>MU277187.1:1172209-1691470 GCA_022160305.1 Artomyces pyxidatus
TTCCCGATTGGGCGAATCGGTTGCACGAGGAGCCTTTTCGGGCGAGTGAATCAGGGGTAATTCAAGTGAAGGCCTGTTCTCTTCGAGACCAGGAACCAGGCTAGGTTTGCCTCTGGACGACGTGGTCATGCTCTAATTCCGCCCCCTACCCGTTCTCTTGGACTCCATTGCTTTGGAAGAACCATGATGGCTGCACCCAGTCTCAAGGATATGGCGCAGGCCGCGGTACAAACAAATAAGGAGCACCAGTACGCCTTGAAAGTGTATGCGGAACGTCTAGAGGCTGAACTGAAAATAGCGGACAAACTCTTGGTACGCGGCCTGATCTATTGTCGCGCGTTCAGCTGATGTGGAATCTGTTTGTAGGCCGTTGCGGAAGCCGACGAGGACGAGCCACCAGTCGACGTAGCAGGATCCGTTCAAATACCTGGCGCGCGGAAACCGTTGGGGCTCCTTTCGAGTGCTGAGTTGAGCTCAGAGGTGAACCATCAATCGCGCATGATATCTTATACTCTTCTTATCATTGACATCCCAGAGTTCTCCGTTCCATGACGATGCAATGAGGCGGCAACGGTACATTGCTCTCACTGAGATTCATCCGAGTTAGTGAGAGCAGCGTGTATTATTCAACTGTGCACTACTGACCATTCCACTCAGTGAAATCGAAAGAGCTTGAAGTTTTAGCTGAAGCCGTTCGCTTGGAGAATTATCGACTCCGTGCCTACGAGGCGCAGCGAAAGTGAGTGCGATACAAAACGAAATCATTGTTAATTGATAGACGCTGCTTAGAGGCGAAGTTCCCTTCTTCAATCCTCGGGAGACTCCAAGAGATCTTGAGATTAATGTCGAAGGCTTGGATTGGGAGCGCGTTGCGTCGAAGGTGAGAACTTATGAGATCCCATGGCACTTCTTCACAATAACTTTTACAGGTCGTCAGTGATTCTTCTGCTATCGTGCAACGTACTGCTCAAGAGTGCAAAATTCGATGGCTGGGAGGCCGTCACCCGCATATTAACCATTCACAGTGGACGCCTTCGGAAGTGATCAAAGCCAAGGAACTCGTCGAGGGCATAGAAGGTGATGTTGACTGGGTCGACATTGCAAAGCAATTAGGCGTACGTAGCTTTCATATCATACCGTACTCGAACTCACTGTTGATTACCGCAGACCAATCGTACCCCAATCGATGTCATGCGACATACAATGCATCGCAAAACCCATTCATGGAATAGTTCAGCTGACAAGCGCTTGCTGGATGCAGTGAAGATCTATGGAACGGAGAACTGGGCTTTAGGCACGTTGATGCGCTAGTCTTGATGCGGCGAAGGTCTGATTCATCACCTCAGTGGCCCGGACTGTTGGTGAAGATGCTACAGCGGCCGGCTGTCAGAAGCGATATTTCCGAACGCTTGACCCAACGATCACGAGGGGTAGCTGGAGTCCAGAAGAGGATGATCTTTTACGTTTGGCCGTCGAGTTATATGGCCATGCTTGGACGGAGATTTCCTCTATCATTCCGGGGCGGACAAATGAGCAATGCCGGGATCGGTGGTCGGAAAGACTCAACCCCAATGTCACCAAAGGTAAATGGACCGGAGAAGAGGATGCGAAGCTCCTGGCTGCTGTTGAGGATATCGGACAAAGCCAGTGGAAGGAGGTGAGCGAAAGGGTAGGGACTGGTCGGACAGACAATATGGTAAGTTCAACAATTTCCGGTCATGTCGGCTTCTAACTCGCTATCTAGTGCCGATACAGATACGAGACGCTGAAGAAACGTCAAGAGGCTGGAGATACTTCAGCTTCCGACTCTCCTGCACCAGCTGCACCGAAGGCCAGAGCCAGCAAAGGGAAGAACCGTTCGGCAGTTTCAGGTGACGCTGATACGGAACTAGGCACTGCCGTCGCTCAAGCGAGCGGATCGAAACCATCAGCGAAACCCCGTCCTCGTCCCCGTCCACGCACGAAAGTGGCAAAGGGAAAGCATACAGAGCTTGACGAAGCGCTAGCTGCCGCAGAGACGTCAACGAGAGATGAAGTCGCTAGTCAACAATCCGTCCTCCACGCAAAGCCTCGTCCTAAACCTCGCTTGGTCAAGAAGACGCCGAAAAAAACTGTGTCTGGAGCATCTCCTGCGTCAATCAAACCCATACCGGGATTCCAGAAACGTTCTCGTAAAGTGCGGACCACCGGGAAGAACACTGCTGCGGTCAATGCCGCGGAAGCAGACGTGCCTTCCCAGCTGTCGGAGCCCGAGCAAGAGAGCGAGCATGATGAAGCACAGCCAGGTCCGGCGGACTCAGCCAGAGGGAAAACGAATTTAGAATCAGGAACTCCAGCCCAAACTCCTGTGCGAAATAAGCGCAAGAGAGAATCGGAGAGCACTCAGTCTTCCCGCGCAACAAAACGGAGCAGAGCGTCGGCCAAAGCTGCGGCGCACATGCCATCGAACGAAGGAACAGAAGGCGATGGTACACCCCTATCTATCGTTCGTAGTCCTCACGGCTGACAATGGTGATGCCAGACGGCGATAACGCATCAGACGGCAAGGCCTCTCCCAAGTCTGGAATGCCTGAAGCAGATACCAGGGTGGAAGACGCGAACGCACAGGCCAATGATGCGCAAGAAACGTCCACACGGAAAGCTGCAGAATCAGCTGCGACTAAGCGACGTACTATGAAGCCGCCTGTACCTCCAACAAGAAGACAGCCTTCTCGAGCCGTCCGAGGTTGCCCAATAGTTGAAGCCAACGACGAAGACGAGTAACGGCAGAATATACGTACTTGCCTACGATAATGTTCCTCAAGCACTGTCTTCGTTGAATATCATCACTCGAGTCCGGGTGGGAAAATAATCTTTGTACAGAGCCAGCATGCCCCACGTAGCAGATTACCCAGGCCCTTGAACTTAAGGTATGAAGCGATATTGTCCTCATGAGCCTCAGTGAGACTGGACCCTCCACCGCTTTCGGGGATGTGAGGTAGCTTCCCAATTTACAATCGCACCAAGTAGCTCCCCATCGTCTGGCCCGACGGTGTCTTCCGTCGCTAGCAAAAGATTCTTCAGCGACTCTTGTACCAGGCCAGCATTTTTGAGCCTTTTCTCCAGCGATGGCAGAGCTTGCTTTTTCGGTGGCGATGGCTGGTCTTGTTGTCAGATAAAACATGACTTCTAAGATGACAGAGGAGCGTACAGGCGTCCTGAGATATGTATGTTTCGGGGGCAGCGAGGGGTAATAATGCGGGATCGTACGGAGCGTTGTGGGAACAGCTGTTGAGCCGTCCTCGTCATCTGAATCTAGTAGCTTTGGAGGAGGCGCTCTTGGCGGCGCAAGGACGAGAGTAAGCGGCTTCGCCGAAACAGCGTTTACGGCGTCTGCGAACGAACGTTAGCACACGAGGAAGAAAAGATATCTGTTGTTCAATTTACCCTTTTTTCTTAACTTTGAAAGTTGCGCGACAAGCTGAAGATCTTCCAACTCGAGCCCACACTCATCACACGCCTCCAGCAGATCTACGGCGAGCGGGACGGTCCTGTTGGCCAGATTGGCATATTCGTGAGCCCTCTGATGGAGCTTCTCGACGACTGCAGGAGAAGACGTCACTTCTCGGAGTCACGGGGGAAGTATGTGGGACGAACAATTCACCAGCTCTGCTTCCAACATCTGGAGTGCGAGAGGCTCTGCCGCGTCGAACCCTTCGTTCTTCATCTCGACGGATATCAGCCGATGAAGCGACTTGGACGCAATTTCTGAATCAATTCCAGACGAATTTTGGGGTAACGGGATATTCCCGGGAGACAGTTCTTGCTTCAGATGCGTTTGGTAGCCGGGGTATGCAGCCGTGCCGAATGTCGCTGCTGGGACGTAGTTCGCGGTGGGATAATGTGTCTGAGAAGGATACTGTGCTGAACTGCCCTGAAAAGAATATCCTTGCGAGATGGGCTGAGTCGACTGGCTTTGAGGGAAGGATGACATGATGGTGGTAGAGCGGTGGGAGAGTCAAGCCAGTCATTTGTCAGTCATCCTCCGCGAGACGTCGGACCCGGAATCAAATGTCTGACAGCCTCCACTCATAACTTATCTCCCTCTCTCACTCGTCCCTCCACAACCGCGTTCCTTTGCGACTGACCTGTATAGACCATGTCTCAACATGATGTACACACTGCGGAGGAGCTCCAGACGTTACCGGAACGACCCACTGCTCCCTTGAGGACAGATACCTCGCGCAAAGCACGGCCGGACATAGCAGGGCCCGATACTGTACAGCCGCCTTATCCCATCTTCCTATCAGGTGCGGTCCAGCGTGGATTTGGTCGAGGTGGAAAGGATCTGGGATGCCCAACAGGTGAGATCTTATCAATCTCTTGCTTCTCAGCTGCTAAATGCAACGATAATGCGAAGCCAATCTCCCCGATGAATCCATATCACCGATGAGCAGCGTATGCGAGACAGGCGTTTACTTTGGCTTTGCCCAAGTCTCGGGTGTCGATGGTGATGAAGCTAAAGTTCACCCCATGGTGATGAGCCTGGGATGGAATCCGTTCTACAAGAACGAACGACTGACAGCGGTGGCTATCTACTGTTTCTATTTTTGTGTCTCTTCTCACAGCATTTTGGAAGGAAATCCACATCATGTATGACTTCAGCTCTGACTTTTACGGTCACAACATGCAGGCACTTGTGCTGGGCTACATTCGCCCTGAACTAGATTATGTCTCCAGAGGTGCGAGCTTTGGTTTTTGACGTGTGTCGAAATGACCCTGATGTGGAATGTTCTCTCACACCAGAGGCACTCATCGAGGATATTGAAACCGATAAGCGTGTGGCGTTGAACTCCCTTGCTCGTCCCGCCTATGACAAGTTCGCATCGGATCCTCACTTTCACCCCCATAAACTGTAGCCATTCATAAAATAATCTAGAACAACGTTTGGACTGTATGAACTGTCTGGGAAATTATCGGGAATCTTGTAGCGCGAAATTCAGGCATCCTCGCCGGCGGATCGTTGTTTCTGCGACAGCGAGCGTCAGGCCACCGATTAGCCTTGTCGCCGTGATGATCGCGCGCGTACTTACCCTACAGCAACATCGAGATGTTTATAGAGTCCCACTCTCATAGCGCAGTGAATGACACGGCGTAACTATGCGGCAATTACTTACGCCTTAGGGTATCTTGGTTATGATAAATTTGGCTATCGACTGCTTCCCTTGTCAATCCGGCATATTCTACTCATCACCCCACAAGACTCACGTTCCTTATCTGAATGCTAACTTTGCTAAGTATCATCCACATCTACTCAGCCTCAGCAGGATCGCACTCAGAGGAGCTCAGAGGTTGCTGCAGCTGAGCTCCATTGCCGGCGATGCCATATGTGACTCGAAAGATACACTCCAAAGGGGCTCCTGTAAGGTAAATACACGCTCATATGAGATAATTGAAGTCCTTAGGTGACCACAGTCAGATGTTCACTGGTCACTAGTGCGTCGGCCCAGCGCCTGCTGAAACAGCGCGTCTGAGCACGTGACGTGTTGCTCTCGTCACGTGCCTCCTTCGCCACACCTTTCAATCTCCGCGCATGCGTGGTGTCCACAAGAGACTCAAAGCGCGTCCTTGAATTTCTAGCTTCCTGCTCACCATTTCGATAAAATGTACAACGGAATTGGTCTCACCACTCCTCGTGGAAGGTATGTCATTATGTCGTCTCTCTCAGCACACCCCTGACAGCCGAATTACAGCGGTACGAACGGCTACGTTGTTCGCAACTTGTCTGTCTTGCGCAACCATGACACTGCGTCGGATCGTGCGAGTGCGTGGGACGCGGCACCTCCGAAGCATCGGGAACCTGATCAGGAGATTATCGAACACGAACGGAAAAGAGGGGTGGAGGTGAAGTGCTTGGAGCTTCAACTCGAACTGGAGGATAAAGAGTAAGCACCTGTTCAACATTATGATATCTTCATATTCAAGGTTTTGCTTTCGCGCAGAGTGGACGAAGATGAGATCGAAAAGCAAGTGTCTGCACTACGAGAACGTCTTCTCAAAGCGCTCCCTGCGCCGCCTTCGGCGAAGTCTCTGAAAGCGTCGGATACTCACGGCCTTGCTGCTGCGAAGAAGGTCGAGCTGAACAAAATGGCGGCGGCGCTGGGAACCCGGTCTGATTACACCGAAGGCGCGGCTTTTGACCGAGAGAAGCAGGAAGAGATGCGGCAGAGGAGGTTGGCAGACCGGGCAGAGAAGGAAGAACGCAGGGAGGCGGATCGGAAGAAGATGGCGGAGCAAAAGGAGAAGTGGGAGCAGGATAGGAAAGAGCGAGAACGGCTGCGGAGGAGAGAAGAGGACAGGCGACGAAAAGAGATGGAGGAGCGAAAGAGTCGCGGTGGTGGAGGCGAAGATGACAGCAGGCGACGCATGCCTCCTCCGTCCGCTCCTTCCTTCAATCGCGATCGCAGGAGCAGGAGCCCAATTCGTCGTGGGCCAGGTCGGGACAACGAAGACTCTCCACCGCGTCGCCGTCGCCCGTCGTCTCGCTCGCCATCTCCCCCAGCTCAACGCCGTCGCTTCGACAGCCGTTCACCTCTGCCCCGGAGCCGCCACGACTCCCGCTCACCGCCTCCCCGGCGGCCTGGAAGGTCACCGCCACCCCACATGCGTCGTCGCCCGTCGCCTTCTCAGCCTCCACGTGGTCGCTCGTATTCAAGGTCGCCTTCGCATTCCCCGCCACCCCCGCCTCGTTCGCGTGGTGAAAGGTCTCCTCCACCGGCTCGGAGGCGCTCCATGTCTCCTCCGCGTCGTGGCCGCTCCTTGTCGCATTCACCTCCACGCCAGCCTCGCTCGCCCTCTCCGCGTCGTAGTGAACGTCCTCCGGGCGGCAGAGCGAGAAGGGACAGGTCTCCTGTAGACGCATCCAGGTCGAGGTCTCCCCCGCCTAGGGCAAAGCGTGGACGGTCTCGCTCAGCAAGCACAGGCTCATCCATGAGTGTGAGCACGAGAAGCTCCCGCAGTAGGAGCCGTGACTAGTATAGTGACTGATCTGTGTTCCGGCTTGTTACGAGTAACTCACGATGAAAACAAAACGTATCCGCGTGTTACTTATGTTGAGGTACAGTACCGGTCCTCTTCTTACTAAATAACAGACATGTTCTTTCTTGACGTTTTCGAGAGCACGCGATAGTTTCCTTCCTTTTCGCTCGACAATTGACTGGTAACCCTAGAGCTCTTTCTGTAGTACTCTCAAGTGAGGCAACGTGAACTGAGCAAGTCTGAACACGACGGCCCGGAGATCTTCCGGTGGCTCTTGCGGTGCTGCGCCTCCATATGGTGCATATCAGAGACCAGCTCACAACCCTTCAACCACCCTCTCCTTCTCCCCCCTCCCTTATCCTTCTTCAGACCCACCCGCGCCCTACATCCATTTTCACGTCTGTCTCTGACGGTACCCTTCGCTTCCAAGGGCCATTGACCAGTCCAAGTGCGGTCGCCCGGCAGCGTCGGGTTTCACCCTTCATTGTCATTCATATATACAGGGGGGTGGGTAAGGTGTCCTCACAGACAACGGTCACGAACGGTGCTCCAGTGAGGCCTGACATTCTTTCTTGGAATTCTAGACCACGTCTTCCTCCGATCCAGCTGGTGTCAAGACACAGACGAAGCTGTTCGCCATGTCGAATCTACTCTTCCGACGTCTCATTTCAACCCCTCCACGATTCCGCGCCCCCGGCCCTGCTCGCGCTTATACGAGCGCTGCTCACCCCCCGCCACAGCGCTCCAGATACCTGAGCACATTTCTGAACGCATCTGCCCTCATTTCCTTTGGACTCAGCGCCTACGTCATCGGCGCCGTATACCCGCTTCCTCTCCTCACCTATATCTCGCCACGCATAGCGCCTCCCCCTCCAGACCCCGACCATCCCGACTCAAAGTTGTATCTCCAGAAGCTTGAGGAAGAGCTTCATAGTCTTCCCCTCCTCGCAGATCATCGTTCGACCGAGGATGCGCACGAGTGGTACGAAACTCGCCCGTACCTGAGCCTCCCGGAGGAAAGGCGCGCCAACAGTCTGACTGCGGGCGCACTGCGGGGTCCGGGGAAGCTGGCGCTGCCACCCCTTGTGCGCGCGAGGCGCGACGAGACGGAGGGCATGATCCTGATACATGTGGGCCGTGGGTTGTGCGGGCACGACGGGATCATTCATGGGGGCATGCTTGCCACGCTGTTGGACGAGAGCCTGGCGAGGACTGTAAGTTAATTCGCGTGTCCATCGTATTTCAGTTGAGCTGAGCAGCGTATCTAGGCAATCTTAAACCTACCGGACAAGATTGGGGTTACGGCGAACCTGAACATCAATTACCGTGCACCGACGCGTGCTGACCAGGTCAGTCTATTGGCGTTGTATGGGGTTCATGGAGCTGATTGATTCATCTAAACGCTCAGTTCATCGTCCTAAGGATCAGGCTCCTCGAGAAGAAGGGCCGCAAGACAAAGGTCGCGGGTACCGTTGAGGACCTCTCCGGCAATGTTCTCGTCGAAGCATCGTATGTCCCCGTCACCAACACTTCCTAATTACTTCCTGACGGCATGGCAGGGCCACCTTTGTGCAACCACGCTTTGCGCAGTTCTTGAGCAACAGCAGCGTACGCGAGGCCATGGGCGAGGCACCAGCCGTGCAGCAGCCAATGCGCTCACCTGGCGAGATGCTGCCTCAGCGTGTTGGTCTTACCGCTACAGCAGAGGCGTAGGGTGTGATGGCAGGAGCGAGGACGATATAGAGTTCTGTTACTAGACAATCATGCGGTACGGAGGTCATGGTGGGGACATACTAGACTGGGTTTTATGATGTTTTATGAAGGAACTCGAGAGGCATCGCGCGTGAAGAGTCCGGTAAGTTGTACAAGTCGATCCGGCCGAAACGGCCGAAGCCCCGATCGACACGATCTGAATCTGAAGTCCACGACGTTATCTTATCTCCGGGCCAATTTTTGGATCTGTAGACGCTGCCTCGAGTCAACCGGCGTTCATCTGCACTTCGTCTGCTCCTCCAGCGCGCTCTCTCCACCGACGACGAGCATTCGATTCGAATCGCAACATGCTTCGTAGTGTTGTCGTACGTCTCCCACGGAGTCAACGGGCTCTCCGACGTAGCCTGGCAACCACTGCACAAGAAATACGCTCGGAGGTGCACGAGCCGAATTATCCACCATGTACCTATCTTAACTGACATCCTTAGTCGTCACCGAAGCCGATACTGAGTCTTCCAAAATCTCCAAGCACAGCCTACACCACTGTCAGCCACCCAATTCCGGCTCCGGAAAGTAGCAAACACACCAAGAAGGTGATCGCGCTTGGGGAACAGTACATTCTACCCGTGTATGCCCGGCCACCCATCGTACTGCACCACGGAGAGGGAAGCTGGGTATGGGACTGCGATGGGCGCAAATTCCTTGACTTTACGGCTGGTATTGCTGTCAACGCGCTGGGCCATGCGGACGAAGGTGTGACGGAGGTGCGTGTTTACTTCTGCAGGTCGCATGCTGGGGTGCGCTGTGCGCATACATTCGTGACGCAGTTCACCCATGGGATATTGCAGTGACTTTCAGTGTTGAAATTAGACGATTGCATGGCTGGATCTTCTGCACACACTTGTGGCAGTTCTCACGCAGTTTATTTCCGCAGGTATTGCGCGCTCAGTCTAGCAAGATCTTGCACGCGTCCAATGTCTATCACAACGAGCACGCACCCGCCCTCGCCGCGCTGCTTGTAACCCTCACACAGCGCGAAGGTGGCCTAGGGTACCCTTCAGGCGCGCTCCACCCAGCCACCTCCCCTGGCGCCAAAGTGTTCTTCGCCAACTCTGGAACGGAAGCGAACGAGGGCGCGCTCAAGGTCGCGCGCAAAGTCGGCAAGGACCGCGGCGGCGCGAGCAAAATAGAAATCGTGTGCTTCGAGCAGTCGTTCCACGGCCGCTCGCTCGGTGCACTGTCGATCACGTCAAACAGTAAGTACCAGGACCCGTTCCGGCCGCTGCTGCCGGGCGTGCGGGTGGGGAAACTGAACGTGCGCGAGGGGCTGGAGGAGCTGATTGGGGAGCAGACATGCGCGGTCGTGCTGGAGCCTATTCAGGGAGAGGGAGGCGTGAACGCGGCGGACGTCGATTGGGTACGCGAGGTGGTGAAGCGTGCGAGGGAGGTGGGCGCCGTGGTCATATTCGATGAGATTCAGGTGAGCATATCTCTATCGAACTTCCATGCACCTGTTGTTTGGTATCGCATCGTGCTCGGATATCCGTTCTCTTACACGAACGAAAAAAATGCGCGGCGTTCTATTAACGTGACAGCGATACATCCGCTTCTTCGGACGCGAGGAACGGCACATATTACGGACACGATGCTGACGCGACGAATCCGAACAGTGCGGTTTGTATAGGACAGGGAATCTGTGGGCGCACGGGGTGTGGCCGGTTGAATGTCATCCGGACATAGTGACGATGGCGAAGCCGCTCGCGAACGGCTATCCCATAGGCGCGGTGCTGCTACGTGACGCAGTTGCTGAGACGATGACCGCGGGTATGTTACTTCCCACGATGCTGGGAGTCCCGTAGGGCTGATCCTGGGATCCTGGGATGCAGGAACACACGGCACGACGTTCGGCGGGTCCCCCCTTGCTTGCGCGGTAGGACACCATGTCCTGAGCCGACTGAGCGAGCGGGCGTTTGAGTCGCACCTGATGGAGACGTCTGCGTACCTCGTCGGGCGATTAGGGCAGCTGTCTGCGTGGTTCCCGGAGGTGGTCGGATCCGTGCGAGGCCGGGGACTGATTCTTGGGCTGGCGCTGAAGAGGGCTGGGGACCCGGAGCGACTTGTGCAGCTTGCGCGGGAGCGAGGGGTGCTGCTTTTGACTGCGGGGAAGGACTGTGTGAGGCTTGTGCCGAGTCTGAGTGTCAGGCAGGAGGAGGCGGGCTTTGCGGCGGACGTGATCGAGGGCTGTCTGGCGGTGATGGGAAAGCCGTAACGCCCGTATGGCGCAGCATCATGTGATACGCAGCAGCCAATCAGCGCGCGAGCATTCCGCGACCGCATCCCGTTTTATAAAACCCGCTCGAGCGCATCACCTCGCTCTGAATCGTCTCTGTCCTTGTCCCAAGCCGCCATGGACAAGCTCTCCTCTCTCGCAAAATTCAAAACCTCGTGCCCCTTCCTCGGCCGCACAAAGTCTTCCACTCTCCGCACCCTCTGCACCTCCGCGTCCTCTCGCTTCCCGACGCTCACTAGGCTCACGGAGAAGGCCACAGAATGCCCAGTCATGGGCCCCGCCCTCGCCATGCGCTCAGGCCAGATGGTCGCAGGCTACGCCAGCGTCGCAGGCAATGCCGACGTTAACAAGATCCACCAGGCCAACGGCGTAGTCCTCTCTTCCGACGACATTGGCAAGTGTCCCCATGCCAGCAAGGCCCTCGCCGCAGCGCGCATGGCCGATGAGCTCTCTGCGGCCAAGCGCCGCAGTGATGCTATCAAGGCAGCCAGGGTCGCTCACGAGCCGTCTACTTCCAAGGCTGGTGCTTCCGTCGCCAGCGGATGCCCATTCCATGCAGCCCAGGCGTCGACATCCACTCCCGCGGCCAAGCCTAAGCCGGCTACCAGCGGCTTCGACTACGAGCAGTTCTACGCGTCTGAGCTGCAGAAGAAACACGACGACAACTCGTACCGCTACTTCAATAACATCAACCGGCTCGCCGCAAAGTTCCCAGTCGCCCACACCGCGAACCCCAAGAATGAGGTCGAGGTCTGGTGTGCTAACGACTACCTCGGCATGGGAAATAATCCCGTCGTCCTCGAAACCATGCAGTACGGTCCATTAGCCATCTATTCTACGTTTCTCTGACATTGCGTTGCAGTCGCACTCTCGACAAGTACGGTCACGGCGCCGGTGGAACCCGCAATATCGCGGGTAACGGTTCCTGGCATCTCAACCTCGAGAAAGAGCTGGCCGCACTCCACCGCAAGCCGTCTGCTCTCGTCTTCTCATCTTGCTACGTGGCGAACGACGCAGCCCTGGCTACACTCGGCTCAAAGTTACCGGATGCCGTGTACTTCTCAGACTCGTCCAACCACGCGTCGATGATACAGGGTATTCGTCACTCCGGTGCCAAGAAGGTCATTTGGAAGCACAACGACTTGGGAGACCTCGAGACCAAGCTCCAGGCGTGGCCGAAGGAGACGCCCAAGATCATCGCGTTTGAGAGTGTGTACTCCATGTGCGGGAGCGTCGGACCCATCAAGGAAATCTGCGACTTGGCTGAGAAGTACGGTGCTATCACGTTCTTGGACGAAGTACGTCAATCACCCTATGCCGTATCCGCTTTTACTGATATGCCGTCCTCAGGTGCATGCTGTCGGTCTATATGGACCCCGTGGCGCCGGTGTTGCAGAGCACCTTGATTACGAGGCTCACAAGGCAGCTGGCAACTCCCCGGATCCCATTCCTGGCACGGTCATGGATCGCGTGGACATCATCTCTGGTATGTGTTTGGGGAATTCTTCCTACCATTCAGCCTGCTTATCATACTTGTCCTCAGGTACTCTCGGCAAGGCCTACGGTGCAGTTGGTGGATACGTTGCGGGTTCCGCGAAGTTCATCGACATGATACGGTCATACGCTCCCGGCTTTATCTTCACCACGTCGCTTCCCCCCGTCACGGTCTCAGGTGCACATGCGTCCATCGTATATCAGAAGACATACAACGGTGACCGTCAACTCATGCAATGGAACGTTCGTGAGGTCAAGAAGCGGTTCGCCGACCGCGGTATTCCTGTCGTCCCCGGTCCCAGCCACATCGTACCCGTCCTGATCGGTGACGCCGCTCAGGCGAAACAAGCCTCGGACTACCTCCTCCAGCACCACAGCATCTACGTCCAGGCTATCAACTTCCCGACCGTCGCACGCGGAGAGGAACGTCTCCGTTTCACAATCACGCCCGGCCACACCCTTGAGCAGCTCGAGCATGTTGTCGCTGCCGTCGACGATACTTTCACGACGCTCGGTATCAAGCGCGAGGCTGACTGGCAAGCTATCGGCGGTCGCTGCGGCGTGGGCAGCGAGATCAGGGAGACGGTCACGCCTATCTGGAACGACGAGCAGCTCGGGCTGACGGGTATGGGCGCCGTTGCTCCCAGGACCCGCCGCGCGGGTGAGCCGCGCAAGATCGATGCGCGCGCCATCAATCAGGCGAGGAAGAAATTCGAGGGGTTACTGGGCCCGGTTGTTGAGCAGCCGCAATTCGCTCCGGCGGTCAACTTCTCCGGTCTGCAGATGAGGACCGGCGGCGGGAACGCAGTGCGAAATGCTGTCAACGTGCCTACCCCGAGGGCGATGGCTGCGACAGCCTGAACGGCCCACTTCTCGTTGTGCTGTCACATTTCTTTCATTCACTCGCTTTGGTCGACAGTTTCTGCGCGTGTTCGAAATACTCTTACCGTCTAAAACCCGGTGTTCTGCGACGTCCCTTACCCGTACTCGTTGATTGCGCACTTCCGATGCCTTGAATTTGACGTTTCCGCTGGCGGCATTGCAATATATGCCGCTATAGCTGTTCTCGATCCTCACCATCGTGTGACACTCCAACAGGACCCCGAAGTCATCAAACACCATCACAGTCGCGGTGTTTTGACAGCTCGATCGAAAACGATGGGTCGCGACTCGCGAGGCCTACCCGCATGAAGTGAGCCCAGAGGTAGTGATCACTTACTGCACCTTTGAGGCTGGTGATATGCGCGGGCACCGATCGATCAGACGCCGGGCGAAGAACAGATTGATAAACACAATGCTGTATCATTATGTTCAGGCAATCGAGCTCATCTTGGTCAATACATCAAGCACAGCTTGCGCTCTCCGCACAACGTGAGCGGATGGCGGAGCGGACGATGTAGCGGGACCGTCGGCGTCAGGCGCAGCTTTAGTTGCGGCTTTTGATTCAGCAGCCTTGGACTCAGGCAGATCTGATGCAGAAGACGGAATCGGCGGCGCGAGATGCGTCTGGCACGCCTTCAAGAGATTCTGTGCGAAGTGCGAAGCCGTCATCTTAGCAATGACGAGAGGCCGAAGGGCTTATAGTCGGAGCATACCTCACGGACAGCACCCTGCACATCGGCCAGATATTGCGTCACTATTGGGATATATGTTTCGGGAATCTGCACGCGAGGAAACATCAGTGAGATGATCGAGTTTGCGGGCGACGACGTACCGAGGCTTCAGACCAGATGTTTCGAATTAACCAATTTTGCTTCGCCTTGTTGAACTTCCAGCTCTGCGGAGTGCTCGCATGCAGATACGCATACGACAGGCCTTGCATCGGGCACCCGATGTTGGGGTGAGGTTATATGGATACGAGACCGGGGCATACCTTTGCGAGCCTGGTCGGAAAGCGTCTCATCGTTCTCGGGATTGGGGACAGCGGTGGATTTCTTCTTTTTGCTCTTCTTCTCTTTGGTGATGTCCACTACGTCTCCGGCGGATTCTGCATGCTCATTTCTTTTCTTTTTCTTGTCCTTTTGTCCGCCTTCGGTCGCGTCCTCGCCCAGTGCCTCTTTCTCTTTACGCTTGCGCTCCTTCCTTGCTGCTCGGCGAGCTGCCTCGTCGTCTTCGTCTGCGGCGTCCTGGACCTCCGCGCTATCCTTCTTCTCCTTCGACTTTCCTCCACCCTTCTTTGTGCGCACCTTTTCTGCCTTCGGCTGTCCGCCCTCCTCATCTTCTACCGCCGCCGCGACCTCCCGCTTTCGCTTCTTAGCCACCTCTCCCGCCTTCTCCTTTGCTCCTTCTTCTGCTCCTGACGCACCTGTTTTCTTCTTTCGAGCCTTCTTCCCCTCCCTCGGGTGCTGCGACGGTTCCTCGTCCACTACCGGCGTGACGGCAGAAATGCCTTCCTCGATCACGGTGACAATGAGGTCCCCGTCTGCGTCCCGCTTGCGCTTCTTCAACTGTCTCGACCTATCCTCGGTGCTTGGGTCCTTTGTTTCCCCATCTCCCTTCTTCGATTTCTTCTCCCGCTTCTCCGCATTCGCTGTGCCATGCTCACTGTCCTCTGCCTGCCTATTGTTTGATTTCCGGCTCTTCGACTCAGAGGATCCTTCGAGGCAGGCTACTGCTGTCCCACGATCTTTCTTGCGTTTCTTGGTGATAGCATCCATAGGGGCATCGGAGTCGGCGGTAAGCATGGAGAAGATGAGCAGATGAAGCACAGATGAAGAATCTAAAGACAAGTCGCGTCGAGACGCGTTACTTTTTTGGCATCACGTGGTACTCTTGTAGTAGACTCATTATAGCAAAGCACGATCCGTGCACCCTCGAGCGAGCGTAGGTAGAGACTAAGATAGTACTTAAAGGATATCAGCCGCCGTTATCATCCTCTGTAAATGTCTTGTCGTTCGAGACAAAGGCTCATGAGTCGGACATGCAGGTCGCACGCGGTCACGACGCGTCGGCTCCCGCGGTTGGCGCTGAACGTGAACACCGATCGTACACCGAACACTTTGCTCCTTGGGTCATCCTTGCGATCCGTGATTCCAAGATCGTTCCAAATTCAAGACTTTCGTTTATAAATGGCTTTGTCGAATGTGGAACAAGAAATCCATGCGCCGGTAAAAACTCTGAGTCTTATAAATGGTGCGCTATAGCTGCTCTTCAGTCTTTAGCCATTCCTGACTTTGATAGCATGAAAGGTATCGCTCTCATAGCTGGTCTCCAGGTGAACCGTGCTCCTTTTCTTGCTATGTATACACTATCTTATCTTCTGTATGCACCCAGATCGGTTCGGGCATCTTGTACGCACGTCTCTCTCTTTCTGTTCTTACTCCTTACGGTCTTCAAGCTCGTCTCCGGGTGTTGTAGTAGCAAACACTGGCAGTGTTGGCGCAAGCCTTGTCGTCTGGATCTTGTCTGGTCTGCTCTCATGGACTGGTGCCGGTAGTTTCGCTGAATTGGGCTCCGCAATCCCTCTCAATGGGGGCGCGCAAGCGTATCTTGGATACGCGTACGGGCCTCTCGCGTCTTATCTGTACACTTGGACCTCTATCTTGGTGCTGAGCCCCGGTAAGTAGCGCAGCACTTGTGCACAAGGTTGAGGCTGAGGTGTACAGGCTCCAAGGCGGTTACAAGCCTCATATTCGCGGAGTACTTGAACAGGGTGTTCTGGGGTGTGACGCGTAGCGACGAGTCGCGGACGGAGATTCCTCAGTGGGCGATACAGCTCACTGCCATCGCAGCGATTGGTGGCGTCACACTACTGTGTATCGTCACCCGTGGTCTGGGAACGCGTGCAGCCGTCATCTTCACGTCGGCAAAGGCGCGTAGCATCACTGCTGGAACCATCTGTTGCTCACCTCCCCATTCAGATCCTAGCCTTGGTGGGTTCCACGCCAAGATTCATGGGTGTCTCAGCCACTCACGCCATGTGCAGATCGCAGTGACGCTCTGTGGCGCAGTTCAACTGTTCCGAGGACGCGCTTCGAGCTCCCTCAAGGGAGACTTGTTTGAAGGCTCTTCCAGGAGCCCGTCCTCATATGCGCTCGCTCTGTATTCGGGGCTTTGGGCATTTGATGGGTGGGATCAGGTCAGCTTCGTCGGCGGGGAGATGAAGCGGCCTGAGAAGAGCATTCCACGCGCGATCCATTTCAGCATGATCATCGTAATTGTGCTCTTCCTCTTTGCGAATCTCTCATACTTTCTTGTCCTGGAGAAGGTGCACCCTCCCGCGTTTCTGGTCTTCGTGTATCCACTGATCCCTTGCGCAGGATGTCGTAGGGCCGAGTAATACCATCGCACTAGATTTTGGATGGACGCTGTTTGGGCCTCTCGGTGGCTCTTTTTTCGCGTTCACAGTCGCTATATCATGCTTTGGAGCGCTGAACGGTAATTATCAAGTGAGATGAACATTTTGAGAGACTGATCGTTGTGCTTGCAGGCTCGTTCTTTACGGCAGGGCGCGTTATCCAAGCCGCTGGGCGAAAGGGGTTCCTTCCTGCCCGCTTCGGTCGTCTGCATCCCACGCGGCACACTCCGGTCAATGCCATGCTTCTGCAGGCTGCGATCACGAGCGCGTTCGTTCTCGGGGGTGGTGGATTCCGCTCTCTACTCAGTTTTGCCGTCGTTGCGTTCTGGTCGTTCTATTTTCTGACTGTGCGTTCCTCCTCCACGAATGTTTTGTAACTGGTCCAATCATACTCTTTTTAGGTCCTGGGAGTGGTCGTATTGCGGCTTCGAGAGCCAGATCTGCCTAGGTATGTTGGCGGACGACTATCCGCGCGATAACCTGTCTGACGTGCTGTGACGTCCTGCGTAGACCGTACAAGACATGGATGGTCACACCGCTGACTTTTTGTTCGGTGTGTGATGCTAGTTGCCTTTGCGTCGGGCTAGAAATAACTGCGATCCCGCACAGGTGGCCTTCTTCCTACTCCTCATGCCCATCCTAGCTGCTCCGTGGCAAGCCTTCGCTGTGGCAGGTAGATTCTAGCCTGCAGTAACAGCCTTGGTCATCGGATTGATCGTTTGTTTTTTCTAATGTTTGCAGTCTTCGTGGGAATGGGAGTGCCGATGTACTACGTTACTCGTCAATCGAGGATACGGCTACTATCGGGTGACGCGGGGCCGGGGTATGGCGCGGTGGACGCTGGTCCACCCCAATAACTACTTTTCTCAACATCGTGAATCCTCAAGTTCAAGATCCATGCAACCGCGATAGAGGGTGGTTGGTACCTCCTCGCATCTCTGACAGGGCGAATTCTGATGAACCTCAGGTTGTGCGAACACGCAGGGTTTCTAGTGACCGACAGCTCACCGGTACCGCGCGGATGAGGGGGAGACTTACCTATGCCATGATGACAGCAATAGATGCTGGCCTTTGAGTCACTGCCTTGCACCATGGTTATACTAATCCTCATCTGCAGGATTTTCCATGTAGCATCACGAGGATCTTCTGCCGGAGCTGCACCATGCAGAATCAACAATCCGACGAAAACAACTTACCATGTCATGGCCTCCATGCTTATGGCTGGTAAGATGATACATGATTCGTCGCGCGACTGCAAGCATCTTTCCATGAGTGCACGCCCTGTCAAACGTGTACCGAGTCTGGAAGACGGATGAGGCAGTCGACGCGCACTACTGTGTGCGCCAGGATCTGAGCCGGGGCCGAGGAGCCAATGAGAAGGCTTCTTTGTCTTCTGTCACTGCGACAACCTTGTTTTCTATTGTAGATACCTCCAGCAATATAATGGATTATCCTCAGCGTTAGTGAAGCTTGAGTAATGCGAATCGATACGAAGGTTATCCAAGGCGGTCGGGTCGTCGGCGCATGCCGACGCTGACCTTGGAAGCATGACTAAGGCACTGGAAAGCTAATTATAAGCGGGGTTGAAACGCACGCACAAGTCTCTTACACATACCCTCACATCGCTGGCACCATGGGCCTGTCAATATCATCGCTTTTCACTTCCCTTACATCTCTTGTCAATTGGAGTAAAGACCAGGATGTCCGTATCCTCATGCTTGGCTTAGATTCGGCTGGGAAAGTGAGTTTTTAAGTGGTGTGATGGGGTGACGTCTGTGGGGTTGTGCGCTCAGATTTTGCCCACAGACAACCATTCTATATCGACTACAGGTTCGTCCCCTTCACGAATTGAACCGCTTACTTCCCTGATGTACGTGTGCTTGGGAAGATTGGGGAAGTCGTGTCTACAATACCAAGTGCGTAATGTGCGATTCGGGCCGGTACGATAGCTGACATACTCTGCAGCAATTGGTTTCAACGTCGAAACTGTCCAGGTAGCACGCCCCGGATGATCCATGTCTTTTTGTACTCATAGTGAATTCAACAGTACAAAAGCATCAAGTTCCAAGTGTGGGATTTGGGCGGTCAATCCAGTATCCGGTGCGTAGCGTCATATATTACTGGTCAACGATATCTCATATGACATCGTACAGGCCATACTGGCGCTGTTATTTCCCGAACACCTCCGCGATCATCTATGTCATTGACTCATCCGACCATTCACGACTGCAGACATCACGAGAAGAGCTGCTGACAATGTTGTCGGAGGAGGAGTTAGCCGGCGTACCATTGCTTGTTTTCTGCAACAAGCAAGACGTGGAGGGCGCCCTGAAGCCTGAAGAAATTAGCGAACAGCTCGGGCTTGCGGGTGGAGAAAAGGGCCGGGATTGGAGTGTACGTGGGAGTTGTGCATTGAAGGGGGAGGGCTTGGAAGAGGGCTTGGACTGGTGAGCATGTTCCGGCTTGTCGTGCGAGTTGTGCTCACGATGTTTGCCAACGTAGGTTGGTCAATGCAATACAGAAGAAGTAGGAACTTTCTCTCGATATACCCACTCGTCCACTTCTTGCATAGATCTTTGCGGCCGTCGACGCACCACCATCTTTCATCGCGGACACAGGCCATGTAATCCATAGTTTTAACTTATTTGACACCAATATGGGAAACGCGCAAAACATGCTGGGCTTGGTTGCTTTCGTAACAATTTAGGTATCGCTCGCTTTGATTCATGGTATATTACAATTGAAAGACACCAATCTCGACGTATTCCGACCTCCACGCTCATCGCTGATCGACCGCCCATGCCCAATTCCAGTGCGCATCGTCCTCCTCATCACATCGGCGTCTCATCTCATCATCGGTTCTCCAGATTCGTACGCTCCCGTCGTCCGAACATGTGGCCAGCATCCCTTCCGCCCAGTCTACTGCGCCTACTTCCCCTCTCTGTGCCGCAAGTTGGACACCCGCTGTCTCTGCAATTCCGGTGGGCGCAGCGAGGGCAGTCTGCGAGACGTCGTAGAGAAAAGCCGAGCCGAACCCACCGGTCATAGTGCTTCCGCTGGCCAGCCAGCGTCCATTCGGCGCGAGAGCGAGGCGGACGTAGAACGAATTGGTGAGCATTTGTGGATGGGTGAAGGCGCGCCCCGGGGTGTCTGACAGCGGGAGTAGCGAAGGCATGGCATAGGTATGAATCCGTGAATCCGTGCCCAGCCCGAAAAGCACACCCGCAGTTGGGCCCGAACCGCAGACAAGAGACGTGATGCCGTGCGATCGACGTGTGCCGTGGAGCGTCGTAGGGTCAAAAGCAGACATCTG
Organism: Artomyces pyxidatus; assembly: GCA_022160305.1. Lineage (NCBI taxonomy): Eukaryota > Fungi > Basidiomycota > Agaricomycetes > Russulales > Auriscalpiaceae > Artomyces > Artomyces pyxidatus. The sequence goes on from MU277187.1 coordinate 1,192,334, forward strand.
CGTCGGACGCATGCCTTGCGCTTTTGCCGTCTTGGTCTTGCCTGATGACGTCGGTTGGCGAAGGTCCCAGTATCGCAGGATCCTGTTGAGCGTCAGAAGACAGGTATTCGACGTCAAGGGTAAGCAACACACCCGTCGAACGAGCCGCCGCTAATGAGGCCGTAGGGGTCGGTATTCGGGTACAAAAGGCTCGTGACAGTCCTTGAGCCGGATGTCTTAGCCTTCCTGCCCCTGCCCTTGCTCTGCGGATCCTCGCCGTGTGCGCCTTTGATGGTCAAGACGGGCGAGATGGCATGTGGAACACCGTCATCCTGCTCCATGGCTTCGACTCTCAAATCCCAAACGCATATGCCCCCGTCTCGACCTCCGGTGCTGAGCAGGTTCTCGTGTGCGGGATCCCAGACGACGGACTTCACAGTGCTCGTGTGCCCTCGCAGAATATGCAAGGTTTTCGCAGTGATGGGATCCGTAATACGCGTCGAATGATCGCCGGCTGATGTCGCGAAGAGGGCGTCAGACATGGACCACTGGATATCAAAAATTCCGTTGTCGTGTACGTCGAGGTCTATCCGCTGAGGTTCTTTGGAAGATTTAATGTGTAGTCAAGAACAGGAATGCTGTTGCACGCACCGGCATCCCATGCATCTCTCTTGGATGTATTGCGAATATACACTGTTCCCTGCTCCGTGGCCACAGCAAGGTAAGGCACTCCTCCTCTTTTGGCCGCTGATACCGGTGATGTGCTCAGTGCACGATGTTGAATGCTTACAGTTAGAAACCGTACCGTTAGTGTACGCACACGCGTACGGAGGGGTCATAAAAGCACTGGTTCTGTCTGAATGACAGACGAAGACGTCTGCTTTGTGAGACGACACAAACGAGCGGAGAACTGAGCGGGTAGGAACTGTTACTCAGCCCATCAGCCAAATTCAGTGAAACGGTCAAGATAAACGAAGCTCACGTTGCACTTGTCGCGGAAAGGATCCAGGCCGCGACATCGCCAACGCACTCAGCGTCCGGCAGACTGTCCTCCTCCTTCTCGACCACATCACAGGTGACGGCCCATCTGAGTCACTATCTCCGGTTTCCTCCCCGTCGCTGCTGTTGAAGGAGAGTTTGATGCGTTTTTTGCAAGCTGCATCGTGTAGTTCGATGGTGCGCGGCCTCTTCGCTTGCGCATGGTCGGGCGGCGTGGGCAACGACGCGGCCGAAGATGTCGGTTCTATATGTAAATTTGTGCGATTGATGAGAACATGACGCGATGGGGACGAGCTTGGACTGGGAAGCATGGTGGAAGGTGTCGCAAGAGTGTCAGAGAGGGAAACGGACAACGCGACAGGCGCCGGCGGCGAGGCCAATAAACAGAGCGCGTCCGCTCACGTGATCGTGGCGACTGCAGGCGGCCGACGGCGCTGTGGGCCGAAGCACCTTGCGACACTCGTTACAACATCCCTTCAAATTTTCGGCGAGGCAGACCACTAGGGACGCTATTCGACATGGCATTTCGTGCCCCCTTGCGCTCCATGGCCACAACTGCGCGCCGGTCCCTCAGGATAGGCCTTGTTCCTGCCGATGGTATCGGGAGAGAGGTCATTCCTGTGAGCACACAGTATTGCAACTGTACTCCAAATGATTGATGAGGTCGCGCTTTAGGCTGCCAAAAAAGCTCTAGAGGCTGTCGGTTCTGATATTCCAAAGCTAGAATTCCACGATCTTTTAGCTGGTTTCGAGCTATTCACGAGGACGGGGACCGCTTTACCTGACGAGACTATCCGGTGATTTCTTCTTGTATCATGGCAACTGAGTTTTTCATTCTGAAGGCGTGTGTCAGTATATTGAGAGAGGAGTCCGACTGTGCACTATTTGGTGCAGTCAGGTGTGTCCTTGGACTAATGTATCGATTCTATCGATGGAAGCTCCAACAATCATAGCTCTCCATCCCGGAAGGTGGCTGGCTACAGCTCCCCCATTGTTGCCCTTCGAAAGGAACTTGATCTATACGCAAACATTCGGCCAGTCAAGTCTGTGCGCATGCGACTATGCCCTTCTCCCTCTGTTTCTCGACTAACGTCGCACAACTAGGTGGGTGCCAATCCTGGCGGAAAGCCAGTAGACTTGGTGGTCGTCCGCGAGAACACAGAATGCTTGGTGTGTTCGTTGTTTTCTCTGCTCTTCGACCGTCATCGAGACGGGCCATGATGTTCAGTACGTCAAGCAAGAGACCATTGTCCCATCGGAAACTGGGCGTGAGGCTCGAGCGACGCGACTGATTACAGAAAGAGCCTCGAGGCGTATTGGAAAGATGGCCTTTGAAATTGCGCTGCAGCGAGCACGCAAGGTATGTCGTATCTGCTACATGGCCCTCGTCCTCCTTTTCTCACCGCTCATGATAGCAAGTGACAATTATCCACAAGTCTAATGTCCTATCCGTCACGGATGGGTTGTTCCGAGAAACCATACGTGCCGTCCCGAGGCTTCCAGAAGTTGGAGGTAAATACGACAACGTGAGGCTCGAAGAACAGATTGTGGATAGCGCAGTTTATCGGTGTGTACTCAATGCACCCTTGCAACTTCTATGCAAAATTGATATCGACCGAGCTAGGTTATTCCGAGAACCCGAGTAGGCCTTTCTTCGAATACGCAACATCCAAACTCAAACTCAATTCTTGGCAGGATCTACGATGTGATGGTCGCTCCGAACCTCTACGGAGACATCTTATCGTGCGTGTGGTCAGCTCTTCTGTCATCTTTCGCTAAGTATTGTCCGAAGGGATGCGGCTGCTGCACTCGTCGGCTCATTGGGTCTTGTGCCATCCATCAATGCAGGAGAACACTTCGTGATGGGAGAGCCGTATGTGTCTACTATGCTCACAACCCTATACCCTCTACCACCATCTGACGGCGCTGTCTTATCATTCAGTGTGCATGGCTCCGCCCCTGATATCGAAGGGAAGGGCATCGCAAACCCTCTGGCCGCCATTCGATCAGCTGCGCTGATGTTGCGCCATTTGGGCTATCAGAAGGGCGGGGACCGTATCGATGCTGCAGTGAATCAGGTCATCGAGGAAGGAGAAGTATTGACACCGGACTTAGGGGGTCGGAGCAGCACGGACGAAGTTGTCGAGGCTGTCTTGAAGAAGATTTAAGGGAGCCTTATAGACGGAGTAATCTGAACGATGCTGTTTGCGAAACGCGTCTGCCCTGCGGGCAATATCGCTGAGGCCGCAGAGCCGGAGCCGCGTCGCAGCAGATCACCGAGATCTAAGATTCGCACGCTCGGCGGCTTGTTGCATGATTCAGGCCCGAGCCTCCAAGTCACTCCTACATCCCCCCACCACAAGCTCCTCTCCTCGTATCTGGGGAACATCATGTCTGGTCCACAAAGTCCCAACGCAACGAAGAGTCGGCCAGTCTCAGCCATCCGGGGCTCGAAGGAGAAGCAGCCGCAGTCGCAACAAGCACCACCGCTGCCTGTAACACAGCCGAGGAAGGAGCAACTCGTCACAGCTCCAACAGCACCACCGACCGATCCCAAGCAGCCAATACAGGCTCATTACCAGCAGACGAAGAAGATCGCTCGCCGCTCGAGTAAGCCAATCCTCGATTGGTTCCAAAGGAAGCTAGGTGGTTCCGTGCGCGCACGTCGCGCATCAGATGTGGCCCGTGGACGCGCTCCCAACGGCGAAAGCGGGGCATTTGGGAGAGAGAAGCGGAGACCCTCGTTTCCGGAAGGTTTCAGAGAGCTGAGTCGCGTTCAGTCGACGCCCTCGCGCGGACGTTCCAGCGCCGACCGCGACCTCAGGCGATTCAGTCAAGCTGTTGACAGCTTCTCCCCGTCAAGACACGTACAGCGGTCATTCTCTGACGATGACAGGGAGAGTCGGGAGGGCTCAGAGGGGCGTGGAGAAGCCTCAACGTACAGGTCTTCCCTTGCTCGGGAATCCATGTGGTCTCCTACCAGCAATTTCGAGGCAGATGAAGATGCTTCCGTCCGACCATTGCCGCCCAGTTCCCCGCCCTCTCCTTCGCCTTCCCGATCATCATCCTCTTACCTGTCAAATCCACGCACATTCAAGAGCATGGCTGCGAGTACGAAGCCCACTACGTTGCTAAGCGTGGACATAACAAATGGCATGGCTCATATCGCTCAAGCACCGCCAACACCCAATCTCATGCAACGACTTCCTGCTCACCTCTGGCCCTCTGGGGGTGGCTCTGGAGGTGGTTCTATCTCATTTTCAGCTCTCCCTCCATCCCCATCTTCGTCGAGGTCTCCGTCGGTGCAGAACTCATACAACGCGCCATACAGCAATGCTCCGCATGGCTCGCAGCCTGTGCAGGCACCGCAGCATACCACCCATCACCCACGTAACAATCCTCGCCCTTCTTCGCCTCCCCTTGACAATGCTTCCATCCTCACACTAGCGTCATCTGCCTTCGGCATTCCCGGTGCTCGTATCGGCGTTGTCGGCGGTGGAGATGGAACATCTGTATCTCATCTCTCTCAATTCGGAGGCAGTCGCGTCTTGCCAGAGGACCGCTCCAGTCATTTCGTGCTCGGAGACGAGCTCGATGTCGAAGGAGAAAGGGACTTCGATGCTAGTGTCCGTGCTCTCCGACCGCGAAGCTCTCGGAGAGGTAGCTGGGAGAGTGAAGCTAGTGGATGGAGCGCTCGAGTAGGCAACGGGAGTACATTGGTACTCGCGGGAACGCCTGCCCCGAGGGACAAGTCGTTCTGGCCGGCGAGTGTCAGGACTGGTCAGACCAGCGTCGATAACGAAGACGACGAGGACGACGAGGGACGGGAGCGCTCCTACTATTACGCCGATGGCCATTCAAAGCACGACGCCTCTCCTGTATCAGCATCACAACCGGCCGTATCTCATGCCAGTACCATCCCGTCGTCTCCGACCGTGGCGCCAGACGATGGAGTCGATGTGTCCGAAAAGACGTACGAGCCGGACGCTACACCCAGGCATGAACCAGGAGAGTTGGACCCACAGACAGAGCCCCCTGTGGTTACCCCGACCAAGGCTGACAAGGAAGTCCTCCCCTTGGAGTCCGGTGCCAAGACGCCTCACACGTTGGATGATGATGCGCGAAGCCTGACGCCAAGTGAAGCACAACCCGATATCTGGCACTCAGCCCCTTCCACACCTATGTTCTAGTTTCTCCGTCGAGTGAGTCTTGGTCGCTATTATGATGTCAATGTTTGCTGAGTGCCCCCGCAGGATACGGACAGTCGGCATTACTCAACCCTCTATGATACTCCACTCTCTTCCTCTCTCGTCATCTCAATCGGACAGCTCCATCTGAACATGACGTTCCAGTATGCAATAGCACGACAGTCCACTGGCATCCTTCATGTATTTGATCGTTATTACTCAGATCTCTTAGTCCGATTTTTATCCCGCTGCTTCCGTGATATCCTCTTCGTTTAGTTATCGTCTCTTTTCCTGCAATATTGCATGATTGTATATGTATGTATTATCAATGGTCTGGAATACACGAGGCGGAGGACGACACAAGTAGGCTAAGGCTCTAAGGATAGGATAGGATAGGGAGACAAGCAGAGGTCCGGAGATCCGGAAACGAATACTTGCACGGTCACGAGACCGAGGACACAAGACTCTGCGGATGTTCTTCGCGCTGCCAGCAACAGTAACACCGTGTACTTCTCTCGGTCGACTGAGAGCTCTACCATCATTATACCGTCACTGACGACTCCCGCGTGGTTCAAATTAAAGGCGCATCGGCACCGACCCTGCTTCTTGACCTACTTTGCCATGTGTCAGTTCCAGCTGACCAGGAAGCAGTCATGTTATTAGAACCCTTCGTGCAACTGATAAAAGGCGGGATGACTGAAGGGGGCTTCCTCTCTCAGCTTTTCCCTGACTGGGGCGAGTGGTACGACGCGGTCTCTGACGTCGCTCGAACCATGAAGCTTCGCGGGATCGAATGGCGTTCAGCCGTCGTCACGACCATGGGAGTCGCGTCGGTGGTTGCGCAATGCCCGGACTACACCACTTTTGCGCAGGTGTGTATCTTGAGATTACTTTGTGGTGTGCATGATTTGGATCGCCTAGGGCTACAGTTTCCTCAAGGCAATGTGTCCACGGGGCCATTGAAGTTGCCGTTCATGAGGCCAGCACCTGCGTGTCGAACGTTTAACAGTTCTGCAGTCGAGGTGCGATTTGCACCACATATTCTGTCGTCTTAACTTTTTGATCTGTTGTCTCTAGACAGTGATCCATGATATCACTTCCCGTATGAAAGACCCAGATCTCGCTCGTCTGTTCGAAAATACGTTTCCGAACACTCTCGGTAAGCTGAACCTGCTGTAGAAATTTTTGGTGATCTCATACTTTGTGCCCGAAGACACCACAATCAAATACTTCAGTCCCGTGCGCGTCCTGCTTTCCTCGACACTGTGATCGCTAACGTACAGGCATTGTGCGCTCCCTCCAGTCTGAGAATCTTGCTTTCATCATCACCGGGGTAAGCTTACGCCGTTGGACCAACTGTCTCGATGAGGTGGCATCTAATTGCGATCTTAACGATAGGATATAACGTGGGATCTTTCTTTTCTACCCCCGAACAGCATTTTCATCAGAACCACGCCTGCGCAGTGCTCAATGGCTTCGAGACACTGCTAATCAGGCAGGTCTCCACGTTATTTCGCTGTTGTCTATGCTGACTTGTATCGCCACCCGTTTCCGCAGCTCGCAGTGTATCGCTCGCTGCTGACGACCGACAAGAATTTGGCGACGCTGATGAAAGCTGTCATCAATAATGAAGCACGCTATGTATCGCAGTTTCCCTACTGCGGCTCATTCCAACCCCCGCCCGAGAGTGGTTTGAGTCCCACTCACAATGACTATGCGGATGGCGTGACAGTCAACCCGTGAGTGCGCTTGTTTTAAGTGACTCGTATCCGCAGTCGTCCTCCAACGTTCTGTGGATATACAGCCCAGTTAACCCACAAATCGTCTTCGAGTGTAAAGTGAAGAGTATTCTTTTGGTGGTGTGGTATCTTGACAAACTTATTTCGTTACCTAGTATGAGATAGACTCGTTATGTGGCTTCATCAAGCTGTCCCGATCGTACTACGAAGAGACACAAGACCCCTCTATTCTCAATGGCAACTGTGCGCCCCGTTTCTCTGACATAGAAATACATTCCCAGCTGACACTAATCAATTCACTGCAGGGCATTCAGCCATCAATCAGATTTTCCGGGTTGTCTCAGAGCAATCACAGGGTTCGTTCGACGAGAACTTCAATTTCATCTCGTTTTACAATTGGACGGGGGGCGCTGGAGCCCTCAGTCCGGCTGTCAACAACGGAGGCAACGGAGAACCTAAAGCATACACTGGACTAGTGGGAACGCATCACAGACCTTCAGATGATCTGAGTACTTTCGGTAGGCGACGTTGGTTTCTTGATTGCTGAGTTAAGGTCTGACGTTATAATTCAGCATTCTTGACCCCAGCAAATGCGATGCTGAGCGTGGAGCTCCAACATCTTGCCAATATGTCGGATAAAGTGTACGGTCCGAACAACAATATCAGCACGCTTGCCAGAAAATACAGCGCAACCATCACCAATGCTATATGGAGCACAACCGTCAGTGCTGATTCTGAGCTTTCCTTGACTTCATCTCACAGATGGCTAGGTCGTGAACAACATTTTCGCATACGAAACCAATGGTGAGTACGGGGATTCGATCACTACCTTCAGACACTCAAATGTTCGAAGGATATGGTGGTAGATACGTCATGGACGACGCTAACGTGCCGGTACGTTTGTGTTTCCTTTCAGTAGGGAGTCTCTCTGAGCTCAAACTTTTAGTCTTTACTCTCGCTGCCATACCTCGGATTCCTTGCCAAAGATCATCCGACATACGTGGCTACCAGGAAGGTCCTGCTGTCCCGCCTGAATCCTTACTATGCCGCCGGCAAGAGTTTCGGTGGCGTCGGGTGCGTCAGTCTGTAATTCGGAACAACAGTTGTGTTTATGTATCTCGTAGAGGTCCTCATGTAGACGCCTGGCATCCTTGGCCGATGTCACAAGTCTCTGCGATATTCGGGACTGACGACGACGAGGAGATATTGAATTCATTGTACCTGATCGCAAACGTGAGTGGCTGCTCGAACAAATTTGTGGACATTGCTGATGGGAAACTTACAGAACACAAATGGTCTGGGCCTTATTCACGAGTCGCAGAGCATCTACAGTGCGACAGACTACACTCGACCATGGTTTGCATGGGCAAACAGCTACTTTGCCGAGATGATCCTCGACTTGGCCCAACGCAAACCCTCTCTAATTTTCAAAAACAATGTTCCGTACACTCCAGGGAAGTGATGGAGAGAAGATGGCGGTATACTTGTGCTGTACGCAGGCTATACATCGATTTTTTTGGGGGGCAATTGTATGTCGATGTTTTGTTTTTCGGGGCAATATTATTTGAGGAGGGAATATACTGTTTAATTATTTTGTGTGGCCCTACCGGCCCCTAACCCTGAAGTCGGGTTGATGTGCTCGCTGCCGCGGCTTCCCCGTTTGGAGCGAGGTTGGATCGGACACGGGCGGCAGACACAGGACACACTCGCTCTGTGTCTCCCATGCCATAGTGCTTTTGTGGTGGAAGCACGACTGGTTTCTATCTCTACCTTGTGCAACCATGGCCACCAATCCTCGTGAAATCGGCACTCTCATTGCAGTCATCTTGAAGGCGGTAAGTTGTCTCAGTCAACGCGTTGTCTGCGTGCTCACGTTAATTCGAACTTAGCGTAATCTGCCGAACAAACGACATATAGGAAAGCAAGACCCATACTGCGCTGTCGGCCTGAATGGAGAGACGCGCAGAACGAAGGCCATAAAGCGCGGTGGCCAGCACCCTGAATGGGATGAAGAAGTCCGTTTCACGGTCTACGAAGATGACGCTCAGCTGCGCAGCAGCGGGGTGAACGGCGAGCCCCCGCCTCTTCCTCCGAAAGACAATCGATCTCCCAAGAAAATCAAAGGAGGAGTAAAGATGTCGCTGGCGTGTTATGCGGATGATCAGAAGGAACCAGACCTCATCGGAGAGACAACAGTGGACCTCACAGAAGTGTTGACCAAAGGAGAGACTGATGGTGAGCCTCATTCACCGAACTTCATGTCGACTCCTTCTGAATTACTTGAGCAGAGTGGTTCACACTCACAAACAAAGACAAGTACTGTGGCGAAGTCTACCTGGAACTGACGTTCTGGTCGAATGTACGTCTAACAGCTCACAGTTGCCAAAGATCTCGTGCTGACTTCCTTCGAACAGGAACCCCGTCCAGAGCCCAAATCCGCTCCCAAGGTTGCCAAAAGCAACAAGCAATACGGTGGACCTGGCTCATTCGTTCCTTCGGACGAACCTCCTGTTGATCATCAACGACATCGGGCTCCATCTGGCACAAGCACTCTTTACTCCGAGGAGTATCGACGCGAATCTCTCCCTGGATCATTGCTGCCGTCGTCTTCCTCCCAGCAGATTGATTTGTATATGCCCTCCTACGAACAGACAGCTCGAGGCAAGCCCCCTCGTGGCACCTCTGTGGACCGCGTCGTTAATGATTTCGGGGAGCTTGGCCTCAATGATACTGTTAAGCGGAGGGAAAGCTTCCCCGTAAGCTGTCACGCTCTTGATGGCCTTTGAGAAACTAATCTCCATATGGTCTGTAGCCTGTGCAACCCGGATTATCTGTGCATTCGACGTCATCTTCGAGATACTCGCTCGCTTCATCGACATCTGGACATAGCTACCAATCGTCTGAGCTCAATCCTCCCCCAGATGGAGGATATCGGGCTGTCACACCTCAAGGACGGTACCACAGCAACTCTGTTCCAAGTAGTCAATCTGCCTATTCTATCGCACAATATCAGCCTGCTTACCAACCTCCACCTCCTGCACCTTCTGGTTTCTCGTATCACACTCCGCCACGTCGCAATGGTCCTCGCTATAGTGTTCCAACGGCCTCGTCCGGGTTTGTGCCAGTTCCTTCTGCGTCGGAGCCGTCTGGTTTGCATCAGCTCGTATCTCATGCTTCTGAGCCTGCTGGGCTCGCACCACTTCCATCACACACGCCAGTTCCACCAGCTGGATATTCACCTACTTCTTCTCGAACACCTGTGCCATCCAGCTATTCACCCATGCCGTCGCACTCTCCTGGTCTGCCTTCATTTTTACCCTCCAACCCTTCCCTGGGTTCGTTTCATCAACCGCAACCCGGTCCACCCTCGCAAGCAATGGTACCCTTCCCGCAGCAGCCGGCATATGTCCCTCCTCCGCCTGTCTCTGCTCCACCAGGACCAGCTCAGTACTTGCCGCCGCCACCGCCTTCGACTCTACCTATACCTTCACAGTCGGCTCCACCCCAGGGCTATCCTAATCAGGGCCCGCCCACCCCAACTCAACATTATGAATATGTGTCGCCTATGGGAAATGCCTCGCAGCTTTCTCCAACCCACACAATTCCTAGTTATGTCCCAGGCTCGAGACCCCTTCCACAGCCTAATTTTTCCCAAAACCCTCGATTGCCGCAGAATGAGCCTTACGGGCAGGCACCCGTACCGCTTCAACTGACTTATGGTCAGGGTTCCACGTTACCACCAACCCAGAGCTTCGGGCCACCTCCATCTGCCCCGCAGAATAGCAGCTTGCCGCCACCACCCCCAACACAAAGCTTTGGACTGCCTCCATCTGTCCAACAGATTAATCCCTTACCGCCTCCTCCGCCGACTCAGAGCTTCGGACCTCCCCCTACTGCTCAACAGAGCAATCCACTGCCAACCCCTCCGGGGCCGCCTGGCCCTCTACAGCCGGGCTCTCGTACTCCCCCACAGTCGCAGTCGGGGAGCCCGGGCCTTTCTCCTTCGTCGTCTTTCCACCATATCCCCCCACCCCCACCTTTGCCGTCTCAACCATCGCCATCCTCTTCATCTCCACAATCAAATTTTCCGTCGCAAGGGCAAAGTCAAGGGTTCCTTCAATCTCCAGGCCATGCTCCTGCAGGGCATGTGAGAACGGTATCGGTGTCAGGTCGTCCAAGTTTACCTTTGCCACCGCCACCGCCTGGCGCTCAGTATCAATCACTCCCGCCACCCCCTCCTCCCCCTTCAACGCATTTCAATTCACAGATTCATCAGCCGTATTTGCCCCCGTCCTCGTCGTTTGGACAAATTCAGCCATTCTACCCTGGGCCGCCGCCGAGGCCCCCAGCCCAGATCGCTGGCCCGCCTGCAAATTCTCATTGGATGGCTCAGTCGGTTGAGCCTTCACAGTATCATCAAGGTGGGTATGAAATTCCCGCTGGAAGGTCGGGTGGCCAGGCTTGATGGGGCTTCGTGCGCAAGTGTATATATCCCTCTCCCTTTTGGTCGCGCACTATCTTGCTCTCGTTTTCTAATTCTCGCATACATACGTTCCCTCAGTATATCACAAATGGACTTCTCTCGCTTGCGTCTGCACTATCGCCATGATCCTACATACAAAGTATTACTTGTAGAGACATTACTGTTACTCAGCAATCACATCGTCGCTTTTGTCTGCATCAAAAGAGCGTCACCCGTTGTTTTGCTCTGCGGTTCGCAGAGCGTGCTCCCGCTCATCCTTCCACTTGGCTATCTGCGTCTCGGTAGGCACCATACCTCGGCGCGCTAGGTCAAGACGAGCTTCACGGCGCAGATCCGTCTCTGCCATGCGCTGGTCGTGTTCATGCGATAGCAGCGCTGTATCGGCGGCTGAGACTAAGCCATATATCGTTGCTGGCGCATCCACAGTTCTTGAACCCAACAAGACACGTAGGCGAGGCCGTATGCTTACCTATGGAAACGAGGAATCCCTTGAACGCAAGGGTCTGGCGTCTGAGACAATGATTTGTCATTCCGGATTCTCGAGAGGGGGAGGGATGCGCACCGGAATACGGGAGACGTGTAGTGCGCCAAGGTAGCCAGGCCGGCCCCGGCTGCGCCATATTGTGCAGCACCCTGTAGATAATTTGAGTTCGGGTCAGATTGGTCGAGACTCTAAGAGCAATGCATGGGCACCAGCAATCCTGCTCTGACTTGGAGCCTGTAGGCGTGCTCGACTTCTTCGCGCCTCCGCGCTCGTCCGCTGATGGAAGTGGGTTGCATCCTATCCTGCGAACGTCAAGGACGTCTCCGCACGAAACCTAGTACGTACGTTGCTTGTCCGTCGAGTAATATTGCAGCATTGCGCGCGAAGTCTCGGACTATCGGACTATCGGACCGCGACGGCTGTCTCGTCCGGTGGGGTTAGGACAACCGCCCTGGCAGCAGAGTTGGATATTAAAACCACGTTTGCCACTACTATAGTACTAGCTTACTGCGACCACAGGGTCGACGAGTGATAATTTACATGCACACTCTCTACAAGACTTCTCTCAAAAAAGCCAATTGGCAATCCTCTGATGCGGCAACGAGGCCTGGACCATCGAAGACGACATGGACTAGTTTTTGTCCAGGAATTGCCAAGATCTGCGTAATGCGGCAGTCAGTGGGAAGCGAAGAACGATTTTCATTAGATGGACGAACAGACGTGAGCTCCTTTGTGGGGTTGCGCAAATCCCAGAGTCGGACACGACCGTCTCTATCTCCACAAGCATATTGATGTGCGGCGAGGCTGCCTGCGTCCAGTGCCACGCGTTAGCGCGCATCGCTCCACGCTGAGTATTGTACCCACCTTTCATGAATCGCCCGTGGATCTTTGGAGTGTAGTATCCAAACCTCTGCACTGGTCGTTCGGGCACCAGGCGATAATCCCGCAGCTCAAACTGCAGCTCCCTGTGCGCCACCTGGAAACACCGTGTCAGGAGAAAGGGCCGTAAGATGAAGAAATCTGAACAACAGACCTCAAGTAAGACACAATACGGTAGCGGCGTGGCGTGGACATGAAAAGCGGAGTTTGACGTCTTCATCGTGTTCACCACCCGTTCGGAAGACAAATCCCACAGGTGTACGTTGCAGTCCGCTCCAGCGGTCATTAACTTGCGGCTTGTGTCACGAATAGGTATTAGTGACTGTACGAGCGATGTATGTCTGATCGCTAGTGGCCTGGCGTGCGCCTTGCTTGCGCTCTCGTCGAGAGACCACAGGTGAACGGCGTGGTCGAAGCCACCGCTTGCGAACGTGCCAGGCTCCGTCATTGCGGTCACCGCACTGATTCCGCCATTCTTATCCCCTTGGCGGCCTCTAGTGAGAGACAGGACCTGAGACTAAGGCAGGTCAGTCGCGATAAGAAAGCCGAACGTATGGGCGTACTGAATCGCCGTACAGGGGAAACAGAGAGATCTGCTTCTCATCATGTTGGACATGGCCGAGAACCACACGCGGACCAGAAGGCGACGATATAATACATGCATCATCAATGAGCTCTGGCGAAATGAGATCTGGTGAGCGGACCGCAGTGCGTTTCCTGCGTCGTGTGTTGCCTGCGTGTCAGCCATTGCGCACATCATCTGATTTTATCGTACCTTGGCGGAGTCCGGTCAACACGGTAGATGAAGCCGTGAAGAGAGGCACAGAATACCGAGTCATTGTCCGGCAGTAGTAGTATGCGTCGTGGCTTGTCGTGCTGGTCTTTAGGCAGGCGAATAATACCGGCTACGCGGAAGTCTAAGGCATGCTTATCGGCGGCGTCCCCGAGAACATCCACAGGCGATGTGTGATCTCCGGCTGCCGCTCTGACTTGGTCCGAGTTACGCAGAGCTACCTCGTTGTTACCGCCAGCAATGCGTGAGGAAGAAGCGACAGGTGCCAGAGGGTGAGAAGGCGGACGTGAGACGGTGAAAGGCTCTTTTGATGGTTGGACTGGTGCCGAGGTCTGCGCAACGGGTAGACCAGTGACCCTCGACAAGCGAGTAGATCCCGAAAGTGCATCGGCGGAGCTCGATACCGCACAAGCACCTTCATGCGGTTGTTCGTGGCGCGGTGGTACAGTATCAATGGGCCGTTTCACTGTCACACTGCCGGAGGAAAACTTGAATTGATAGAACCCGGGAGCACCGAAGGGATACTCTCCCGAAGACGGAGAGATGGGGACGTCCTCAATTGGTATTGATTCGATAATTGGAGATTCCTCTGTAAGGTCGATAGGCTCCTCGTAAGTCGCCCCTGCAAACATTAAAATGAGTCGAAAAAGGTCGTATGTGTAGCTACGATTTCCATGCACTTGCCTGAGGACTGCGGAGGCTCGGGGTCTTCTGTGAAGCTTCCGTTTGTTGGCCGACTTGACCTTTCTGAGTTAGAGCGAGACTGAACAGGAGCGCTCAGCGTCCCACGAGAAGACCGTTGAGTTGCCGTTCTTGAGAGACTAGTACTTCTTGGCGGATACGATGAACCCGGTTGCTGCACTGTTGCTTGTGTGGTTCTTCCCGCTGTACCGGATGAGACCTGTCTTCGAATCAGAATGACACTTTGACATGCTGACAGTATACGAGATACCTCAGGAAGATCTTTGTCCACCGGATTCTTGCTAGATATTAAGGGTGCCGTCTCAACACGGGTGGGTAAAGGAGGGTGCGCCAGAGAGGGGCTGACGAGATTCTCTGGGAGTTTGAATGAATAGACGAATTGCCAGGAGATGGTTCCTTCCTCACTCGTGTGTGCACCCCCCTGAATAGACATCTCATTTCTGTCGACGTAAAACCGCACCATCTCGTCAACAACATCGTGGCGGTGAACTGGAACGTGCTGTTGCTGGTATATCTGCTGCATTTGATGCCGTATGAAGTTCCGCCTCTTGCTCTGAGAATCGGGAGCGCCCCTTCGGCATTCCGGTGGCAGAACAACGCGCATCTCGAACTCGACGCGCTTCTTCTTGGAAGAGGCTCCCATGACGGGAGACGCGCCGGGAGACGCGCCAGGAAACGCGCCGACAACATTCGGCGCGTGTCTGAGAGTACTTGGAGTGTCAATGCGGCGTCGCTTCTCTCCATTGCTGCCCGTGGAGACCAAAGGACGTTTCGACGGCCGTTCGACAGACGTGTCGGCATACGCGTTGTGAGCAGCGACTCGGAAGGGATGCTGGCGCGTCACCTCTGACGCTGGATACAATCGAGAGGGCTGGAAGCCTCCACGAAAGGATCCTCGATGGTAACCACGGCCGCGACGGTTAACAGTCGAGACATGGACGACTTTGGGGACTCGAGGATTGCTCTTCCTGGCCGTCGGGCGAGCTTCATTCGGCTGGAGGTCTTCCATCGGACGTGATATCCGCAGGCGCAGAAGAGGCGATAGTATTGAGATGTCCGATGACCGTAGTACGAATCCGGTGCGTGATGAGAGAGTGGAGGATGCGGAACGGGCAAGACGTTGGCGGTGATGGTCCCGGGGCGTTCGAGTTGCCGAGTTGCCGAATCGAGACGCGCCTCAGGTGCACCTTGAATAGGCGCGCTCACCTTGCTCTCGACCACGACTCGGAGCCCCCTCTCTTGGTTTCACGTTGATCAAATTCCGCCACTCACGACTTCGCTGAGCAGACACCAGCGAGAAACACCTAGACGCCAGCATATTGCGCTCACATTCGACTGTCACCGCCCTTCTCAGGTTTCCTGGACATCACTGTGGTGAATCGTCTCTTTTCGTTTTTTCAAAAGAGTACGTGGTTCTCGCATTGCGTCGTAAGCCTCTTGGTCCACGGGATCCTCACTACTTACGCTGGACCTCAGTTTTCCCCGATTCATGTTGCAAAAAGGGGACTAAAGACAGCTTGAGTTAACGTCCGGGCCACGTTTGGACCAAGTTCGAAGTGGAAGGCATCTCTCGAAGACGGGGCAATCTTTGGCACGAGTCTCACATTATCCTCCTTCTTTTCCACTTCGAGGCTCGAAGACTGCTTGGCGGCATCGCGAAGGCCTTGGTCGCGTCTGTCGATCTCTCAGCGCGCCGACGATCGCTGTCAAGATCTCTAGGGCGACGGCTCTTCTTTCTTCGGACGTGGAGTGAAGCCATAGCGACAGCGACGACCAGGAGGCCGGACTTTACAGAAGGAGTGTACGACGGAACGGTCAAACCTTGTGACATCCCAGGCTATGGCTGAATCTGCTTCTGCTCTTCGGGCAAGGATCTATGTCTGTACGGATGCCTACAACGTCGAGACGTACATCTTCGCCGACATGGTTCTCGTGGACTCCGTTATGAGCGGCCCTTCGCTATTTGAGTCGCCTTGCCAAATTTCCGTGCAAGCTGCTGGGTAAGGAAACTGCACTGGTCCTCTGCTCGTTTTCACCACGATCGTCAGCTCAGTAACCGTCTTCGATGGTGGTCAGACGTCATCCGAATCGACTTGGGATCGAGGATGGCGCGGTCGTAGCTCGAGGGTGGTTTGAATAGGACAGGCGACAAGGTAAATTGGAAGACGACTTGTCCCCCATTTTGACGCCTTGATCGTTCAATCGACCCTCACGACGGCCAATTCACTGTTATACTGTCTTCCGTGAACTTCGATCAGTACGGCTGGAGGAATACCAGCGAGTTCAGACATGATGGCCTTGGACTCACTCGCTCCATACACTCCCTCATTTTCATCGGACATGACGGACCTCGGCGCTCCCTCCGAGCCGTGTTCCATCTCTCTCGTAACCATTATTGTCTAAACCGTGTCGTAGTCCTGGCTGCCTATCCTTCGGGGTTGGCCTTCCTGTATCGTGCATGTACCTCGTCCGCATGTTCCCGAGCCGAAATGAAATCTCAAAATGAACTGCGTTGCTGTATCGCCTCGCATATCATCCACTTCCATCGAGCGCGTGTGTTCAAGCAAGTGGATCAGCAGGCACCACAGGCTGCGTTCTCAATTGGCGACGATGCCCTCCGACCCAGCTGTTCCAATCACACTGGCAGGGAAGCAGGAACTATAACCGACCCTTGTCTGGAGCCTGCCCGGCTACCCGAGCGCCAATGGTGCACGAGTCTGCGTGCTTTTACGAGCCTATGAGGTGTCGATGAATTGACGAGGTTGGTCAGTCAGTGAGAATAGAGAAGCGGTTGAACTATATTCCGGGATCCTCATGGACATGACAGGCATGAGGCATTGCGGAGGAACGCCCCACTACATACGCGGACGGATCTACTGTATGTCAAAAAAGCGTAGCCTACCGGTAGCTGCGTGCTCGACAGTGAAGGACAATCTGTCGAGGTCGGCAGACGGCGTCAGTGTGCAAGGTCGGCGTGCCATTGACCGAGGGAACTTTTCCGCCGGCCTTTTCTTCGCGAAAAGGCGTCTGACGAGGACGATTACGCCTACGAACGAGGGCGCGATGAGAGATTTGATCTCCGTGTAGTTTAGACATGCTTCGCACCTTCTCAATCCTAGGAAGGGTGGAACACGCTCCACGGGTGGCGACGAAACTCCGAGTCTCGCCTTGACAGAAATTGACGCTATCAGTGCATGTCGCGGAGAGACGCCATCGGCGCCTGCTGGGTGCAGTCCCAGGATGCGCATGAGGTGTGTGACGCCCGACTGTGCCACATATACTAAAGGGGTCCTCTGATTCGGGCACGAACAGGAACCACACGTTGCTGATTGGTCTACTCGAAGAAGAGTAGGTGGTATATCATCTGCTTTGGGCACGCCCTTCCCGTCCGACTGAACACCAGTCGCAAGCGCCCGATCTCAGAGACACAGTGCATCTGCCGCAATGCAGGAAGGTGTCGGCCATTTGTGGGAGATGCGCATCGATAAAGTTCAAGCCTCGAGACGGTGCCCAGGCGCGCACCCGCACGGATCTGGACGACGTGCAAATAGACACCAACGGAAACAAGCGGGGACCCACAAGAATAGAGAGACTGCAATACGCTCGGCCCTCGCTCGAGCTCCGTACGGGACACTTTCCCTGACCATAGGAAGGCACCCCGGTGGCATCATCATGGGGCTCAGAGTAAGGCGAGGGAGAAAGGATCTTTACGTCAAAGATATTGCAGGTTTGCTGTCAATTCGATGTTGGAAGAGGAAGACGAGATCGAACGCACATCCCGGATGGAAGCTAAGAACCTCTGAAGGTTTTAATATTCGCACAATCGCCCGCAACCTGTTCCTCGGTGGAGAGTGGAGGCTCAACTCTGTCTCGTTTTCTCCTCAGATGCGCCGAGATGAACCTGGGACCTTTCCAGGGCAAAGGTGAATGGGGGTAGAGACGCACTGCGATCGAGAGAGATAGCGGGGGGGTTCAACCCTACGAGTCATGTCGACACTTGTAAAGACCTCGGAGAGAACGTTATCCGGGGCCGCTGGCCGGCATGGGAAGTCCTTGTGCCCGTTTTGCGTGGATCATTGTCGAGCGACCGCAGGGATGGGATATTAAAACAATGACTCACCGCCCACAGCTTTCCAGCTAGTGGGCTCGGTGAAGAAGGTTGCAGAGGTGGGACAAACGTTGCACGTCTGTATTGCGAAAGAAGTGGCGACGAGACAAAGCCAAGGCAGCTTCTCTCGGTAAACATCCTCCGTTCGCAACATTACAAGGACATTCAATGGGGTTTCCAAGGGTTCCCGGCAGTGATTTGATACGTCGAACAAACGTCGAAGCCTCGGTCGAGAAAACAAGTCGTGCGAGGTTGCGCCCGCCGGTTTACTTCCGCACATCACGTGACGGGGCGCGTCAAATTCTCTGCAGCCGAAACGCGCTGGCAGACGTCGACTTCCACCGCCGCCATGTCGAAAGCCGCAGCCACCAAAGCACAAGTCGTGGTGCGTCTTGTTCTTTCTCTCATCAGCGACCTGCCGTATTCAACCGCTGCCAGCGCATTCTCATCGCCGCTGGCAAGGCCGCTCCTACTCCGCCAGTCGGACCCGCGCTTGGTGCCCGTGGTGTCAAGTCGATGGACTTTTGCAAGGAGTTCAACGCGCGGACCGCCCACATCACGCCGGGTGTCCCCACCCCCACTCTGATAACGATCCAGCCTGATCGATCGTTCACCTTCATCACGAAAACTCCTCCGACAGCGTACTTTCTCAAAAAGGCGGCAGGTATCGAGAAGGGAACAGGCCGACCGGGCCACGAAACCGTTGGGACAGTCAGCTTGAAGCACGTGTACGAGATTGCGAAGATTAAAGCTACCGACGAGCACCTGAAGCATCTGCGACTCGAGGCCATTGCACGCACCATCATCGGGACTGCGCGGACATTGGGAGTGCAGGTGGTACCGTGAGGTGGAGGGCGCTTGCAGGCCGGCGCGGCGTGAGTGCGTGTCTCTGTCTGTGGCCGTCCGCGGTCGGGGCGAGTTCTGATACTCGGCTGGGGGAGCAGCTGCCGGGTCTGGCGCACGAAGGCCACGCATTTTCATAGGGAGCAGGACACGCATTGGTAGGGATGTGTTAATGGCAGACGCAGTCGGGGAAGTGGCCCGAAACGCGCGAATGTGAGCTGAGAACGCCGGCAAGACGTGCGGGGGGCGCTTGAAACGAGGCGATGGGTGATAGATGATCGATTTGAGTTTCTGGTGTGGAAATAAGATTCGAGGAGGGGGACTTTGTCCGGAGGGTGGAATAGTCAGGAGGGGGCCGTCCGAGGGCCGTCCGACGTGGGTGGGGCGTATTGCGATGTGCTGCGATGGCTTATCGACACGCCTTGTCCTGTGAAAGGTATTTCCGACACGCTGTGTACACGCCGTGGTGAGGAGGACGCGACCCGGGGACGCTGGGGGTGTTCGCCAGCTGCTCGCACGCAACTTGCCATAACCGGGCGGTTCCCGACCGCGTGCCAAAGGTTCGTCGAATAACAACCCGCAAGAACTCGGTAAGAAGTCTTGTAAACTCTTGCAGAACTCTTGTTTCTCCTTCGCTTTCGCATCGGACAAATCCGATTTTTCGCTGCTCAAAGAAAAGGTCCACAGACTCCTTTATTCCACACTCCCCATGCCGACACGCCCCTTCCGACGCCTCGCCCGCCTCGTACCTCTGGCGCTTACCCTCCTCCTCGTGTTGTTGTCCGATCAAGCTGCCCTCGACCTGAAAGTAGTTTCGGACCTCCACTCCACCCAGCAACGCTCCAGGACGCACCCCCAAGCCTACTTCTCGTGCCCCCATGCTTCACCTCTTGTATTCATCTTTATCGGTCACCATGTCCACGTTTCCGATCGAACAATTCACCATCACGAGTGAACAAGAATGCATTGCCAGCCTCCGTCCTATAAAGCTGCCACCGCCGCACCCCGCTCTACCATCTCCCCCAGCATCCCCACCTCCCCCACTCCCCGCCGCATACCATGTCCGCCGCACCACCCGACGTTCTCTCCTGGACATCCCAGGACCCTCGCCAGAGCCAGTTGTTCAACCCCTGGGGTGTGGTCTATCGTTTCCAGGTATGTGTCGATTTTGTTCGCCAACAACGGCAATGTTGACCCCTGCCCCGCAGACCGAGACTAACGCGCAAGGGCAAAGCGTTACCACGGTCTGGCGCACCATCCGCACCAACAAAGAGGACCGCGTCGCGAAGCTCGAGTGGGCTCCCAACGGCGGTCTCGGACGCGCGGTCATCGGGAAGGTATGCTGCTCCGTCTATCATATCTGCACGATGCTAAACCCGTTTCCGACTTGTCAGAACACCTTGCCCATGGCCGACTTGGTCCGCCGCGACCCACGGATCGCGGTAATTCTCATCTCTCAAGATGCACGTTTTTTAAGTTTCTGACTCCGTCGCGTGCCCAGAACTCTAGGGTCTTCAATGGACCCGATGGCTTCCAGTATAGATGGAGACCAAGCCCGAACAGCCAGGACATTGTGGTAAGTGACCCAGTCCATCCTGATCACGAGAGACGTCTGAAGCGCTCTCGTACAGCTGCAGGATCCCAATAACAATGTCATCGCCTTCGTCCGACCCACCAGGCCTACTCGTTATCCGGGTGTCGGAGATGTGTACGCGGAGCTTCATTTTGTCCGTGCAGCTGGCGCGGGCGTTGTGGTATGCCCTGCGGTATTTTTGAACCGCTATGTCGTGCTCACTCGGTCCGATGATACAGATGCACCCTCCACTTATGGACACGGTCACGGTGACGGCCATGCTCTATAGATTTGCATCGACCTTCAACCTGTGACCGGTGTCTCAGTTCTCGGCTATCTTGTTTTCTAAGTTAACGACTCGTCTGGGATTTGACTTTTGTATAAGTAATGACAGGTGTGGGCATCTGCTTATCTTGAGCTACTGTGTACGTGTGCTTTTTGTATATGTAAAGATATTTCCATCGTGTTCCAGATATCGTTGCGCACCCTTGCCCCGCGTGAGACCTGCCTCATTGCAAGAAGTTTGCGAAACGCCGGGGAACGCGTTCAACACTCACACTGACAGGGACCTGGACGGACCCTCAATTATATCGACTGATTCACGTGTCACTCTCGGAGTCGGAAGATTCTGGGAGGAGATCGGGCAACACGCTGTGATTATCTGAGACAATCTACATGACGCGCTGGGGACATCGCCTGCAGGATCTGAGTCGCGAGTCTCTACAATTTAGCCTTTACCTCCTGAGAGTGCCTCTCCGGTCGCACGACGTCAACGAGCGCGTCAACGGTGCGGATCACCCACTCCGTGCCCTCCTCGCTCGAAAGCCATTTGTCTTCCTCGGTCAGATTCGGAAGTTCGTGCGCCCCGAGCAGGCCAAAGACGTGGCTGGTGAGCTGCGGGACGACCCTCTCCTCTGCGCGAAGGCAGGCGACCCCGACGACGGAGCCCATGGCACGGCTAAGGTTGCCTTGTTCGTCTGCCCCAGGTAAGGGGGACAGCACGGCGCCGTAGGACTGGATTATGAAGGCTGAAATAAGGAGGCGTATGAGTATCGGGCTCGAAGCATAGATCATGATCGGAAGTGCCAGAGCACAGGGTTTCCCGCATCAGTCAAGAGGGAACAATGCCGTGGACGCACAGATAAAGTCAGGGTGATAGGCCCCAAGCTTGTTGTAGAGTTTCACAGCGTGCTGCGCGTAGATCGAGTCCCACAGCCCCTGCCCTCGCGACATAATGGACTCTATGTTGTCGGCATTCGCGTGTCTGAAATCAGGACGCGCGTCAGTATAGCGTAACACTACGGCCAAGACGTTGGGAGGGGTACAGCCATGCCAGTCCTCGTACCTGCGTGACTCTGTTCGCAGCTTCGCCTTGACGTCGTCCTCGGCCGCCTCCGAGAGTCCCGCAAACGAGAGGATGACCTATGCGTAACGATGAATTCATTGATGTGACATAGACCTGTATGAAATGTACACACTCGAGGAACGCCCACGAAGATTGTGCTCTTCAACGCCGCCTCTCGCATAAGTGCGGCCTTGTTCACCGCGTCAGACACACTCGTTCGAGACGCCGCGTCGTCTGGGTTGGATCTAGTTGCGAAACGATACAGATGTCCAACAGAAGAAGGGACATTTGTTGTCAGAAGGCTGCATGTCTGCCGGGGGGTCAGGGAAGGATGGAGGATATGTGGGAGTGCATACCGCGAGCACGAGCCAGCCAGTCTCTGCGTGTCTCTGCTTCGCGACTGCATATGTGCTCTGGAACACACCATACAGCTTTGACAACGACGGAGACGGATACGCGTTTGGGTTCCGCAGTGTGAGCAGTTGCTTTACGGCGGGAGGTAGATGCTTAACCATCGTCGCAGTGAGAAACCTGATGTTTGTGGAAAAGTTGAAGCGACAATGAATTTTATTGAACTGAACGACGCGGGCTTCCGACATCCGTATTTCTCACCCTGTCCTCTTACGTTCTTGGAGTATTGCATCACGCTTCAGGAAAATGAATGAATGCCAGGCAAAACACTTCGATGACACACGGTACTCAGTACCGCTCGAATATATCAACGACAGATAGTTGCGGATAATGGGACAAGAAAAGATACGAAGACCACCCGCGCACCAGGCTAAAGTCAAGGGTATATGATATCATAAAATCAAGATGGGGGTTCTACTCGTCAATGCCGCGCCCGATCAAGGATTCAAGTACAAGTTGCCGAGGGCAGTAGGCTTATTGCCTGGGCCGATGAGGGCGTTCGCGCCGTTAACGTTGTTCGCCTCGATTTCACTGGCGGTCATGGCACCTGGAATCTTCGTCAGATCGAGTTTGATACAAATTATGGGACGACTTACCGAAAGCAAAGTAAGCGGCAACACACTTCTCCTGGGTCATCCAGCCAGTCACGGTTGCCATGAAGCTGAAGATCTTGTCGGTGCTGCATTGCTGGTTCTTGCCAGAGTAGTCCTGTGAAAATGATGAGACGGGTTGATCAAGGCAGAGAATAATAAGGTTACCTGGCAAGCGAACTCAGTGATCCAGACAGGACGCCCGAAGGTGTTGCAGAAATCCGTCGCGTGGCTGATGAAATCGTTCTCATCAATGCCGTACCAGTGGAGACCGGTACCATCGAACTAAAGGGGACAACGAGTAAGACACGGCGAGAGTTATAATGAAAAAAACTTACAGTGCAACCGTCGCAGGCTTTCTCGAAGGACTGCATCCACGTTTTTCCAGAGGGGGCGTTTGTCGTCGCGGGGGTGATCAAGTCGAAACCCTGGTACTTCAACGGCTGGATGTATTGCTTCCAAAGGCTCGCGGCGTAAGAAGGATCAAGGTTGGACTGGGAAGGTTCGTTCGGCCTGGCGCAGGATCAGCGAGACAGCCAACAAGGTAAAGTCATTGAACATACTCGTTGAAACCCAAGACATGATTCGCGTAACCCGCCTTGACCGTCTTCGTGAATGAGTCGATCTGCTTCGGGCCCCACAACATGGGAAGGAACTTGAAACCCAACTCATCCGCCAAGGGAGGCTTATTGGGGCTCCATGTATAGATCCTACAAGGATCTATGAACGGATGATTGAATACCGCATGGTAAGTGAGCGCACCATTGCGTCGACGGAGTCTTGAAGTTGGCCAAGGAGTTCATCTCGCCATTGGACCAGCCGAGGCCGACTTTGCCGCCGCTAGGAGGAGGGGGCGGGGGCGGGGGGGCGGCGCTGGTCGCAACAGCCTTGGTGGTGGTCGGCTTCTCAGTGGATTTGGGGGCGGCAGAGGTAGGAGGCTTGGCGGTAGTGGTGGGAGCGACGGAGTGGGTGGTGGTGGCTGCGAGGGACGTGGTGCGAGGCTTGCAGCGCTTGGAAGACGTATCCCGCTTCTTCTTTGCAAGGGCGGCGTGAGCGTGGTTGACGCTGCGGCCAACAGCGTGGTTGTCAGTCGCGAGGGCGTTCACTGGAGATGCATTGAAGGACGTCGCCAAAATGGCGAGGGTCGAGATAGCAAAAAGGTTGAGAAATTTGAAAGCGGCCATTTGTTTGTAGCTGGACCTTTGGCGAGTGGAAGAGGGCGGCGGATAGGACAATGAGCGGGAGTCAAAAGGAATGTCAGCGGCCAAAGGGCCAAGCGGAGGTGCGGGAGGGGAGGAAAATCGTTGGTTGGTTGCTGTCGTCGACGGCAACGTCTTATACACCTGATCCCGCTTATGTAACGACTTGGCGCACCACCCCCGCCGGCCATTGTCCCCCGTCGCGGATGGTCGTGCAGTCTCCTGATGGCTTGCCGATGCCGCTCCCGAGTAGACAGGCTTGAGACAGGCCAGATGCAAGCCGAAGAGGGCACCAAGCCGCGCAGGCACCGACTCTGAGCATCTCGCAAGCCATTTGGAGAACCTGGTATGCTCGCGCGAGGCGCCGTGGAGGCTTCGGCGCCCTGATGTGCATGGTACCGCTCTACCAAGTATTAAATTACGCCCTCTCCTGCAAGCATCTGCACCGGTTTGTTCGTCGCAAATCCCCAGCGCCGTCGCCATGACGCCAAGCAGAGCGCTGGGCTTGTGTCGGTTGTACCTAAATTGAACGCGTGTGGCGGAGTTTCGCCTCTGATCAAAAAGGACGCGCAGCCACTTTCTCTCTTTCTTTCAACCTCCAAGTTTGACACGAAGAAACCGGTTCATCCACGTTCATCTCACGTTCATCCAATTGCAAAAACAACCCCTCCGCCCCGCCATCATGTCTGACGCCCCCGCCGCCCCAGTCACTGAAAACGGCGTGCCTCCGGCTACGCAGGAAAAGGTCGTCGACGAGGCACCAGGCTTCAAGGTCAGTCGTTCTCCTGCCCCACCCACCGTGCCACTCTTCACAGTCTCTCCCAGGTCTTCGTCGGTAATCTTGCGTACTCTACCACGGATGAAGGGCTGAAGGCGTTTTTCGCGCCGGTAGCGAGCGACATGTATGTCCATCGTTTGCACAGCATTTGCTGGCACGCCTTTAAGCACGAGCTCATTACGTATTTTGCCTCGTCCTTCCAGAATCTCTGCCCAGGTCATCATGCGTGGGACCAGATCAGCGGGTTACGGATTCGTCGCTCTCACCAGCGCCGAAGCTGCGCAGAAGGCGGTCGAGGCTCTTGACAAGAAGGAGCTCGACGAACGCCCGATCATTGTCGAGGTCGCCAAGCCCGCTGAGCAGAAAGACCAGGAGAGAAAGGAAAAGAAGGCTCGCAGGCGGCCTGGCAGGCGCGGAGCTAAGGCCGTGCCCGGTGAGGTCACTGAAGCTGAGGCCAATGGTGAAACCGACAAGGCGGAAGGCGCTGCTCCCGCTGAAGGTGAAGCCGAGAAGCCCAAGAAGAAAAAGAAGAAGGCCGCCGTAAGTACATTGCTATCTACGCCACTTCTGAAGGAATTGACGTGCCCCTTCCTTACGCAGAAGAAGCCGAAGGCTGAGGGAGAGACTCCCGCTGGCGAGGCCTCCGCGGTAGAAGGCGAAGCCAAAGCTCCGCGCAAGAAACGTGCCCCGCGCCCTCCGCGTGCCGCTGGAGAGGAACCCGTTGGCGAACCTTCCAACACCGTTCTGTTCGTGGCCAACCTCGGATTCAATGTCGACGACGCTGCCCTCGCCGCCCTGTTCACGGACGCTGGGATCAAGGTTAACTCGGCTCGCATTGTCCGCCGACGCTGGGGACGACCCCGCAAGAGCAAGGGCTACGGTTTTGTCGATGTCGGCGACGAGGCGGAGCAGAAGAAGGCTATCGAGGCGCTCGAGGGCAAGGAGGTTGGCGGCAGGCCCATTGCTGTCAAAATCGCTGTCAACGCCCACGAGGAGGACGAGGAGCACGCGGAGGGTGCCGCGGCACCTGCTGAGGAGAAGGAGGCCACTCCCGAAGTCGCCATTGTCGCCTCTTAAATGGTTCAGGCTACCCTCTCCTCACTTGCCCTTGCTCTGCTCATACCTATGCTACCGCCCTCTTTCACACGTATCCGGTTACCTTCGTTGGACGTTCGTCATGTTCGTCCATAGCTACCTTCCATCATCATTCTGTCGTGGCTGCACGTTTTCGTTTCCAGTTCCCATACGTGCTCTGCCTTACTTTCATCGGTCTGGTGCCGGTTTGTAGTTGATGACTTGTGCTGTCGTTGTCATGTACTCGAATGCATAACGACTCCTCAGTCTAACTTTGTGTGACGGTCAGTTCTGAGTGTTGCGCGCACTCTGAGTCACTTCGCCATCGATTCCCAGTCGATTCCCGAAGTTGATATATGCGCGACTTGCTTCCGCGCGTCGTGCGTGGTCTGGTCACAACCACTGTTTGCGATGGCCGACGACGAGGATGACTATCTCTCTGACAAGTATCTGCAGCTAGAGGCTACTGCTCCGTCCCAGCCGAAAACCTATCACGACAAACGCAAGGAGGCTCTCAAGCGCGCTCAGATCAAGAATGAGCAGAACCGCACTAAGAGCCGCCGACAACTGGAGCTGGAATCTCGAGAGGAGGGGCTCAGCAAGAGCTTGTTCGAGCGAGCGAACGAGGAGCAAGCGTCGGGCAGCGGACCGGGAAACAAAGCTCTGGCGATGATGATGAAGATGGGCTTCAAGCCCGGGCAGTCACTGGGGAAGGTAGAGGACAACCCTCCGCCCAAAGCTTCCCCCCCGGTGGAGAAAAATACGGCTGCAACCGCCACGCAGTCTCTAGAGGGTCAAGAAGCTGTGGAACAGAAGAAAATGGGGCATATAGTCCAACCTCTCCCACTGAATGAGTGGGCAGGTAAGTGATATCTGCGCGCGACGCTGCGTCCACGTTGATCAATTCTGTCGTGTAACATTTAGGGAAGAAGGGCATCGGACTGGGGAAACGTGCCGCCTCGCCCACCCAGCTCGACCGTCTAGCGAAGCTCGCTAAGGTAGAAGACGAGGCAGGCAAGGAGTCGTTCAGGGACCGTGCTCGACGCGAGTTCGAGCAGCGTCGAGCAGAAGGCAGGCTTGCCCCTGCTCAACGGACGTGTACCAATCTCGACGAGAGTGCGGGTATAACGGTGGGGATC
The DNA here is from genome assembly GCA_022160305.1 of Artomyces pyxidatus. NCBI lineage: Eukaryota > Fungi > Basidiomycota > Agaricomycetes > Russulales > Auriscalpiaceae > Artomyces > Artomyces pyxidatus. Next base: position 1,219,639 of record MU277187.1, read on the forward strand.
ATATCTTCTTCGGAACGGTAACGTCTTGCTAATCTGGGCATGTATGCATAGTTTAATGTACTCTGGCTGAACCCGCACAGCCCTGAGTCCTTTCCTGAAGGGCTTCTGGACGCTCTCGCCGATGCAATATCCAACGGTGACTTGGTGCTTGGTCCGGACGTGCCATTGGCAGACCGATTGCGAGCGCAGATGCGGAAGGATGCCCTTCAGGCGTTGTCGTCCAGTCTCGACGACGCCGATTCCACGGAGAAGACTGCAGTGTCACAAGCTGCACCCATCTCTCCGGAGGTGATAGAGGAGGCCTCCCAGTTCCTGCAGTCCACCGTAAGCTATCCTGATGTGTTCCTGTATGGCATCGAGATTGACCGCTTGCTTCACAGCCGCAAGAACGGCTACAGCGGGTGGTCCGCTATCTCCGTGATTGCTACTCGTACTGTTTCTGGTGTGGTACGCAGTACGATAACGTCGATGAGATGGTAGAGCAGTGCCCCGGTCCAGATGAAGATATGCACGATTGACTTGGAGTCAACCTTGCCCGATATATCGTATATTATGAGCCGCTGCATGGAAACAACGATGAGGATACGATGGAACGGGTGTGCCAACAATCTACAAGTACAGTATCGTACAACAGAGCACACTGTCCGAGAGGTCTACATAAAATGTAACGACCGTTGTGACCGAATATTCGGCGCGTATGAGTCCGAAGCCTGTTGGCGAGTTAAACGAGTGGGTGATAACTAACAAGAAAGCATCAACAAAATTGCACGGGTAGAAGGTAAGTGAAGAAGAGGAGACGGCGTGGGTGAACAAAGCGAGATTTAGCGTCCATTCTGGATATTCGAAGCTTTGGAATCGCTTCGGAAATGACGAGAATCCACATCAAGTGGCATTCTGTCGGGGCCTCCCAGATTTGAAGACGGTAGCGTCGGAGACGGCTGGAAGAAAGACGGCAGCAGGGTAGGGAGCGCAGGGATGGCAACAGGAGCCGAAGAGTTATCGCTCACTGAGCGAGGGAATGAGGGAGTTGTCGGGGAAACAGAAGGGCTGTGAGGGGATTTTCGGCGGACGTATGTCGAAATGGGAGTGACGGAATCCAGGTCCGATTCCTTCGACCATGTCTGACTCCCGCGGCGGGACCTCTCGGTGCGGGCGGGTTTGGTAACCCACATCGCGCGCTGAGATGGGGCCGCGATCCCATGGAGGGGAGATGTTGAGATGGGCTATAGAGTAGACCGCGTTAGTCGCGTGTACACATTTCGAGGGGGGAAGAACGCACGCGTTTCAAGTTGGGCCTGCCCTGAACATCTGCCTCAGAATACAGTACGGGCAAGCTCACCCTGCGAGGGATCTAGACATGCTGTATATTAACAAGATGTGTCCAACGGCGAAATTATTTCTAAGCTCACAGCTGCCGCTGAATAAGGAGAATAGCGACCCTTTCCTTGGGCGGATACGCGAGGCGCGTCGTGGTCATCGGTACGATCGCGAGGGTCGTTATACCGGGCGGGGACAAGAAGATACTGTCCAGAGCGAGTGCTGGAAGGGCGGGGTGATGCCCTGTCGTCGTCCTGCGCGGACGAGGAGGAGGCGGAGGAAAGGGAGCGCGGGCGGCAGTAAGCCGGGGTGAATTCCGGATATGACGCCTCGTCTTCAAGTCCGAGCGATGACATGAGCTCAACGAAGGAAGGAAGAGAGGCCATCATAGTAGAACAGCGTGAAGCTGAAGACAGTTGCGACAGAACAACTTGAGAGCGCCATAAGAACGCACCGTTCAGGTATATAAGACAAGAGTGGGCCCTAGAAACGAATTAGATGGCTGTGAGATCTCAGTCGTCAAGACACTTGGGTATCTTAGCAAGGGCAAGCCTGACGGTCTCAGTTCGCTGGAACAAAACCCCAGACGTTGTTCTTGTCCATCAAGTCGTCAACGCGTCGGCAAGGAGACATCCTCACGGTCCCACAACGGTACACAAGCAGACGGGTCTAGCCGATATCGGGCAGGCCCCTCCCCCTTGTCGATCACGAACTCGTAGCTTGCGGTCCCGACTGAGACCTGGCGAGGATATCCTTACCACCATTTCTTCATTGATGCCGGTATTCCTGTTACCATTCTGGTGCAGAGACTTCAAGCACGAGATTGTTCTATAGCGACCGCCGCGTGGGACGTTTGCGGAACATATCCTTGACGACCGCGACTTACAGGCCATCCTCGAACGTTCCAACGCGCAGCGGAATCGTACGACACTACAGCTGGACAATACTGACAGTAGACGGCACTCCAAGGGAACTGCCTCATCCTGCACTGACAGGACTGCAGGATGCAGTGCTTCTCCGGACCTTTTACCCCGCTGTTCCTGGAGTTTTCAAACAAGTCGCGCAAACAGCACGGCAGTCGTGGCAGCTCTGGTTCAAAGACGTATTTTGATCGACCAAATCGTCGATGATGTGAATCTTGATAGGTGCCGAGCTTGCTCTTAGCAGCACGCGGGGAGGACGATGGAGTTTCCTTGGAGAGCCCATTCATCCCCGTAACGTGCTTCTGTCTGACTCTCGTTGCTGCTGGCAGTTGATTCATACCTGCATGGAAACGGGTTGGTGTACTATGGACATGATATCGTCGTGCTTGGCCTTGTAACAATCCCCCACGCTGCGCGGGGGTCTGTCGGCATCACAGCGCAACAACAGCGCGATCAGGGTATCAGATCTCGTTGAATAAGTCCGTACACTTGATAAGACATGTGAATAATTACCGTCTGCAGCTCGTCGTTGCCCTGCAAGGGAGTGAGTTACTTGGCGACGCAACGGAGAGCTCGAACACAACGTGCGGCAGGAGGCATTTCGGACTTCCGAGGGTGACTGCTCCCAACAATTGGCTGCGGCACCCGGTCCGTCGTCACAGTGTGACAGACGTTTCTCTCTCTCCGCCATGAATCAGCAGCAAGGAGCACCGAGTGGAGGGTCCACAGGCTTTATGCCCCCTGTAAGACAAGACATGGAGTACCTATGCGCTGGTGAGTTACTCGCCCGCGAGCTAGGAAGCCGGCTGACGTGCCTTGGACACGCAGACTGCGGCGCGAAGAATGAAATCAAAGCAAGAGAGCCTATTCGATGCAGGGAGTGCGGTCACCGCATCATGTACAAAAAGCGGACAAAGCGAAGTGAGTCCGGCTTTCTCATGTACTCTGTCGGTCTTTCTAATGCAAATTTGCATACAGTGGTCCAGTTTGAGGCACGATGACCCATTCTCGAGACGTGTACATAGACACCTCCGCTCCGCCAGTCTTCTGCTGTGCGATAAAATGCAGGATTTGATCCGCAAACTGAGGATGATCGAGGCGTAGCGAACGTGTTTACCCCATCCGCCGACGTGCTTGTGGAGCCCACGAAGCTGCCGTTCATGAGATGTTCCCTTGGAGTCTTTGGGGGCCTTTCTCCCACCAGGATAGTGTATCTTGCGTTCAACCACTGATACGTGCAGCTCGACCCTCGACATGTGGACGATCCTTGCCGCTCTGCGTTCAGGCCTGCGTTGCCCTTCATACGACGTTTCCTCCGTCGATGATCCGTCTCTGCATTCCCATTCGCGACGACCACACCCACACTTGTCTCTTCGTAGATTGACATGATGTCGATCAGTTACCGCTCTATTTAATAGAGGATGGGGACATCAATAACTGCATCATATTCTGCGAAACGGACGATGGCTGCCCTGACCGTGCTTTACTTCCATTTCTAGCGCCGCTTTGCCACCGGCCTCCTCATGCTGAAGCCTGAAAGCTTCAGCCACGCTTTTATTTCATCTATCTCTTTCAGGTAGCTTTCGATCATCCTGACCTGCAGTACGCTCGTATGTGTGAGTTCAGCCTCGGTCTGATCCAATATCACCGGCTTCCGAGCCACAGATCCGCAGGAACGCCTTTGCGCTCACTCCCGAACTTGAGCTTGAGGCCCCTGCCAGATATCGGATGTGTGAGGTAGTGTGCATTGACATGCATCCGGATACGCGGAAAGAGATGGCCGACCTTGGCCCGACTGGTACCTTGTGGGGGCAATCGGGACATCGGCTGATCGCGCACCATGGGACCAAACAAACTGCGAACGAGATATCATAGTTTGATAACAGACTAGAAGCTGTGCGCAAGCTAACAGCCATTGTAGCACCTTAAATGAACCGCTAAAGAACTCATTTACCAGCTCCCCAACGCCTTCATCCATCTGTTCAGGAGAAGCGTCACAACCAAGCGGTCCAAAATAGACTCCACGCGTGATTCCACATGGAGCGACAACTCCCCTTCGGTCCATGTTGCCACCGTCTTGCCGCGGGAGTCAACGCACTAAGAACGCCCTATATGGGTCTCGCTATCATGATGGCAATCCGTTGAGACGCACGAAGAGATCAACCCCCTCGTCAGCTATTTTCCACTTGTACTCAGAGCCTGATGCTTTGAATCGTCGCGATCTAAGTCAGAAGCATCCTTCAATGATTGCGGATCAAGGGATTAAACTTTAGGCGTACTTGCTGCTGGACTTCTTGGGCGTCCTCAAGTCTCGTATGGATATCTAGAGGCGTATGAGCGTAGTGGTAGAAGGCACAACGAGATGCTGGAAGCACTGACACTTTCTATTCCGAAAAGAACCGTTGCATTTGTGTCTGAGGTCCAGTCTATCTCGCCAGCCGTTTCCCACTTCTGTGTCGCCATGTTCATCCGGTGGAACGTCGTTACTCCGATTCTGGAGCCCGTGTTCGGGTGATGGAACTGGAGGGCTCTATCAGCGAGCCGGGCAATGATGCTGAATTAAAGGGAGACCACCTTGTACAGTTCCACCTGATCCGTGGAATCGTCCGTAACAACTGTACGGTAGATGTTCACAGTACGGGGATCCGCAACCGACTCTGCAGGTGGGTATTGCAGGCGGAGGGTAATCGCAGAGCTAGGCATGTGGAAAGTCTGAGAGACGAGTCTGGATGGGTACAATAGGGAGGGGGCCCTAAGAGGTGAGGAGGTCGAGGGTGGTTCCCCTTATTGGATTGCGCGGGCTTATTATATGGAGGCAGTTGGAGACCTAATCTACGATACTGGGGTTATAGCGCTGGCTATGGTCCGACGGCGAGGCCTTGAGTCCGGGACACGATCGGTGAGAGAGTCAGTGAAAGCATCCGCAGGGCCGCAGGTGCGGCAGGTTGTCCCAGTGTTATCCAGAGGCCGTGTGAAACAATCTCGGAGCCAGGGCATCGCGGATTCCGTAGGCAGATAGAGCTCTAAGTATAAAAAAGCAACGAGGCAGAGAGGGGGCAAAGGAGCGCAGGGCGAGGAGGAAATTTCCGACGACCATGCGAGAGAACGGTCCGCAGGGCGACCTTGGTCTCCACGGTAAGGGCGCAGGTGACAAAGGAAGCGTTACGGTTTGCCACGAAGCCTCGACGAGATCTGACATGAGAGCCAGAAGAGCCCGGTCGATCGGGAGGGTGTTAATGAGATAGACTTGTATAGACGCTTATCGATCGTCAAGCTAGCATCACAACTGAGCGCGCTGAGTTGAGTAAGCTGAAAGGGGGGCCGATATCTTAAATGTGTGATACCAAGGATTCAGATATGCTTAATCGCAGCAGGCGGCAAGCGATTCAGGCTCGCAGTAGTGTCGTCATTGCGAGAATGCAACCGTGTACCTGGCGGGGGAATAATAGCGCACGCTACAGCAGAAACAAGAATTTGGTATGTGCTCATCTTTGCCAGGTGGATTGAAGATACGCAGGGGGTCATGTGAATTTTGGTGCAAATGAATGCGATTGCGATTAGCTTCGAGGCCTGCAGGTGTCACAAGCCCGGATGGGTGGCGCGCCCGTCCCAATGTGTATTCCAGTGCGCACATCCGCGACTGAATGTCAACATCAGAGCTGACGAGTGCTTGCAAGTCGATGTGATACACATGAGCCGGGGCCGAGATGGTAGGATCAACCAGTCAGCATGGCGCCATGGCCTCGAAAAAAATCGAGTGAGCACGGGAGCGACATTTTTTTGATCAGCTTTGCAAAGGGGAAAGAGTCTGAGAATTTTGCACCCAAGGATGGGGAAAGCACAGCGATACGCAAGCAGGATGTTTGAAGACGGAGGTGTTTATTTATGCGTGTTGACAGCGCGGGAGTAAGAGACCCGCGGGGCCGAGCCGCATTCCGACGCCTCGCAAGCCATGCCGGCCGATGAGCGAGCGTCTCCCGAGTCCATCCTCTTCCTCTTTGTCGTCGTCGACAACGCTCTTCCACATTACGCCGTAGCCCGCCGTCATCTTTCTCCACTAGGGATCCCAGCGCGCGAATATGCAAGAACAGCGAACAGGCTCGAGCGGGCGGGACCGCAGTGTGTCAGGAGACTTTGAGGTGTGCTCAGAGTGCCTCTGATGTCTTCCTGTCTGATACGACACTGCAGGAGTCCGACCCCGGTTCGCCGCAGGACGGTAACGACCAGCCAGCGGGAAAACCTGGGAGAAAGAAAAACCCAAAGCACGTCCCTTCATTCAACGCGTCGGTTGATTACGTGCTGACTCTGACTACCGTGTTCAGTTCGCAAGCCGCAAGACGTGATCAGAACAGAATTGCGCAACGCGAGTTCCGCTTGCGCAAGCAGCAGCGTGTAAGTGCCACGCTCACCATCTATAGCCTGGCCTCTGAATACCATGTCCGATAGATTCGGGATCTCGAGGCCCGAGTGGAGATCCTTTCGGGAGGTAAAGATGAGGCATTGAGCGAAATGAGAAACATTCTGAAGGGTGTGTGTCCGCTTCTCTGCGCCACCTTTCATTTTTCTCTGACAATGTTCACCTCCTCTACCAAGACCTAATGTCTGAGAACCAGGTTCTTCGTAACTTACTACGAAGCCTCAGCGGCTTCATCGGCGATGGTGCCGGCGGCCTGCTACCCAAGCTCGGCTGGACCCTCAACGACTTTGAGACATTCATCAACAGGTCAGAAACTGATACGGCATTCGAGAGTTATCAGAGGCGGAAACAAGAAGGGGCCACTGGACAAACCCCTGCTGCCTCGGGATCGCAGCCTGCAGCACGGAAGCGCACCTCCGAAGACGAGGCTGGTCCTGGACGTGCGAAGCGGCCTCGGGCACCTGGAGAAAGGGATGACTCAGAGCGTAGTCAGGACGGGTTTCCTGGTCTGATGATGAACACCGTCCAGTCTAACAACACTTTGTACAACCCAACGGGTGCGAGGGCCTCTCCACAGGATAGCAGCTTGTTCTCGGATCTTATGCGTAGCTCGAACGGGTCCCCGATGTTCATGCCAAGTTCGTCTTCTCCAGTGTCGGGGTCGTATGCTCCTTCTTCGTCCGCCCAAGTCACTTCCTCGACCGCCGGCTACCAGGGCCCATATCTCGCCCCTCTGAACATGTCTGATGGATCCATGAACTCCATGTCGTTTGTAGGAAGCAGTGGCGTTCCTGTTCAGCAACAGCCGCCGCCTAGGATGCAACCTCCGATGGAGGAGAATGAGGCACTAGACCCGAAACATCTGGAGGCTCAAAAGTTAATATCGTGAGTAACTTCGCCTGCACAATGTTTGCCCCTGGCGGTAACCTGTTTGAGACAGATATCACCTGGATAACTATAAGCGAAATAGTGCCTACTGTCTTCCGGCCTCTCTCCGCCCCACGTTAGTACAAAGGTAATGTCCCTTATGTTAATGTCGGTGACTGTTCATCTCGCTTAGCGTTTATCAACAGGACTGTTCCTCATGGTAATGGCAATTCCTTCCAATTGTGTTAATACATCGCCTTATCGCTACATCCTATAGAGAGCGTCATTGACCGCATTCCACATCCTGAGCTCCGAGATCGTTTGATCCTACTAAGAGGTATGTGCCATACCTGTATTGTAGCGTCTCATGTTCATGGGACCGCTGTTAGGTCGCTTCAACCTTGTTGACTGTCTGCACGATTACGCTACTGCTGTCACTATCCACGGAGACGACGTTCTGGCGCACAGCAACTGGGAGATTGGAGAGACATGGCTGAGAAGATATGGGTTCGTCGTCTTCTTATCACTAAACGTACTTCGCTGACTTTGAGCCACAGGTTCCTGGGCGACCAGGCCACGCTGAATATCTGCAACAAGTGGAGAAGGGAGCGGGGGCTTCCGGAGCTTCGCTTGGCGGACATCGCTCCTCCCGAAGCCACTGCTGCTGCTTGATCATCCTGTTATAGTGACTGCGGACTACCGTACTTAGATCCACTTGTAGTTCTTGTCTCATGCGTCCACGCGTCCAACACGCGCGTACCAGTACGCATTTACGTTTACCTCTACGTTGTCCATAGCTTAGCTGAAGCAGGATGTACAGAATGTGTCCAAATGTACCATAATACAATCTAATAAGACGATCACGCTACCATGACGCCTTGTGCACACCTGGGAGCTCCCCTGCCAAGGCCTTTTGCCGGAATTGAAACTATGCGCGTCGTGTACGTGGTCAGAGACTATGGTCAGTGTATTCGAGGAGCAGCACGCACCCTGCAAAGCCCAAATTCGCTGATCACACCCCGTCCCCTGCCCGTCTCTGTGCACCGGTTCTTGACCGTGATGGAGCGCGTGTACCGCCCAAACAAATTGAGCTGCAGCTGCGCCTGGTAGCGAACCTGCGAGGGGAGACTCTGGTTGCGTGCGACGAAGAGGTATGCGTGGCGCGTGATCTCGTTCGCCGCGACGCCTTGGCGGGCCTTTATGTCTCGGAGCACGCGGATGTTCGGCATGCAGACGACGGTGCGTTGTGCGTTGTGGTCGATATCGGTGAGCGCCGACTAGGACTGCGACGTCGGCGGCGTCGACGAGGCTGCCCCGCCCTACGGCTTATTCGGCCCGTCTCCCGTGACGATCTTCGGACTTCCGAAGCCGAGCGGGTGTGCGCCTCCGCTCCATCATCTCTCCGTCCGGTACGGTAACGTACGCTCTGTTCTGAGTCTCTTGCCGCCAGATCGAAATCCCTCACCACTGATCGCGCAAGAGAAAACTCCTTGGATGCCCGTACTCCAGAGATCCGCACCGCACGGAAGCTGCGACACCAACACTGGCCCAGCTTGTCGCAGCGACGGCGAGTAAGTTGGTGTGCGCGCGCATCGTTTGGTGAGCCCAGCCTGTCAATCATGCTCAGGTCCACGTAATCAGCACGGCTGGTGCTGAGGACCGTAGCGCCGCCAGTGTTCATGAAACAGGCTTGCGCGTGCTCGCGTGGAGTTTCATGGTACTTACTAGGCCAACTTCGACAGGCTAATATCCTGGATGTTCCCCGGATGAGCAAATAACCAACACAACTATCGGTCAATTCCAGTTCCTTGACGCTTCGCAAGACCCTGCATGACGACTAACTTAGCGAGAACGAGGAAGGGTTCTACCCAGGGCCCACCGAGCCTTCACGTAGGGCTATTCAGCCGTGCAACTATGACGTGGTTTGATTCCAGGCCAACACCAGAGTCCTCCTGGCGAGCCCTGGATTGCCGGACACCGGACGGTGGGTTTACAATGCCGATCAGAAGCCAGCTCAGGAGACGCTTGGTGGTGATTTAAACTCCCAGCTAGATAAACCTGTGCTGCTCCTAGATCCATACGGGTAGGTACATGCTCGCAATCTTCTACTTCTAAAGCTAACTTCATACAAAGCGCAGTAGAGAATTTATCGACTCGAGCTCCATGCTCAGGGCACGCGTGACCCAGCGCCGCCTCGCGCTTAAATCTATGCTGATTCCTGTCCTGACCGATTCTCCGTGCGAGTCCGTCGTGACCCTGTGTCATCTAACAGTCCGCTGTCCACGGAAACGATGAGTCATAAGTAGATAGATGTACGTTCACCCAGCGGTGCAGCCCGACCAATCATTTCAGCCGCCATGTGGTATCCCCGGAAGGTGGTAATGTGTGTAGTAGTATCAAGCGTCCGCGTCCGATGTTCGCCGTTGGTTGTTTACCTGGTTCCTCCTAAATTGTGACTCTTGTTCTTCGAGAGTCCCTCTGGCCCGCAGTACGTAGGCGTTAGCGGCCCGCAGACAACGCTGTGTTAAGGGACGTACGGAAGGGGATTTTCTTGTATGGGTAGGCTGCAAAGAAACGCGAGGAAGTTTACTGCAATCTGGCAAATGAACACGACACGGAGCGCTTCGCCGTACGCCGTTATGGCGGCCTCCCTGTGTAGTGGCTCAAGGCTTGGTATCACATCCGTGGAGTGCCTGTGCTCGGTGCCGTCAGTCATGATCACGTATTGCATACCAAACGCCGCCGTACCGTATGCTCGTGATGATCTACAATTAGGTGTTAGTTCAATGAATAGCGATGGAAAATTCTCCAAGACGACGCACCGCCGCTGCGTTGGGGCCGTGTATGCTCGCACGCAGCTTCTCGAGAAGAACTGCCTGTAGAACGGTCCCACTCAAGCTCACGCCAAGAACTTGCCCGGTAGTGCGGAAGAGATAGGTGACTGGAATGACGAACGATCAGCGGACTCCTTGATCGCCAGAAATGCAGCGGTGCATACTGCCGGTAGCCACGGCCACATCAGATTTCTCAACACCGGAGATCACAGCCTACATCATGCCGTGAGTGACCGTAACGTCTGACGAGAGATGCACTGACGATGAGGGTGGTCGTTATCAGACTCGCCATGCCGAACGCGTGCGGCGTAATGTCAAGCCATAGATGCCACGCCGCCGTGTGGTCGCTCCACAGTGCTACTAGGCTACTCGACACAATCATGAGCAACGAGGATGCCAACGTGAGAGTGTACAGTTTCCCGGTGCGGCGCATCAGCCTAGGGGACAGGCGGATGAATCGATGAAAAGAAGAGAGGCACGACAGGGGACCTACCATCCGGCGAAGACACTCCCAGTGGATAGTGCGATCTGACGGACATATGTGGGTATCCGCAGTTTTTTCACTCATGACACCAGCGGCATGAACCTACCGAATGAGGTAGCAGATGGAGACCTAGAAGATTGATGGTAAGGAATGCGTAGTAATGATGTCAATGTGAAAGAGCTCACCAGCCTGGGTCGATGAACCCATCCTAACCGCAGAGAAATACTAGCAATAATCAGGACGAACTTCGCTTCTGAAAGACAGCAAACACACCAACGGCACGTTGTACATCTACCGTGATGGACGTATCAGCGGTGTAATAGCGGCCAAATTAAAATCTAGACCTACCATGGAGAACGCTGACACACTGCCAAAGAAGTTCGACAGTGACACGGCCAGAGGGGTTCGTTGTGTAATGAGATGTAGAGGCATGACAGGATAAGGCGCCCATCGTGCCTCCACTAGAATAAACAGGACACATGACCCAGCACTGGCGACGAACAGGCCGTAGATCGCGGGATGGGACCAAGGTAATGATTCGGTCGACTTCAGGCTGAAACCCAGGAGGAGGGAGCCGACCGTGATCGCCAGCGTGAACGAGCCAAAGACATCGATGCGTCGAAGCTTCGAGTGGAGACTCTGCTGCTTCACCGCCAGAGGCGTCTCGATCGACACTTTGAGCATGACGAGCACGAAAGAGAAGACCAGGACCGGGATCTAGATACGTGGGTAGAAGTGTTAATATATGCTACATCGAACAGGTACTTGTCTTTGACCGACCTGAAAAAGGAAAGCCGCACGCCTGCGAATAGTTCAGCAAACTTTCTCGTATGCCTGCGGCCTTCAAACAGGTGTACATACCATCCAAAAGCGTCGTTCAACCAGCCTCCCAGGGGTCCACCGATTCCTGCACCAAGGCCGAATAGACTTGGCAAGAAGTCAGATTGTCGATCGGTCAATGACAACGTCGCACGTACACGTTCGCCATGCCTTGGTAGAGACCTCGTTGCTTTCTGTTCACCGGTAAGCATAGACGATGGTAGCCGGAAGACCGAGATCTTACAAGGGGATCAAGTCTGTGACGGCGACGCTGGAAACTGCAAGAAGGTCATTTCTTGAAGACGGTATGGGCGACGTGACGTTGCTCACCTGTCATGACACTGTGAAACGGTTTTCGAACGGGCATGAACTCTCAAATGTCGACGGCATAGAATTGTGATATCCCACGAACCCTCCTCCGCCCATGCCAGCTATTGCTCGGGCAGCAATGAGCGCTTCCATTGATGGGGCGATCCCACACAAGGTGGTGCCAACGCCTGGTCCGCTGGCGTTAGCATACGAGGCTTGACGTGTTGCAGTGACCACGAACCGAAGAGTGTCAGGGCGAGGAGCATCGCGCCTCTCCGGCCAATTATATCGGACAGACGTCCTGTCGGGGTGTTAGGGATGGTTCCGAAGACTGACGACGGAGACACACACCATAAAGAGGTGTAAAGCAGCATACAGACAATAAATAGGATGTTCCGATGTACGAAGCCTGGTTTGATTTATTGAAGTAGTTACCAATGGGTGTCATGAGCGTGGCAACGATTGTGCCTGTAGAGTAAATGGGTACCAGCAGCATCATGAGAAACGAAGCGGGTGCGCACCATCTAGAGCTCCCAGAAAGACAGCACTCCATAAGCCTGCCAGGACCCAAAAAAGATGAGATCTAGAGACATGGTTCACAGGCGGGGCATCCTGAGGCATCGGTGGCCTCGGGGGTTGCACGGAATTATAGGACGGGTGCGCGGGCTGTCTGAGCAGCGGTTGGGAGTGCGAAATGGATGGTTGTGGCGACATGTCGAGGCACAAGGAACTGAGGGCATATGAGGGGCGACGGACTTGGGTGTGCAGAAGGGTTTTAATGTGTGGAAAGACGCTCACTGGACGGGTCAAGAGAGATTGTGATGGGACGATGAAGTCCGGAGGCAATGATGCATGGGTAAGCTGTCGAGAGGAGAGCTCCAAAGGTCAATGGGAGAGGCGCAGGAACCACCAAAGATTGCAACGCGTTCGCGCACATGCACCAAACGTCATTATCCGTGCACCTCGGCCTCAACGCCTCCCCGCTCAACGCCCTCCGCAACCTCGCCCGTGCACATCGTCCGTCTTGTGCATCCTCCTCTCCGTCTGCAAAGGCAAACGCGTCAGTGCATCTCCCGCAAAACGCACTTTTGTCGCACCCACACCCCTCTGCTTCCGGCCGGTTCGGGACTCCGATGCTGCACGGTGCTAGTACGCGTGTAAAATACCGCCCGTGGAAGCGTCACGTTTCGCCATGTCATTTTCAAGGCCGACTTGACCGGCCAGTCTAGCTGTTGTGGGCCCCTACAGGCCGCGGTCGTTGCGCCTTCAACGCGTCGCGCGCACGGGGATGTCGCGGATATCGGCATCTCCGAATTCAGGACACACTAGCTGACCGATTGACTCACGTTTCTATCGCCTATATTCGTCCTCGGCAGCCGAACTTCTTGCCACTGAATCTGCAAGTACCATCGTCGGCTTTGGGCTCGTGAGGATGTCTCGGACGCTTTTGCGTGTGTTTACGCAGTGACTGCTGGCAACGCTATACCCGACCCTGCAGCTCTGCCTGGCCCATCCCGTCCTTAGCGCCGGCCGCGTCGCCTCAACTGCGCATGCGGCTTTCTCCATTCGCTCATCTCAGTGCGATCGGCATGTCTCAACATGACCCTTGCCGCCTCGCTACCGCCAGTCTCCGGCGTTGCAAGCAGATCTGAGGTAGATGGAGCTGCTCGTAGGCGCAGGTACGGATCGGCAATCTTATAGGCGATGTCGCCGCGGTCAGGATCGCTGAGTTTCCCTGTCGCTACCGAGGGTTTTACATACAAGCTCTTTGCCTGGGAATGCGAAGAGCTGCGAAGAGACACAACGCTTCTTCTGTTCTAGAAGACAGCAAGAATCAAGTCCACCTTGTACGCATGATCTGTTTTTGACGTTCAATCTTCCTGTATAAAGACCTTGTTCATCACTTCGCGACTGCTGACCTTGAACACCCGTCTTCTAGTTCGCTGCATAACTTCGAAGTTCGTGGACAATGCTCTCATCGTCGAGCGAGATGCTGCATTACCTGCCAAGTATCGCGTTTCATCTCTGTGAGTCCCACGTTCCAAGTAACTCACCGCGCTGCTCGTTGATGCCAGAGGCATCGCGGAAGTTCATTGAGCGGGCAATCGTCTGCGTCTCAAGAGCGCTTCTCCGAGCTAAACCCTTACTCGTGCGAGACTGTTGGTCATAGGACGCTTTCAGTTGGAAGGGCGCAAATCCTGTACAAACTCCGCCTCCAACAAGAACGAGAAATGGAGATTCTGCGGTGAGCCAGTTGGCCCATCAGGCGTCATGCGTGTGCTCATTTTCTGCTTCTACATCCTCCTTTAGCTTATCTGTCGCATTTCGCTAGGATCATCCTGTCAGTGCCCGAAATATGAGAATGATCCAGATATCAGCCTGCGATGGATCGTATGTGTTTGACACACTTCCGATATCCACTACGTTCCACTGCAGCGCCGTCGTATGATAGCACCCGCCTATCGTCAGACTGCGGATGGCTGTTCGCAGAGCGAGCATAACCGGGGTTCGGCATTCATCAAGCTGTGAGTTTCGTGTGACTTTGGACGACGCGACATGGGTTCTGCTGTTCTAATCAGATGAGAGTGTGCTCATGCTTGCTCACGACGTTCCCTTGGGCGTCCTGATGGGTCTACAGCACATGACGTCTGCGGCGCAGAGATCTCGCATTCGCACACTTCAACGCATCTTGAAGCTGAGGCAATTAGGTGCGTTCGCCAGAGTCAAACTGCGGGCGTCACATGGCTGAGCGTCTGTTGACCGATTGCATACCTCCAAGAGTCGTTGACTCGACCGTCGCGCGTGCATGTTGCATCACCGACCGTAACGGGTGCGTGCCCCTCACTCCGAAGTGCCCCAGCCCGACTGCGCATGTACGTTACACGTTCATTCATTCATCTTGCATCCCGACACGCTCACTCCGACCTGCCCAGTGCCCTGGGAAGCTCAAAGGCTTAAAGGCAGTCAGATCTCCTGAGATCCGGTACTCCCGCAAAGCATTCTGCCCACCCGCTGCCACCGGATTTTGGAACTGTCCAGTGACAAGCTTAAGCGCGGTCCGTCGACAGTTTGCTCAGTTTTCGACTTTGATGTTGATAGCCGCCACTTGGCGTGCCGTAGAAGGCGACCCCACTTCCTCTTCAAAAGAGACCGATGGGTACGTGCTCGTATGTCACTGAAGTGTCTCCCGCATTTCGCGTCGGCGTCCTTTCAGAGCTCGTGGAGCTTGTCGGCGACTTCGGGCCAGGCGAGCCGTGGCCTGATTTCTCTTCACCCCGAGTCCACATCCGGCTGACGTGACAGCATTGCGAGACCATCCGCCTTGTACGACGTTGGCACACTGTTTCGGTGGCAACTTTCCATAAGCGTTATTGGGGGTCCGACAGGGTATATCACGACCTGTCTTTTGTCAGCCGCTTGTTAGACTCGCTAACGTACATGTCCATTTCCATGAGGAACGTCCACGAGTTCATTTCCGACTGTCGCCACAATTGTCTCACCTCCCTTGTCAAATTTGATCTATGCCAGTAATGTGCGCTTGACATTTTTTGACGCGCAGCAAGAACTCTAAGCCAAGGCTGCGAGCTGCGGGGATGTGGCGAGCAGACTTGGAGGATGACGCAGTGAGGGACCTCGAGACCGCCGCGTATCCCCACAGCGTGTGTCGAGCCTAGATACCTGTAGAGAGCTTCTTATCAGGTATAATCAGCTAGTAGGGCATGTTGTTATGTTTTTACGGGGTGTTGGTTCCTCAGAGCCACAAGCTGAGGTACTTTTGAGGAAGTTGCCGTGATGACCAAGCCGCATAGGTTACCGCTATTGGTCGCAAGGGCCAGGTCGAAATAGTATGCACTGACCAAACTTCAAGATCATTCTCCAAAGACCTCTCAGCGTCGCTCAATACCCCCTCCTCACCGTCTCGCGACGTCGCTCTCTCCCGCCCTCGCTGTCGTCGAGCCTTCATACCCCGTCTCCCCGCCCGCAGGCTCCCGCCATGCCTGTCACGACCCTGCAAAATCGCAGCGCTGCTGCGTCGCACCCCCACCCCGCCTCTACAGACAACCTGCGAGCTGCGCATGCGCACATGCCGCCGACACCTCCAACGAGCCCATGGAAGTCCATCTTCCGCATCGGCAACCACTCGTCGAGGAAGCTCGCCCTCAGCAGCCACGGCGATGCCCTGACACTTGGCCCCGACTTCCCCCCGACGCCGCCAGCCCCAGCGACACCCAACCCGCTGCTCACGCCCGGCTCCTTCGTCTCCATGGACCAGCGCTACTCGTACAACTCCAACTCGTCAAACACGCAGTCGAGCGACTCGAACGACAAGGCGACCGCCGCGACGACGCCCAACACGTCGGGGCACTCGTCCCCGCCCGCGCCCGACGCGCCTGTCGACCGCATGAACCGCGGCCGCTCAAAATCGGAGAAGCAGCGCATGCTCGGGCGCGCGCCGCCCACCACCGCCCATCACGCAGGCAGCTTCGGCGCAAGCGGGAGCGGGTCAGGCTCGCGCTCGCCAATGCCGCTGTCGCCCCGCGCGATGAGTGCGTCCGCCTCGCGCTTCATCCGGCGCGTGGCGTCCGCGCCCAACGCGAAGGGCCTCTTCGCGCGCGGCGCGCAGGCGCCCGCGGCCGCGACGACGAAGAACGGGCTGCTTGCGCCCGCGGAGATCCTCGCGGGCGGCGCCCCCGTGCCCGTCGCGCCCGTCAGTGCGTCGGAGAAGGGCGCCAGCTCGATCGAGACGGTGTCGTCGACGTCTTCGCGCGGCCGCCCGCCGCGGTTCTTGAGCACGCCTGGGCTCCCGCGGGTTGCGGAGGGCAGCGCATCTGCGCAGGGCCCCGGCAAGATTGCGTTTCGCCGGACGTACTCGAGCAATTCGATCAAGGTCAAGTCGGTGCGTAGTTGCGTCGATCTGCGTTGTGCTGGAACGCTCATGTGGTTCTTGCGTTACGTTAGGTGGAGGTGGGGCCGTCAAGCTTTCAAAAGATCAAGCTGCTCGGGCGGGGAGACGTCGGCAAGGTGTTCCTCGTGCGGGAGAAGAAAAGTGGGAAGCTCTATGCGATGAAAGGTTAGTACGCGCGTCTTCTCTGTCAGCGGTGGTCTTAATTTCCGTTGCGTTATAGTGCTTTCGAAGAAGGAAATGATTGAGCGGAAGAAAATCAAGCGCGCGTTGACGGAGCAGGAAATCCTGGCAACGGCGAACCACCCCTTTATTGTGACGCTGCATCACTCATTCCAGTCGGACGACTATCTGTACCATTGCATGGAGTATTGCATGGGTGGCGAGTTTTTCCGCGCCCTCCAAAACCGCCCGGGAAAATGTCTGTCCGAGGATGCGGCACGCTTCTACGCAGCGGAGGTTGTCGCCGCGCTAGAGTACCTGCATCTCATGGGATTCATATACCGTGATCTCAAGCCAGAAAGTGCGTGTTTGATTGGGCTGCGATTGGCAGCTAACACGAGCTGACGCGTCGGAACCTTGTTGTACAGATATCTTACTACATCACACTGGGCACATCATGTTGTCCGACTTTGACCTTGCGAAGCACTCGGGCGTGTCTGGCGGGCGGCCGGCCACGATCCATCAGTCGGACGGTGGGGTGTGTATATCTTGTGTGCTAAGATCTTTACTTGCGTGCACATGGCTCACGAGGTGTCTCTCCATCAGCTCCCACTGGTCGATACGAAGTCGTGCACCGCCAATTTCCGGACCAACTCATTTGTGGGAACGGAAGGTGAGAGGATCTGATCGACGTGTTGGCGGCAGCATCTGAACACTTGTTGGGCATCAGAGTACATTGCGCCGGAGGTCATTGCGAATTCGGGCCACACGTCCGCTGTGGACTGGTGGACACTGGGAATCCTCATCTACGAGATGATCGTGCGTATTTGCATTCGTGTATTGCGTCCGTGCATGGGCTGACTGGGTCGATAAGTACGCCACGACACCCTTCAAGGGGCGGAATCGCGACGAGACGTTCAGCAACATCCTGCAGCTGGAGGTGCATTTCATGGAAGTGCCGAAAGTGTCTCAGTGAGTTCCGGGCTTGACGGTGTGACGGAGCAGTGTCTGATTGATGGGGACAGAGCTGGCAAAGACGCTGTGTACCGACTGCTGGACAAGGACGAGGACAGCCGGCTCGGGAGCAAGACGGGTGCGAGCGAGGTGAAGCAGCACAAATGGTTCGCCAAGATCAACTGGGGTCTGCTGAGGAATACGGAGCCGCCTGTGAGTGCTCCCGCGTCGGCTAGGTTAGCGTCGCGTAGCGCGGGGTTGATGGTTTTGCCGCGGGAGATCCCGATCGAGTTTGAAACTCCGCGACGCTGACTGGTCTGCGTTGATATCTGCGTTGAAATTTGACTCACCTGTTGCGTTGCAGATCGTGCCGGCGTCATCAAACGGGGTGGATGCGGTGAATTTCCGCCGGATGGAGGAGTCGACGTCACTGCACCTGGAGCATCAAGGCAGCTACTTTCAGGGCGTCGCGGGGGCGGGCACTGCGCAGACGCCGGGGACACCGGGGGCGGACGACGGGATGGACCCGATGGAGGGGGTGGTGGTGGACCAGTTCAGTGCGTTTTCGAGCATCACGCTGCACCACGACGGGGACAGCTGAGACGGCGAGTGGGACGTGCGCCGACGAGAGTCGTCGGGATTTGCGGGTTGGGACGCGTCATCTTTGCTTTGACTGGAACATTCATGGGGAGGGTTATTCTATGCATTATCGGAGCTGCTATTCACACTGTACCATTTACCGGCTGCATTCGTTTACTGTGCTGACGGGAGCATTCATTCATTCATACACATTGCATTAGCGTACAGAGGATGTTGCACTTTGAAAGGGTTGACCCCGGCCGTGATGGAAGGGCCGGGGGTGGCCGGGGGGCGGCTGTCGCAGGGAATGCGGGGACGAGTGGGTATATGGACGGTGATCTGGATCTGGATCTGCGATTTGGGGCTGTTTAGTTTTCGATCAGTGGCTTGCCGTGGGTGCATGTGTGCGTATCGTGAGTTGCCGGGGGCCCCGTGCGACCTCGGCGCCGAGGCAGCATCACGCGAGCGCACGCCGTTTACGTGGTTCGGCTCTCTCACCCTTCTCCACCGTCCTCTGATATATTTAGCCTCCGTCCCCGTCCTCCGCTCACTCGTCCTCGCATCCTCTGCCACCATTCCGTCCCTACGCCCCGCAACCTTCGACCAGCCCATGGCCGACCTCTACCCCCCGCCCTCCTCCTACCCCCGCTCCCAGTACCAGATACCCCCCTCCACCATCGCATACCCTCAGCTCCTCCCCTCCACAGCCCAGTCAAACTCACCCAACTCCTCGCCGGAAGACACGTCCCCCAACTCCCCCCCAAAGTCCTCAGACTCCCCGCCCCAGACCGCGCAGGCAAACGCGATGGCAAAGACCGACACAAAGCCCCAGGCTACCTTTCTCACAAAATTATACGCGTAAGTCGCATCTCCGCAGCACCCGACGCGCAACTCACCCGCCCCAGCCTCCTCGAGCGGCCAGAAAATCACCACATGATCCGCTGGGACCCCGCCGGCGAGCACATCATCGTCGAGCGGCCAGAGCAGCTTGCCTTGCACGTCCTCCCCAGCATCTACCGTCAATCGAGATTCGCAAGCTTCTCTCGGCAATTAAACGTCCGTCTTCTTGCCTCGTCGCGCTCCACTTCCCCTCACCCCCGCGTCTTCTTAGATCTATGGCTTCATGCGCAAGGTCAACCTCCGCAACGTCGACCCCGCCATCGACGACCCCGACGCGTCCACTTGGTGTAAGTGACACGCTCTGACGCGCCACCCGCCACTCACAACGTGCCACAGCTCACCCCACCCTCAACCGCCACTCGCCCCCCGAGGTCGTCGCGAACTTCAAGCGGCGTGTTCCCCCGCGCCTCCCCAAACCCCGCAAACGTCCCGACATGGACCAGGGCCCCGCCATCCCGCCCCCTCGCACTGCCTCGGGTCTCGGTACGGTCCCTCTCACCCTTCCCCCTGCGTTCCCCTTTGATGCTTCGTACAAAGGCGGCCGCGCCCGCGGCTTCTCCGCCCCAGGCTCCTACCAACCGCTCGCCCAGGCCGGCGCGCAAGGCTGGGGAACTACCTACTCGCGCGCGCTCCCCCCGCTCACCGTGCCGTCCGATCCGCCCCTCTCCTCGCACAGTCTCTACAACCACTCGCCACACTCGCTTCACCCGATCACGCCGTCCGAGGACACCGTCTCGACCCCCGGGTTCGGCGGCATGCACTACCCTGGTTCTGGACGCGACATGATGGTATCTTCGTCGCAGTACTCATACCCTGAGCAGAATACCTGGTCTTTCTCCCCCGTGAGCAGCGGCAGCTCCTCGAGCCACTCGGGTAGTCTCTCTTCTCTGCTAAACCCAAGCAGCTCGGGATATCCGCCGGCGCGTCCGACGATCAACACATCGTACCCGTCGTCGCTTTCGTCCGTCTCGATGCAGCACAGCGCATCGTCCCTCTCGCCCGATAGCCGCCCCGCGACGGGCTACTCTGTGTCGTCCATGTCCTCGATGGCGTACGACGACGCCCACCACTACCCGCACGATTACTCGCGGCCAGGCTCGAGCCACCACCGCCCGCTGACGCCGACGTCGTCGCGGCCGACGTCCTCGTCCAAGGGCAGCTACTCGAACAGCTCGCTGAGCGTGCGCCGCGGGCGGCGACACAGCCAGGCGGTGAACCCGTACCCGACACCGTACGAGCAGCACATGGAGGACCGGCCATCGACGTCGCCGCAGCCGGGGACGGGGGACGAGCACTCGATGCACCGGTCGCGGAGCATGATCCAGCTGCCGACGGTTGACCCGTACAACAGCTACTCGTCTGCGCAGGCGGACTTTGCCTATTCTGCGGCGCCGATGGTCGGGGGCGGGGGCGAGATGGACCAGAGCGGGTGGAACAGCCGGTCAGTGCGACCCTCGACGTCTGGAAGCTCGTTGTCGGCTGCGTCTCAAACGTCGTCCTCGCAGGCGCACACCCCGCCGGTGACGGAGAGCTATGGAGGAGAGACGGAGATCCAGCGCTGTGAGTGATCCGCTTTGTCTTGCTGCGTGTTCTGCCCGCGTCCTCTCAACGTTGTTGCTCTCCCCCCACCCCCGCACACGCACACGTTCCGCGGCACGCCGGTCGATGCATGTCTCTCGGATAGTGCGGCTTCACTGACTCGCGTCTTGGTCAAGCAGTCTCGCCCGACTTTGGATTTGTGCAGCCCGGCGCGGCGCAATACGGCCACAGGGCGAAAATGGGGGACGCTTAGAACGGGGGCGATTGGATCTTGCGGGCGTGTTTGCCGGACGGTGTGTTCGTTTGTCTTGCTCTGCGTTGCATTGTTGTGTGTCTGTGTCGCGACGGTTACGGCCGTCGGAAAATCTCCGCTGGATTGGTTCTGATTGGTTGTTCTGTTGATTGGTGACTGTTCTGCTTGCATTGTCGTCTGCCGCTTTGACCACGCTTGATATCCCGTGCGCTGTATACCTCGTCAGATGTCCTATACCATACTGTTACATTGTGCGTTGGCCGTTGGAACAACGAGACACGAGTTGGCTGACCGATGCGCGATGGACGCCGACGGGTGTTACGACGGGGCGCCGAGCGCGCGGGCTGGTCGGGTATCTGGTATCTCGGGGGGCGGTTCTGCGCGGAAGCATTCGCGACTTGTGGCGCGCCCGATCTGGCGATTCCGATTCCAGCTCAATATGCCAAGAGCGGACGGCCTGTCCCGCGCCGGCCTGCCGGGCCCCGCATCAGATAAAGGCGGGCGCCGCTGATTGGGCGGGACTCGTCCGGGGGCTTCGATGAAGTTCGATCCCGCCTTCGAACAGAAATCTGATCGGCTCTTCCATTTACGCCGTGCTATTGCCAGCGGGCGCTCGCCACAGCGTACACGTTCGATTTCATAATAGATAACTGTACCAGCATCTACCAACTGTTTAGTACTGTAATGTCCTCTCGTACACTACGTCCCCCGGAACGGCCGCTCCGTCATCCCCGTCCCGGCGTCCCCGCCCGGCCCGGCGTCCCCGTCCCCGCTCAGAAACGCAGCCGCCTCCTCGTCCGTGTGCGACGGCACCTCCTCGTCGTCGCCCAGCTCCTCGTTCACCGCCTTGCGCGCCACGTAAGACAGGTACACAAAAATCCCCACGCACAGCGCGACCCCGCCCACCTTCGCCGCCAGCGCGACCCCGCTCTCGCCCTCCTCCGCCTCCGCCGCGCCGCTCTTCGAGTCGTGGTACCGCGCGAACGAGTGGATCGAGCTCCCGATGTACGTGTGCACGATCACCTTGAACAGCGACAGCGCGGTGCACACCGCGTACGTCTGCAGCGTCAGCGTCGGCGACGCCGCCAGCAGGCAGTTCATGACGTTGTATGGGTACGGCGCCAGACGGATCAGGAACAGCAGCTTTGGCCGCTTCTCGATCGCCCGCACGACGCGCTTGATCGTCGATGCGCGCGCGAGCCATTTCGCGATCGCGTCCCGGAAAAAGTGGCGAGAGAGAATGAATACGACGAGCGCGCCGGCGAGCGCGGCCCAGTACGAGATGACCGCGCCCACCCACGGGCCCCAGGTGTATCCGGACAATATAATGAGTGTAGAGTAGAGCGGGAGCGGCGCTGCGAATGCCATGCATCGGTAAACGTCACATCAGAGACAGCAACGCGGGACTTACGGAACGTGGTGAGAAAGATGAGGAAAAAGAGGACGGCGTAGCCGAAGTATTCGTCCTCCTTGAGCCATCCGGAGAGGTTGTCTAGGCCTGCAATGCAATCCCGGCAAGCGTCAGCACTCGGCCCATCGATCTTTCCGACCCGGCTATGCGTCGCGCGGTACGAGACGGGAACGATGGAAACGCACCTTGGAATACCTCCGTTTTCCAGAATGCGATGGCGATGAGGAACCCAAGGCTGCTGGATAGATAGAGGAGGAGGGGTATCCATGGGCGCAGCACGGCATACAGCCGCATTCGGCGCGGGGCGTGCACATAGTCGGTGTGCAGCGACGCGCGCGGCAGGGCATAGTGCGCTGCGGGGGGCGGGGGGAGCGGGGAGGGGGAGCGGCTCCTCTGGGTGGAGGAGGGGGTGACGGGGAGAGTATCGAGGGGTTTTTCGCTGAGGGCGATCTCGTCTGCCAAGCGCACGTACGATGTGGACGGATGGGAGTGCAGTGCGCTTGCCATGGGTCGCGCGAGTGCGAGTCTAGCGCTGTGAGAGATAACTTAGATCGTGCGTAGGTGCAGCAGTACTCGAAGAGTCGGTATCCGTGGTGATGGGTCTGTGCGATAAGTACTTGTTATTGAAAAAGTGGGGTGAGAGATTGTGTGTGCAGGGACATGAGAGCACCGTGCGTGCTGAGAGCTCAGAAGTCAGGGATAGGTGGAGAGGGTGCCAGCAAAGATATAACGAGGGATGTGGTGCAGGTAAGATGACTGCAGGCTTGAAGGAGAGGGCCGGGTATGATGGCGACGACGGCGACCGTGCGGTGCGCAGCCAATATCATTCTTATTTCAAACGCGCACCGCCTCGGCTTTCCCACGCCTGCTGTCCCTCGACTCCACTTGTCCATTGTACATGATATCATCTGCATACCATGACCTTCCAGTCCACAACCTTCGCTTGTAGCTTCATGTCGCGCCACGGCCACGCACTCCGCCTCGTGGCCCGCCGTGCCCACCCCCGGATGGCCCACCGATCGCCCCGGCCGCGACACCTCTCCTCCGCGCCCCCGTCGCCAAAGCCCAGCAGCCCCCACGCCCAGTTCTACACCGACCTCCTCCCCGCGATGGTCCCCATCGCGCTGCTCGGCTCCGCCGTCTTCCTCGTGCGTACTCGGCCGCTTCCTCGTTCTGACCACTTGTCAAATTTGCGTTTCTGTGCGCAGGGCCTCCAGCTGCTACAGTCGCGCCTGTCGCTAGAAAAGTACCTCGACGAAGCGCGAGCGCAGGTCGACGCACTCGAGGCGGAGGTCGACGCGCTCGCTGCGCGGACGGGCGCGCGCCGGCCAGAGGGCGTTGTGAGCGCGGAGGCAAAGCCCAGGGGGTGGGGGCTCGGAGCGTGGTTCAAGTAGCGTGGGCAGGAGGACGTTAGCTTGCCTACCCCCGCGCCTCACGCCAAGGCGTCGCGCCCGGTGTCAGTGTGTGCATTCGCGAGAGGGCATGGAGGATTAGGTAAAATCTATTTGCTGCGCGCCAGCTGGGCATTTTATACCTGCGTAGGCGCAGCTGCGGGGGCGCGGTCGAGGCTGCGATGCGCAGTCCTAGACTGCTTATGTATGTCTGCTTCGGCGAACATGACTCAATGTCGCCTCTGCGGACTTCGCGCGTGCGGATCACGGCCGCGGGCTATTGAATCACTTCGAGCGTGCATCCAGCAATCAAGATCCCGTTGGTATCATATAAGTAATCGACGAGTCTAAGATCCTCTGAGATCCCTCTCGGAGCCAGAGAATCACGGCCGCAAGCGAAGCGGCGGCAAAAGGCTAAAATATATCGAACACACCGCCCAGAAGGCAGATGGAGAATCAGAAGCTCAGGACCTTTACGAGCGAGTTTCTATGGCGATCGTACAGCTTGGACGAGCTGTATTCGTGGAGCCGCGCGTCAGTCAGATTCAATCGCACGAAGCACGCAAGGGAAGGAGGGGCAGTACCTGAGAAGGGCGGACGCGAGGCCGCTGAACGTCTTGACCGCTTCCTTCCCCCGTTTGAGCTTGAACACGTCGCAGGCTATATCGGGGCGCTCGTCAGCCTTCAGAAGCTATCGCTGACTAACAGGGCACTCACAGACGAACGCGAGATCCATGAAGAGCTTCGCACGCTGCACCCGCAGCCAGTAATCCTGCCGCTCCAGCAGCTGCAGCTCCTTGTTGTCGATCTTGGTGTTCCTAGGCGTGCTCTTCGCCGTGGCGCCCGCCATCGACTCTTCGTACAGCCGCGATTCCACTGTTTCCATCGCGGAGCACCGAGAATGTCAGCGATTTCCCATCGTCGACATGACATGACATGACACGAGCGCACCTGCTTGCCGTGAGTTGACAATGATGCTGCGCTCTACGCCGTTCTCCACCAATCCGACGAGCGTGCTTGCGAACCAACACCAATCTGCGAAGCGCCCAGAGCGCTCACCTGTGCGTTTTCCTAGGAGACCTAGCTTCGAGAACGTCGTGATGTCGTCCGCAACGGCCTGCACCAGCTCTAGCAGGACGGGTGGCGAGGCATGTAGGAACGTATGCAACAGCGGTTTTGGGGTGGGTGGCAAGGACGGATTGGAGTCTGAGGCGTAGGCAGGCGTTGCGTTGCGCTCGTTCAGAATGGCAGTGAGCGGGGCGAGCCAGTTGAACAGAATGAGACATTTTCTGCGCGGGGTCAGTGCGACTGTACGGGAGAGTGCTCAGCACAAGTAACACACCGTGACAACGACAATCCGCCGACAGTTGATTCTATGCGCTTCAAGAGCCCCGTCTCCCAGCCGACTCCGGCTTTCAGAGGCATGCGTCGAGCGAGCGTATAATGGAATAGCAGGTACAATTTCATGGAGTACTGCAACAATTTCTACGGAGGGAATTAGACCGGCACCACATTGTGCACAAAGAAATCGGAACGTACGAGTGCTTTATCCCGCCCGTTGCTCGTCTTCACCATCTCGCGCCATATGTCCTCCGCATGCACGCGACCCTTCGCTTCTGCCTTGGGACCGTCCTCTTCGTCATCTGGGAGTTCCTCTTCGAGATCGGTCGGGCGCTCTTCGACCTCCTCCTTGCTGGTATAGACCTCAGGGTTGAAGACTGTGGTATTCGAAGACATGATGGACGTGCGCGGGGTCCGTGGCGGGTGCGCCGAGAGCGGGTTCATCTGAAAGCCACTCGTCGAGGCCCCATCGAACGACAGCGGGTACAGATTGTGCTCTGAGCCATCGTGGTGCGACGAGGAGGGATGATGCCCGGGGAAGGAGATGGACGACATGGACGGTGGTGACTCTACCACGCGCCTGCCGCCACGGCATGTGCCAGGATCGCGTCGGGCCAAACAACGGCCAAACAGACGCGTTGCGACGAATGCGGTCCAGTCTCAGCGCAGCCACACCGACTCCTACTCAAGTACTCACCCCCTACAGCCCGCATAATCACACCATGGCAAGTGGCTCCATCTCAGGCATGCGCTCGCCGCAGACACCGCGCTCGGCCGCAGCGTCCCCCCGCCCCTCCGCAGCGTCGCCACGCCCGAAATTCGACGCGGATCAGCTGCGGCCGTACATCAAGAAGCTGCTTTCGACCACCCTGCACAGTGCCACCTGGGCAGACTCGCGCGAACGCGACAGGGGCAAGGCGTGGATGAAGGAGGTCGGCGAGCGGGTCAAGGAACGCATGATAGGTGCGCACGCGTCCTGCTGTCCTCATTCCAAGTGCTCACCTCGCCGCAGAAATTGAGCCCAACGGTTTGTGAGTGCCCGAGCGTCTGCGATGCTACCCCCACTCACTCACCCTCCGCCAGTAAGTACATTGTGCTAACACAAATTAACGAGAATCTGGGGCAGGGAGGACGGTGAGTGAATTCCGTCACGTGCGGGCGCCCGCCGAGGTCCTGAGACAAGAGCGCACCCGCAGAGCGGATATGGCTTGCCACTGGGAAGACTCGGATGCTGTTGTACAAGAAATGTTCGTTAATGTAAGTATGTTAGCCTTCATGCCGTCCGCGCCGCTACTGAGACTTCTCGCTTCCACCAGGATTCCCTGATCTGCATTTGTATTGCGTTTGCCGTACGGACTGTATGAAACTATCTGTTCGCCCTCGCTAGACGGCCGCCCGTGATACCCGCTGCTCGCGTACACTGTACCCCGAAGATACCCATGCATTAATGACACCACTTTCCAGCCTAGGCGAGAAGTCCGGGGGCCCTCGACGTGTCTGACGCCCTCATTGGAGCATTCCTGTGTTTGAGCGGGGGCGCCGGACGCGAGCGCGTCTGCGGAATCGACAAAGTCTATTAATGAGACGCGCTGCAGATCCCTGGATCCATCTTCCCTCCTTCTGCAAGCGGGGGTTCTGCGTCGAAGACTGCATGGCAGATGCCGGGGGCTGCGCGCGTCCGGGCAAACTCTATGATGTGTCCTTCTGTATTCTGCCGCCGGGCTCTATCTATGCCATCCGAAGTCATCCCGCGATCTGTCGTATTCGCCCCTAAAGGCGCTGGAGGCGCTGAGGCCGCTGTCTCGTTCGGGGAGCATAGGACGCTGCGCTGGGGGCCATTGTCTGCGTGTTCCCACTTCCCAGGGGGGAAACCGCGGATGGGAGGCGGAGCAGATGAGCCCCTCGCGCAGGATAGGCTGGTGAGTGGAGTTTGGTCGTCGGAATAACGGAGATGGCGGAGACAATGCCAGACGGGACTTGATCACTTTTGCAGGTCTCATGGAACTGCCGTTAACGTAACTACGGCTGCTCCCTTTGTCCATCGAAGTCTTATCAGAACGTCCTGTGGGGAGGCTGCTGCGAAAGGAAAGCGCGTCTCCAGGCCTTCGTGGGACCGCTGTCGAACAGCGCCCATTATGGCGTTCTTCACATCTCCACTCGACAAGCACTGGCGGGTAGCGGTGCGGCTCGGCCACGTAACCAGCGCGGAGCGACGCGCTTGGAGGCAACTGGGGAAACGCGTGCAGACAAGCTGCACGAGACGCGCGCGGCTGCATCGCGAACGCCTGTGCAACCCTAATCGACGAGTATCTGACATCGGTACCGAGGCGCTGTCCCCCGCGCTACGCGACTTGGTCTCGCCCAAAGTCGAACGGTAAATCTTGATGCGCCGGGGCTGCCGTCCGCCAGAACCCTTCTGATGGACACTTCGCGCAGCGTCGAGAACGAGGCAAGCATGATGATTGACAGCCCCTCGGGGAGGATCTCAGATGATTGGCTTGCGCAGACGCGGGGGGCGCGGCGTGCCATCATGATGCAGTGACCGCTCTCATGGGCAGCCGTGTCCACACAATCACGGTGGTTGCCAGTGGGCGAGGTGAAGGCTCTGAGGTTTCCTCTGCGGAAGTCAGATGTGCTGATGGATCAGACGTCTCTGCACTGAAGCTCCGGCCTTCACAGCACCATGATTATCTGCGCTGTGCGGCATTCCACCCGCTCGGCGGACCCCGGCCACCCCCGGCGCCCGGCTCGCCGCTGCGGCCGGCCTCCGCATATGGCAGGCGTTGTGTTTCTGTCGGCGGGCCACCACCCCGGCGCGCACGCTCGACCACGATGTGTCCGCGGAATGGACGCTTGCATGACGGCGCGTGCAGCTGCGCACGTCCCCTCCAGACACCTTCCCATAGACAGGCCCCCGCTGCACCTGTCCCGAGACTTTAGCAACTCCAGAATCTTACACCGTCCGCCGTCACTCGCTCCAGGGAGCCCCGCCGGAACGTACACATCATGACGTGAACGGAGAGAAGGTCCAGTGTAATTACGCACAACGTCTATTCGAGAACAGAGTGACTCTGTAGCGGCGTAGAAGGGCCTGATCAACACGGATGCGGGAACGATGCTCCTGCTTCCGGCCTTCGATAAGTGCTCGGTGGACACGCAAATACCAATCTCTGCCTCGCACTCAAAATTCTTGGGGATAATCGATTAACGGCATCCCACCCGTTAGTCAGATCTGCCGCGGAGGGCACAGGAACAAATAGAATGCGTCCTCGGGCTTTGTGGCAAAGAGCAGAACTGTTACCAATAACACGGTCGCGAGCCGCAGCCCGCACCAAATGTGTTCCGTCCTCGAGTCAGATGGTGATGGTGCCCACGAAGACGCTCGTCATACGGTCATGCGCTGATCTTGGTAGTGGTGTCGAGGCGGGCTTTGTGATGCACCAGATAGAGAGGCACGGGTGGGTTTTGGCGTACGGAGAAAAGCAAGCTGAGCAAGCAGTCGCAATGTTTCCGGATTGCTGAGCGATCACCGCACCCACAAAGCACATTGCCACGCCAGAAAGGGTCACCCACACCTTGTCCGCCGCCGATGAAGAACTTTAAGTCAGACAGAGGTCTAAATGTGAGCGAATCTTGTGTGAATACGGGCCACAATGTACGCAGACGTGAGAGAGATAGGAGTGAAACAACGTTATTCCCTGCAGGCCCAAAGTTCACGCACCGCCAAGCCGCGTTCAGGCGTCGGAGGATGCCCATACGAGACCTCCGCCGGGGACAAGATAGCGGAGGACCAGATATGTTGTGTGGGGCGGGGATCGTAGTACGTACGCGCGTGGAAATCGCGGAGCGTCTTTTGCATTGCAAGAGGGCCAGAATGGGCGCAAGGGGGCCTACGCGCTGGCATGGAGCTTCGCTTCGCTCACACCACGGTGGCTGGTCTCTGGACGCATCGACCAATGGAAGGCGATCAGAAGTCCTCGAATGCTTCTGGAATCCCCAAGAAGTCGGGTGGACTCTCCGAGCCGCGCCTGCGCCGTGCAGCCAGTTTAAGTTTGGGAGACTCAGCTTGTTTGAAGGCTTCCAGGCGGTGCGACAGCCGTTCCGAAGATTCGTGAGAGTGCGGAGACGCAGGAATGGCACCGTGTCGCGACAACGGTGAGATGTCTCGGCCCAGGTGCTGCCGAGATAGGACAAGACTAGCCAGGTCGTGTAAAGGTAAATGCTAAGTTGGTTGTATTGAGGACGCCGCTCAGGAGGATGCCGCCCTCGCAAATGCTGCCGCACAGTTATCATTGGAGTCCCCGGGCGCGGAACTTGCTTCATCATTCCGAGGCTTGATCTGTGCTCCTCGACCACACAAAGCCACCTTGCGGATGAAAATATCTGCAGAGTCGTAGATAAAGCTGGTGAGAACGAACGGACATGTCGGCTCGACGTGCAACTCACAGCGTGCTTCTGTATGTTTCAACGAATATATTCTCGAATTGGAGGGAGGAAGAGCAGGGCGCATCCTCAGAGATATGAGGCGCGCAATGGCTGTGGACTTGATGCAGGGGCGTGCTCGACCGACGCAGCGTGGCCCTCAGCCACGAACCCGACTGTCCCTAGCATGGAGCGGGTCGGTAAAACACAGAAATCCTCGCCCCCAAGCCGATCGATCACACACCTGGACCTGCGCAGAGAACAGCAATCATCGGCGCTCGATTTCTGTATCCGTCACTTCACGGTGTATGCCGAAGACAGGGCGGTAGTCCCGAGTCAGCTATCGCTTGGGTAGACATATGGGCTCACATGTGCGCGTGGTCCTCGATTGCTAGTGTTGATGTGTGTGCAAAAATCCCGAGTATTCGGGGGTATGTGTTACAGCATCTGTGATTGAATGGTCGAGACGTGGAGAGCAGGGGCCCTAGTCGGGGTGGCAAGCGTTCCGTCAGAACCGGCGGAGCACAGAGAGCCCTTCAATGGAGGGTAGAAGCACACTTGTGGCCCATTCATAACTCTTCGTCGTCCTTGGTCGAATCAGGTGCCCGACAAGACGAGACATCGATCTCCCGGAGGATGACACGAACCCGCCCCCGGCGGCAGAGGCCGATGTGTTTTCTGCAGGACGGTCAAGAGCGTTAGTAAGGACCCGTGTTTCCCCACGAAAAAGAAAAAAAAATTGTACTCAGCACGTCAGGACACTTGGGTTTGCGCTATTCGGGGTGAGAGACAAAGCGCAAAGCCCGAGCCAACCCGAGGCGACCAGTCTGATCGCGTGGGTGGCAGCCAATCTGCCGGCTCTCCTCAATATCTCGTTCTGATCGTTAGCCGTCCGCTACACTCTCCTTCGTACCTTGGGTTTATTCAAATTGCCCGCCAAACCCGCCGCCACCGGCAGGCGTCTTCTTTCACGCACGCTCTCACCTCTGCAACCTTGACAGGCTCGCTCGCCCGCTAGGTACCTCCAGTCACGGCGAACAAGCTAGATGTCTATCTCGAGCCTCGCCCTTCGTTAGTGTCACCAACCCCGGTATCGAGGATGCTTGCGCCCGCAACTTCGCTTGTGCAATGCCGGAGAAGCAGCTTCTTTCTCAGCGCCCATGGCGCGCCGCCTGGATGACGATGTTTAGTAAGTCCTGACGGCAGCGACGGCGAGGCTCCCGCGGGCGTTTCCTCATCCGCTTGTCACCACGAAATTTACAGGACTCAGGGTATGGATCCCTCCACAGTGTACGTGGCTTTGCTTCGTAACCCAGCTGGGCCGCGAGTAAGTACCACCGACGTTTCCAGGAGTGCTGCTTTCGGGGGCTACAGGGCGGCATGCGATCGTCGACTCGCTAAAACCCCGCTTGTAACATTACCCCAGACGAACGACACTGTATACGACATTTCCAACGACGCCTCGATCCCTCGCTCGACCCTGCGTCGATAAAGCCTTTTATGACTTTCCTTTCCCTGTTTCTGCAGGCCGGGCGTCCTCTCCGCTTACAACACATCGTGGTGGCTGAGTCCACATACAGCCAGAGGGGAACTGCAGCCTCCAGCAACCGATAATGCCGCCCTCACCGTCGGAGTCATCACGTCACCCGATGGTCGGTCTTGCCTTGGTCTTGCCTAACCATCCACAGCAAAGAGGGCCGAAAACCGTTCACGCTATTGTCCGCTAGTCCTACCCGTTTCGATGAGTAGATCGAAATGCTACGTATTTCGATCGTGTCCTTTCGCGGACACGGAACCCTGCACGGAGGAATGAGTGGGTGCAATGTCGGCTAAGGAACTCCCCCAGTGTAGATCTCCGAATCTCAGCTGGCAACTTACCCCGTTCTGTGACGTGAAAAATTCGAACGAATGGATTAGAGGCTTTGATGTCGCACACCGTGTGCTACCGACAATGAACGATCGTAGCCTGACAGTGAGGGTGGCCCGGATTTCTGGAGGATATTGTGGAGGACAAGCAGTTAACCGCAATTAGCCGGTGCAATAAGCCATACACGTGACGTACATGCGAAATTTGAATTTTTCGCCCTGTGGCCGCGCGCTGGCCGACGTGGACTGGATTGTGTTCAGCGTCGAGCAGACGCGACGGCGACGGACCCGTTTCCATGTCCAGACGCGCCTTTGGCAATCTTGCACGAAATTCGCTCACTGTTGCACCTCCCCTTCTCCACCGCAACGTTCCCCGACCCGCCTTCACATCCCGGCCACTGACGACGGCGCCGAGTCTCCCGCTCCCCATTCTCACCAATGTCTCCGTTCCACAGCTTTCACCGAGGGACAAGTTGATTGCCATGAAGACTCAGGATCTCCAAGAAAGCCTTTCCAGAGACGCGAATCACGCACGAGTCTGGAGCTACTACACAGACCTGCAGGATTTCCTCGGTCTCGACCAACTCCCTGTCGAAATTCACCAGCTCGTCCTTCGGAAGTGCGTCCCGCCATCAGCCGCCATACGCGTCGCCAGTGCCAAACAATACCGTGCACGGTACTACCCGGAGTCTCCCCACTTGTACGAGGATCGGCTGCAAACAGTCATTCGTAACATCCGCGCGTCAGACGCGCCACCGGACTTGGAGGATTACCATTTCGTGCTGGAGCAGTTCGCAGCAGTGGGCCATTTTACTGGCTCGAGGACGATATTGAAGGAGATTGCATACATGGGACTGGAGCCGCGCACCAAGACGTATGGTCTTTGCCTCCAAGCCCTCGCTCACCGTTTGGCCCTTCCTTGTGCAGAGGACCTGCGGCCGAGACTCTTCTCTTCAATAGTCCAGATGTGCCAGGACCTGGTCGATGATATGACGAAGAAGCGTACGCCCTTCACTTCCGTCAACCTGGATCTGGCCATCCGAATATTGCGAGAGACCGCAGACGAGGCAGGCTTCGATCGACTCATCAAGTTGGGCTATGGCTTCGACCTGTCGTTTCCCGATCGACTTCCGTTGGAGTTCCAGGGCGCGTCAACTCCTGCAGAGGGAGAAGAGGCGGACGTGGGGCACCCTTCCCCGCAGCCACTATCCACCGCGGCGCTGAACACCATCGTTGATACGCTGGGTCGTGCCCGTCGAATATCCAAAATGGTCCTCGCCTTCGAAGTGCTATCTCAGCCACTTCCTCAGCCCTTGCCATCTTCTCGAACATCATTCGATGAAGAAGACGAAGACGACGCGTTCTATCCCCCATCCACCCAACCTGTCCTGCCATATCCCCTTCCTCACGCCAAACCGAACACGATAACACTCAACCTGATGGTGAAATACGCCTCGCGAGCCGAAAATGCCACCCTCGCGCGCCATTACATCTTGCATGCGTTGCAATACGACAGGGCAGAGGACCGACGTCTCCGACACAACGTAATGTGGGACTCGGTCGACACTATCGTCTCACCCCAGTTTTCCATGAACCGACTCACTTTACTTCC
The DNA here is from genome assembly GCA_022160305.1 of Artomyces pyxidatus. Taxonomy (NCBI): domain Eukaryota; kingdom Fungi; phylum Basidiomycota; class Agaricomycetes; order Russulales; family Auriscalpiaceae; genus Artomyces; species Artomyces pyxidatus. Next base: position 1,252,942 of record MU277187.1, read on the forward strand.
CGCTTTCGGCAGAGCTAACCGAGAGAAAGACATGGAGCTGCTGCGCTTTACGCTCAAGGCATGCAAACGTATCTTGCGGCGCAAAAGAGCTGATGTCTTGTACTACACTGAATGGAAGGCGAAGCGCTTCGACACCGAGACTGGACCGGATGACAGCGGAGTGGCAGAGGAACCCGAACAGGTCGAGTCAATCTCCTTGGAAGAAGAATCGGCCTTGACAACAGACGCTTCAACGGACGGAATCCCACCGGAAGGGGATCACGTCAAGTCATCTACGTCTGCGTTTTTCACCCCTTCATCATCCGCCAAGGGCTTGGAACCTCGCGCGTCCGACAAATCTGTGTTTGACGTTGATCTTGACGCGCCCGCCGTACAAGCTCCGCGGCCCCCAAAAATATTCGATATCGGCCTGCACTTGTCAATACTGGAACGGGACATAGCAGAACTGCGGGAGCTCGAGTCCCATATGGAGGATATTCTTGGACGGACGACGCAACGTATCAAGGAGCGCCTCGGACGTCGGGTTTGGGCAGACAAGAGTATTTTCCTCGCCTCAGAAAACGATCGGATGCGGGTATCGCGTCCGTTCTGGAGAGAGAATGTGCGGTACCGGGCCCCGGCAACCAAGAAGGGGCAATCTAGGAGACCACGGGTTGTCTCGCCACATATGAGCGGCGGCGCAGGTCGATATTAGGCAGGACAAGGGTGGCGATGGTCGGTACCCATTATTTATCCACTATCTATGTGAGGTCTCATCGCGCCTCTCATCGATCCAGTTACTCATCGTCAGCTGTGCAGTCACCCGAGCCTTACGATACCACCCAGAGACATACATCATGACGCATATAATGTGGCTGTCAGATCACCTGTAGTGAGTTGTCTTTACATCTCCGGATGTACCCTCAATTGACGCGATGAATCAATCTTAAAGCTACCGCTGTGGGTCTCAAAGGTGTATCGCAGGACGGGGGCCGGGCGATTGTATATACCACTGCAACTCAGACGCCCGTATCATTTGCTCAATATCACTCGATCTATTTTCTCTCATGCCCGCGCTGATTTTTATCTCCGACACGGCGCGTATCTCGTCGTAACACGTAGCGATCAGCTACTTATTTTGTATCAAGGTATGCGGGGACGAGTAAGTGCACGAATCCAATCTTTCCACTGTGGATTACAAGGCGCCTATCATGAAGAGCAGCCGCGACCAGAATGTGATCTCTGTCGGTGTTATGTTACCGTTCGAAACGCTTCAATTCGTCAGAGTGCGTCTCCACCACCTTCTCCATGGCCGCTAGCCAAACTTCCACTTGCGTTCCATACCCACCGGACCCTGGAGCTCCAGGTGCGCCGCCGCCGCCGCCGCCGCCGCCGGTGCGATGATGCTTCGCGCTGAGACCGTTCACAGGTGTTCTGCTCCCGTGGTCAGATTTGCTAGGTGAGATGACAGTGGCGGGCGGAGTGAAGCTAAGTCCGACGTATCTCGCGTGGGCGAGGACGGGCAAACGGCGGAGAGAGCGTCCGGACATGCCTTGGTCCTAGAGCGAATCGTGAGATCGAGCGCGGGCGCGTGAGGCGGCGTCACAAGCCGCGGGACTTACTCTGCACTTTTGGGAGAGTGCGAAAAGGCGCAGTGCGACGTGTTTGGCGCGTTCTTGGGAGGTACCGGCTGTCGTAGGGGCGGAGAGAGGTGCGATGGCTGTGCGCTCAAATCTTTGCGCTTGTTCTAGAGAGGGCACATCCTGTATGTGCACGCGATATTGGATGGATGGCGCTATGAAGGAAGAGGGGAAGCGACGAACCACTTTTTCTACAACACCCCTCAAGACTAGTTCTTGAAGACAGCTCCTCAGAATCTGATATATTGCCTCTCTAGGCGGGAGGTCGATGTATTGCACAATATCAGCACGGTCAACGAATGCAGAGTCTACAATACGCTCATCTCAGTGGGGCAGGGGCACGAGGGAGAGACTAGACAAACCGATGGCTTTAGCAAGATTGCTCGTTGATACGACTAGGACGTTCTTTTTGTGGCGCAGCTTGTCCAGTTGAGTGAGAAGGGCATTCACCACCTGCAAATGGAATACGCTTGAGGATGGAAATTTAGAGATCGTGGAGCCGACTTGCGCGAAGAGCATCCGTCGGCTCAGTCCCGGCCATAGCCCCTGCTCTAGCTGCCGTCAAAGACTCCACTTCATCTAGTGGACATGACAAGAAAGTCAGGTTCACTCTCAGTGTGGACGGACGAGGGAGAGGTACCGATGAGGACTACCACGAACGTATCCTCCTCCTCGACCAGATCCATCACACTACCAAACAAGCGCTGAACGAGCTTGCCCGACTCAGAAAACCACCGGGAAAACAGAGAATGTGAATTGATCTCGAGTAATCGAGAATGTGGATAACTAGTCGCGAACGAAGTTGGATGATCAGGATGATCAGAAGCGGGGTAAATTGGGCTCACCGGTGTGATAAGCGTATTGAAAGCTTTTGTGCCAGGGCCCTGCATAATGATGTTTTCCCGGTACCGGGAGGTCCGTGGAGTAGGACGACGCGGTTCCATGACACGACATTGACTGGACCATGTTTGAACAGAGTATATGCGGTGAAAAATGGGTACCCACAGTCGACATTGGCGTCACTGAACAGGACTGTGGCATATATGTAGTCGAGAAGCTTGGATTTTGTGTCGTCCGGGAAGATCAGACTCTCCCATAAGCCTTCCCATTGTCTGCTGGGCAGTTCGCACACGCTCGCAGCCATTACCTCTTCGCCCTCACCTCCGGGTCCGCTGGAGAACTCCTCTGACGAGTCACCTTCGGTTGGTTGGTATATGTGAATTTGAAGGGCTGCCTGGGAGATTGGTAGGGGTGAGATGGGGCAAGGAGACTCGCACGCGACGATCCGCTCCACGGACGATGCGAGCACGGGGACGTCTTCCCAGCCATCCAGAGTTGAAGGTAAACATAGAGTTTCGAAGGAGTTCGTGATATAGTTGTAGACTGTGTTTCTCAGAGTATCGAAACGTGCAGTCGCGCTGGGTGAAACGCGAACTTCAACTGGCGAAGGTGAAGATGAGATCTAAGTGGTCGACGGTCTCGAGGTTTGAACTCACCATGCACGGGCCAAAGAGAAAGAGACAGGTCCCCTGAGTCGGCTGGTCTGAAGGCCATCGCAGAATCGCTGTCCGAGATCATAGTAGCAAGTGAAAAGGAAGCTGCCCACCAAAGACACGTGCGGCAGACGGACTTGAACGCGCGTTGGCCAAACAACGCGTCAACAAATAGCAGCACGTGCCTCCAGCCACCTTGACTCACCTCCGAGAGGCATAACTTCTTCCTTCCTCCACCGTAGCCAGTGCGCCCCAATGGTTGACCCCGGAGGTTGTGTAGATTGCCCTCCTTCCCAGGACACCTTCAGATCAGACATAAATCTTCCCCCTTCCATCCCAGAGCCGACTTACGACCCTCTTGATCCAGCCACATTTGTTCCGCCTCAGTCCGGACCCCCGCCCAGCGTCACCATCGAGTTCTGTGACAGAGTAAGCTTGCGGGCATATGACTGAAGGCAAAATTTTGACAGTGACACATGGTGTCTAGTGCCGCTGGCGAGTCTTTGCTCGGCGGTGTTGTTGTTCACCTATTGAGACTATCTGGCAGGCTCCATCGAGCGACGTGGACATCCACGGAGCTGTTCGTCACTTTTCCGACCCCTGCTCTCAGAAGCATCACCATCATCCCCCTAAATGGTGAAGACACTAGTGGGCGATTCCGAGTATGGCTGAGTTACGATGGGGAGCCTAAGCCCATCCTGATCTGGGATAGAAAAGTGGAGGGGAAGTTCCCAGAGTTGAAAGACCTGGTACGTGTAATGGTTGGTCCGCTCTGACAGCGAGGCTCATTGTTGATATGTATGTTCTAGAAACAACGGATTCGAGATCGTATCCAGCCTGGCAAGTCCCTGGGACACTCTGACAAGTGAAAGAAACAGTCCTCCTCGCTGGGAAGCAATTGTATAGCCGATACCGTTCTCCTAAATGAATGGAAGAGATACGCCTCCCGAGTCAAAACGCCACTGCATGACTATCCAGCCGATCCCTCGTATACCTTGTGATCAGTAGGACTAAGATATGCCGTTGTGTACATTGTGTTAGCTGGCACATGGTCGCACCCACGACCCCCATGCAGTGATGAATGGAAATGAACGATCCCACATGGTCGATCTATGTGTGCGGTGAGGTGTATGACCGATAGCCTGCTGTCGTCTGGGGGATACAAGAGAATGCTTGTGTATGGAAATGTTCAGGCAGATCCTTGAGTCTGCAGCGCGACGCGACCCCACGAGTAAGTAGCCGACGCGCCGGAGCTGCCACCCGTTGTGGAATGAAATTGTGGATTCCTTGTTGCGCGGTGTGCGCGACCACCGTCCACCATCCTGATGCTCTCTCCCTCCCTCTAATTCCATTCGACCTTATACCCAAGCACACATAACATGGACGGATCTCCCCTTTCACAGCTCATACAGCGGTGCAAATCTAACGGTAGTTTGCTGCATCTGTGACCTCGCTCCCGCTAATTCGCCCTCCTCAGATGTCGACGCGAAAATAGACGCAGTGACGAAGCTTCAGGCGGAATTCGAGGCTGGTGTTGAGGTGAGCCTCTAACGGCGCCATGATCTGGCTTTTGTGACCCAGAGATTACGGGACTCAACATTCCGTTCCGTTTCCCAGATCACAGACTCTGACGCAGTCATTCAAGTATTGAAAGCGTGTCTTCGCGTGTCCAACCAACACTTGACAACCGCTACCCTCTCCGCCTTACCACCATTCCTACCTCTTATCCTCTCGCATGCTATTTCACGACCTGCTCCCGTTACCGGGCCAGCTTCAGCATCCGCGTCGACTTCCTCTGCTGGCTCCTCCTCGGTCGACACATACACTCTGCGTCAAGTTATCCTTGCCTTCCTTTCCACTGGTGGAATAATAGACCGTCTCGGAGATGCCAAGGAAAAAGCGCGTGAAAAAGCGCGGGAAAGCTTAGGGCTCATTGGAGGCTTCGCGTTCCGCTCAGGAGGGGGGTCAGTCATGGGTCGCTCAAAGGACGGGAAAAATGCAGAGACTCCTCTACAAATGTTTGAGCGGTTCTTCAAGGAAGGGGGCTTGACAAGTAAAGTGTGGAGAGTGCGCGAACAGGTGCGTTGTTCGATCTGCCGCGACTGTTTGCGACGGCCGTTGAGTGACTCTGTGTCCACTGACTGACCTCATTCGTGCCATCTGGATATAGTCGATACTGACTTTGGTGGATATCCGTCGCGCTCACCATCTCTTTCCCATTCGTCCATACCTTCCTATCCTTGTCGGTGCTCTGGAAGACAGCGACAGCACCGTTCGCGAAAGCACTCGTACCGCCGTCGTGGCTCTCTTCACTGGCCCTGGCGTCACGGATGCAGCGCGTGCCGACCTGAAGCGCGAGATGACAAAGAAGGGCACCCGCAAGACTATTGTTGACAGTGTCCTGGCAAAGGTCCTGAGTGGTAGTGGAAGTACTCCAGCCAGCGAGGGTTCAGAAAACGGAGACGCCGTCGTAGCCGCCACGGCCAAGAAAGAATATGTGCCTCCTAGCCTAGCGTTGCAGGGGCGAAGACCTACAACTACAGTTGACAGTGCGCCGGGTCCAAGCTCGATGTCGCGCTCAGTTAGCCATGGTAACGGCAGAGAGCTCTCGAGACCTGCTAGTCGTGCGGCAAACGTGGTATCTCCTCCTCCGGGAGATGCTCCTACGACTGTACAGGCTGTCTACGTGAGTCAACAAAAAGCATTCATAGCCCCAAAATCTGAAATCTCTTGTTATCAGATCGCGTCCAGTCGAGATTTGGAGAACGAATTCGCTGATATGTTCAAGCCATTCGAGGTATTTTGAATTCCCCTAATCTTGTCCCCTTTTACGAACTGGATCGTAGGGCAAGGAAACAGAACATAATTGGGCTGGTCGCGACAGGGCTATCACCCGAGTGCGCGGGATGATCAAGGGCGATGTGCATATCCGCTATACAGACACCTTCTTGGCTCACTTGAAACAGATTATTGATGCGTCTTACAAGACAGTACGTGAACCAGTCATTACCTATGAGTCCCCCAGCTGATAGTCGCCCAGCTGGCGAGTCTGCGGACCATAGTCGCGACGAATACATGCACCTTGTATAACGAATTGGCTCTCGCTCTCGGCTCCCATTTAGATCCCGTTTGTGAAGGTTTACTTTCGCATCTACTTCGCATGGCCGGTTTCACAAAGAAGATCGCTGCTCAGACCTCACAAGCAACCGTCGACATCATTATCCAAAATACTTCTGCACAACCCCGGACTGTCATTCCTCTCTTATGGACAACTCTACAGGATAAGATCGTCCCCGCGCGGTCGTATGTGGTGGATCATCTCAAGATTTACATGGAGGTGCACGGTACGCGCTCTCGGAATGCAATCGAATCGACCGGCATGCTCGATACGCTGGAGAAGTGCGTCAAGAAGGCGATGGCGGATGCCAATGTTGCAGTCCGACAAAATGCCCGCATTTGTTTCTGGGTATTTGAGGGCGTGTGGCCAGACCGGGGTCGCGCAATCTTGGAGGCACAGGATACAATGAGCCGCAAGCAACTGGAGAAAGCTTGTCCGAACCCTCACGCGCTGGCTGCTGTACCTCCAATCACGCCTCCAGCGAAGAAAACTAGCGTCGCCGCCGCCATAGCGGCCAGCCGGGCCAAAGCGAAGGCAATCGCTACTTCGCCTCCAACGCTACGGCATCAAGCGACCTCCGCCGCCCGCACAATCTCTCCCCCAAAACGGTCCACGTCTCCTTCCTTGTCTACTGGGAGCGTTTCTGGCGGAGCGGCATCGCCAGTTTTCGGAGGTGGTGGCTCGCCAACTTCTCCACGGTCAAGAATCATATCAAATCCGAACACCATCAGTAGGACCACCTCAAGCCGTTCCGTTTCTCATTCACGGAACTCCTCAGCCGACTCAGCCGGCTCTGCGCCTGCATCCCCAGGTGACCGTCGTCGTCCTGCGTCGCCTCGCGTACCTCTACCCGCCTCCCCCCCTCGTGGATCAGTCCTCCGAAGAGCGATGCAAACTGCCCTTCCGTCGTCTCCACCTGCAACGACAGTGACACCGCCCACACCGTCGACCAGACGTTTCTCCGGAGGTCGTCCACCTGTACCCGCAGTGATCCGTGATTCTGTCCATATGCCAAACTTCGACGCTGCCGATGACGCTGGATCTTTGCTCACTGCAGTGGCTATCCCTCTTCCCGACGAAAGCGACTCGGATATGGAGATGGACGAGTCTACGAACCTCATCTCCTTCTCCACGCCATACGAGAAGTATCCGCCGGTGTCTGCGTCGAACTCTCGTACAAACTCTTTTTCGCCGAGATCTGAGGGCTTCGGACCTGCACTCCCCAATACGTTATCTTCTGGTTCACCTTCCGCCGGTCTGCCAACCCCCATCGTGGAGGATGTATTGCGTGCGCGTGCCGAGCAGGCGCAAAGTGCAGCTGAGCGTTTGCTTGAGCTCGTCGAGCCGGAGGATGAGACTGCACATCCTCATGCCATGTCATCGTCTCTTTTATTGAAGAATGGCGATGCTACGCCCACGGTCAAGCAGTCGCCCATGCCCGTCCTTCTGACCAAGGTCGTCCGTCCGCCTGTCACCCCTGCTGGCAAGAACAGCGCGGTGTGGAGGCAAGCGGCCGCCTTTAAGGACAGCCCAGCTTATAACGGTGCCCCAACTCTGATGACCGACGTGCTTAGACCTCTTCCACCGAAGACGGATAGTAGCTGGTGGAGAAAGCGGATGGCCCGTGAGTCGGTAACCATTCCACGAGAGATCGTACTAACGTTTTCCTTGTAGTGATCAACCAGAGAAATCCGTTGCGGAGAGCAGACGCAGCAGGCCAAGCGAAGGAGCTTCAAGGTTACATTACAGCGCTCGACGAAGGCGTCGCCGATGTCTCGACTCTTAAGGGCATTGCGCTGTTTTGTCATGCCCATCCTTCCATGGATCCCATATCTCCCCTCAGCTCCGGCCTCTCCATGCCGGCTAGCCCTTCTCCGTTCTTGTCGAACACCGTCATGATGCCCGCTTTGAAGTCAGATATTTGGGTCGAGAACAAGAATTTCAGTCGACTTTTCCAGGCTTTGCAGAAATTCTTGGCTCCAGAAAGAGTAAGTGTAATTTGACGTTCTTCTGCATGTCGCTGACGTCTTTGGCCGACAGGAAGAGGAGCTTCTGACGTACGGGTTGATTGTGCTATGGGAGATGATGGAATACGAGTCCTTGCCCATGGAGGGCCGCGAGGCTGATGTTTTCTCCATTTTGTTCAGAATCAGATATTCCAACAAGCAAACGGTGAGTTTCTCCGGGACAAAAGTTTCCGACGTACTCATACGCGTGTACAGATTTTGGAGGCCTCCAACACTATTCGCGATGCGCTCACCGCCCGGGTCGAGGCAGTGTATGGTCTGACCACTATGCACGCTGTTCTTCTCGCTTTCCATGCGGAGCCTATACCAACCTCCTCTCCTTTGGAGACGCGGGCTAGCACTTACGCCTATGGCCTCATTGCTCTGGGGAAGTTTATCCTCCGGCTCCCCGCCGAGATCCTCGAAGAGGAACTTCCTCGCCTGAAGAATACCCTGATCTCTGTGCGTAGCTACCACCGTTTCGCGGATACATTTGGGCTGAACTGTGCAATGAACACAGGCTTTGAACGATGCAACCTCCCTCGTCGTACGCGAAGCCGCAGCCGCGGTGATCATCGCTGCCCAGCTCATTCTGCGCGATGAAACTCATCTTTTCGCGCTGATCGATGGGCTCGCGGACGAGAAGAAGAACTTGCTGACGTATCTGTTCGACAAGCACGGGGTGCGCAACGCTGCCAGCGGGGCAAGCGCAGCGCCAAGTCTTGACAGGATCGAACGCGAAATGCGCAGGCTCGACGGACGCCTGGGAACGCCGCCGCGTGCACCTTCGGTCCCAACTCCGTGATAGAGAATTTGGACTTGGTGTTGCACGCAACCGCTCATTCTTCATCCCTTATTGCACTGACTGTTGCCTATACTTTCTTCCTTATTATGCCGACCGCCATGCCTTCCTTCGCACGCTAATGACCAATTGTAATCCCTTGTCGTTGCTGCAAGTATTGTTCCTTTGCAGTCGTGCGACTGTTCGCCTCGGCCTGAGGTGGTTCGTACCCATTTGCAACACCATCATTTCTGACAGACACGGTCCTGATGTCTCGCAGCTGATGCTTCCTGCCTCCCCACTCGTTTCCTATAATCGTTGTCCTTTCGTCAGTAGCACTGGTCATCACTCCTTAATTTGCCTCCAATAATGAACAGTATCCTTTCGCCTGCACCAGTGTGTGATAGCGTGAACTCTGCTCTCGCGTATTCTGGGCTGCGCATTTGCTCCTTAGTTTCGCCGACGCATTGAGCCATACAGGTGCATAAGCGGGGGTGTTAAATAGATCAAGTAGGACTTGAGTAGGACACCACCATTGGATCCACCCGCCACACTTTCACCGGCCAAACCTAGCCCTAAAGAGGAAGTACGCGATGCCAGCCAGCAGACCTCCCACATGTCCTGCTGTATCTGTTCCTTGACGCTTACAAGTAAACGCTAGTCAGATCTGACCCTGAGAGTCAGCAAGGGTGTAGACTCACTTTCTCTGCGTATGCGCTATAGCTATCGAAAAGGAACACGCCGCTGACGAACGCCCAAGCCGGACATGGAATGAGCCCGAAGATGAGGAAAGTAGTGCGCGGAGAAACGCATGCGTAAAAGGAGATCACGGCGTAGATTGCACCTGGAACGCGTCAGATCGGCTGCGCAAGAGGTGCACTATCCTGACATACCACTGGCGCCATGAGAAGAGTAGTCCCGTTTGCCCTTGTGCCATTGCAGACTAGCGAGACTAGATATGACACCGCCTGCCTCGATGCTTAGTATGAAAGTGTGTCGAGGATTGAAGAAGCTCACCCCCGAAGTACAAAGCTAGAAAGCGCGTGTTTCCCAGGATTCTAAGGACGGTCGGTGCCATGAAGAAGTAGGTGAAACCGTTCATGAAGATGTGCGTAAGATCCTGGTGCGAGAAGCATGATGCAAGGACCGTCCACCTGAAATCGTGATCGTACTCATAGCGCAATAACGGAGGGTCGCAAAGACGCACCAACGGCCCTGCGAGACGTTCTTCCAGCTGGTGGTGAAGTTCTCTTGCATCCAGATGATGAGGTCAGGAGTACGTTGCATATGCTTCAATGCAGAGGTCAGCCACGCGTTGGATCGACGCGAAAGAAAGGACTCACATATCTCACTGTCGCGTACTGCCAGGAAGCAAATACCGCACCGTTCGCCAGGATGATCCCGTAGAACAAAAAGTCTGACGGGATGCGATCGAATCCGCGAGTAAAGCGCTGCCATGGTCCACCTGGGTGTTGACTGAACCGGGAACTAGCAGACGCTCGGGGTCGTAGGTCTCTATGAGTAGCATTGACGAATCCTGTGGGACGAAAGCGCACCAGGCCTGCATAGAGTCGGGAGATGGTGGACGAGATGCGCGGGGGCACGCGTGGCGAGGTCAGCTTCGGCGCGGCATGGTGAATATGGTGAGTCGAATAGCTTTTCCACGGCGATGCAGATATAACGCTGTGCAGCGAGCGTAGACCAATACGTTGGCCGAGTAAAGGCAGGAGGATCATCGAGACACGACAGACGTGTAGACTTTATAATAACAACTTGTAGCAGATATTGTCATTTCGCTCGACTATACGCACGTGACTCCCCTGGAGGACCGCGTCCTGCAGACGCGCGTCGCAGGCAAAGCCCATCTCCAGTCTGCAGCCAGTCTCGTTCCTTTCACCATGTCGCACCACTTGTTCCTCCTTTCGCCCTCAGACACTCCTTTGTACAGCCTGACCCACTTCTCTGCCAAGCCGACGCAAGTTGCGCCGTCTCCATTGTCCGCCAACCTCCCGTCGTGGTCGACTTCCGCGTTTGCGGGAACGCTGACGGCTCTGTCCGGAGCGTCGAGCGTCACACAGTCAAACGTGCAGGGAGGCGGGGTGCGGATGGGCGGGGGGCAGGACCGCCATGTGATTCAGATGATTGCAAACGCGAGCCTGGATGTAATCGAGGAGGTCGTGCGGCGCGATAATGGAATGTCCGTGTGTGCCCTTGCTCCTATCCTCGAACAGGCGTGACACTATCGATGGCGCAGGTATCTGAAATCCGTGGACAAGTTCAACGAGTGGACCGTATCAGCGTTCGTTACCCCAGGCAGTAAGTCCGTCCCGTGCGGACGGTGCGCGGTCGGCTGAGGCCCTGTTGTTCCCAAGACATGAAGTTTGTGCTGCTGCATGAGACGAAGAACGACGAGGGCATCCGGGCGTTCTTCAGCGACGTCTGGGAGCTGTACGTGAAGGTATGGGCGGGATCTGTGCAGTCGCATGGACATATGCTGACGGCCGGCAGACCATGCTGAACCCGTTTCACACTGCACACACGCCGATCCGGAGCACGGTGTTCGATACGCGGGTGCGGGCGAGCGCAAAGAAATATTTGTGAGGGTCGCGACTCGCTCGGGCAGGTGTTTTTGTCGCGGAACTCTGTACGGGGCTGGGAGGGGGCGTGGGGTTGTGCAATTGTTGTGGGCGGGCGGGGGTGGCGGGGGTCCGTTGCTGATGGTGGCAGTGGCCTCAAAGTGATTCGAGTTGCGGGTTTCGAGTGCTGCCTTTCTTTCTTTCTCTCCAGTGTGTGCTCCTCTGTCTGGCCTCGTTTCTCTTCCTTTGTCTCTCTTCACCCTCTATATCGCATCGGTCCATTCATAAAACAACAAAAAAATATCCATCCTACTTTCCCCTCGCATCATTATCACCTAATACCTCGTCCACTCGACCTCCTGTCCAACACCCGAGCCACACGTCTTCCAGGGAGCTAGAGAGATTCCCCGAAAGTGCCATTCTCCCCGTGTCCTTATAAACCCGTCTATTAGTCTGGTCTTCACAACGCAAAGTCAGTCTCATCACCCGTCAGCCTCCGTCCAAAGCATCTGACATCGCACACTTGCACAGTTGTATTCTCATCTTCTCTTTCCTTCACCATCGCTCGTCTTTACTTCACTGCTCGCATCGCATAATCTTGTCTGCTCCATCCCCATGGCCGCCGCACCGCCCCCAAACCCTCGCGCTTCCCTCCTCGCTGGTCTCCGCACAGGTGGAGTCCGCTCTGCGTCCATGGCTGGCATACCCCACACCGCCGCTCCAGGCGCATCCTTTAATGTCCCTCGCTTCTCTTCCGCCTCTTACAATAACTATCCTGCCGAAGAGGAACAGGACGAACTTGCCGATATGGTCAACAACAACATGTACCTCAACGCTCCTCCTCGCATGCAACAGCCACCTATGACCTCCGCTGTCGATGGTTCCAACAACAGGTTCCAGCAGCAGCAGCAGATGAACGGTCAGAGAGGGTTGATGGCAGGCGCAGGCCCGACCCCCAACACTGCCATAAGCGGTGCCCAGAGGCAGGCGCAGGCCCAGCAGCAGGCCTTGCAAATGCAGATGATGCAGCTTGAGTTGATGCGGCTCCAGGTGAGTCCGAATTTCCTGGTTCTTCTAAACGTCTCCTGATAGGGGCATGTAGGCTATGCAAGCCCAGCAGTATCAGGCTGAGTTTCTTGCCGCGCAAGCTCAATATCAGCAGCAAAATGCGCGATCTTTCAATCCTCCCGCCACCGCAGGTCCGATGAACTCATCTTTCGACCTGCGATCTGCCACTCTCAACTCGCAGCTGCGCCGGACCAGTCAAGCTGATCAACTCCGAACGCAGCTTGGCGTTCCCCACGAAGACCAAGTACCGATGACTGCGGCTTTGGGCGGCAAGTTCGGCAGCCGCTCTGCGCTGCTCGGGCTGGCCGAGGATGACTACAGCGCAGGGTCTAGGGTGAATTATCAGACCCCTCCTGCGACCCCGGGCCACACCACGGTCATCAGTGGAGGTACCTCATTGGGCAATATGTCCTCAAACAATGGCAACACAGTGGTTCCATCCAAGTCTGACACCGCTGTGTCGTGGCGTCGGGGTGGAAACAATAATTCGGTGCTGAGCGGCAATCGTGCTGCCTCGTTGACTCCCAATGTGAAGATAACTCCTCCACCGACGGAGCGCGTGTCCCCTCCCCCCTCCTCGAGCCCCGTTCGCACGCGCCCTCAACCCCTCCGCTTTGTCCCCAATGCGTCTGAACCTCTTCCTACTGTCGCGATCGATGAAGGCACTGACGGCGAGGACAACTCCTCCGAGACATCGTCCAAGTCCGGAGGCTCCCATTCCTCGCCAACGACCCCACACTCTGGGTCCTCGTACGATCGTCCGCCGCTCTCGCCGCGCGAGGAGGCGACGAAGAAGTTGTACGAGGGCCTCGGCATCGGCCGCCCCGTCCCTGGTGCTGCGCCAACCGCCGCTCCCGCTCCTTCCCCCGTGTCTAGCTTGCCGCTGCGCGTGATAAGCCAGGCGGTGCGGCAGCCCCGTGGGCCGCCGTCCGGCGCGGACGAGCTTGGACCGCGTAATTTCGCGACTCGCATCAGGCGCAAGGCGATCGGCGGCCTCGGAGTCCTCATGGATGCGCGTGAGAGACGCGATCTTGTCGAGGCGTATTGATCGTATGCACGGGACGTGTCTTTTCGTGCATTGAATGAGAGACCGGATTCAGTGTGTACGGTCACCCTCCCCATGATCACCTTCGTTCAATTTATTTATTTATTTTGCGTATACTTCATGAAGAATCGACTCGTTGGGGATGTAACGGACGGTAGCTTGTGCGTCGTGGTTAGGATCCCCCTCTCCTCTCTTTCCTCCCCTGTTCCCTATAATGCCCAAGCGAGTGGCACTTGCTTGCGACTGCCGCTTGTCTTCCTGTTCAATGTTTGGTCTCGGATCCATCGGTGCGGATTCGGCGAGTGGGGAGCTATGGCCGTGGTCTGGCGTCCGGTCTCGTTCCACTCTTCCTCGTGCGCACTGCCAGCCTTCATCGATTCATCACCTTTCACCCATCACCGTTTGTGACGGCTGTTCTTCATACGATGTATGCTAGTATACGTACTGCGAGACTTGCCTTGCTTGGATAAATACAGGGTTATATCACAGCAAGGGCCCGACACGCAAGGATTCGCAGTACAACATATCGGTTACTTTTGTATCTACACGGCGGTGGTCGGAGGCGAAGTGCGGGTTACTTACAGCGCTGGCCAACGATGGCTTTGCCGTGCTCCTGACGGGATATCAACATCTCGCCGATATCAGCGACGAGGCTGAAACACATACCTGCCACTCTTCTTTGCTGATCCACAATTGATGGAATGTACCCAGACTACCAAGGATACTACCGCCCAGCCACCCTCCATACCTGCGCTCAGTGGGATTTCCGGGCGCGTGTATCTTCACCTGCGCGCAGGATCAGGTTGTCACGGCCTTCAGGATGGGAGGAGTGATGGACTCACGTGCGGGAAATTGCGTGAGAGCTCGTTGTTGAGGCGCTCGCCCAGGCCTGCGAAGAGGCTGCCCCCACCGGCAAGTACGATGTTGCCCATGAGCACCTGGCGCATGTCGGGGTCGCAGGCAGTCAGTGCTTGCGTGATCAGGGCAGGGATGGTTTTCGGGAGACCGGGGTTCTGCGCCTGTGGTGTGCAACTGGTTAATATCGGTACAGAGGCCGGCAGGGCTATGTATATATACCACCATATCTCGTGTATGTGAGAAGAAATATTCGCCAACTTGGAAGCGTTCGGCTCCGAAGTACGTGTTGAAACCAGTGGGGAACTCGTATTGACGAGGTGGACGCTGTGTGGCGACCCTGTACAATAAAATCTCGCGTCAGTATTGGGCCGCGAATTCATTGGTCAAACTACGTACTGTTCATTCCAACCTTGGTCAAGCACACCCGCGACACTTTGCATCCATTCATCGACCTCCCGGTTCTCATAGTAAGTCAATAGACTAGCAGGCGTCTTAACCAGACGATCTTCCCGGATGGTAAAGCGCGGTGGCGTTCCTGGTTCCGCGGGCTGGGAGAGGTCTCACATCAGATTTCCGACACAGAGGGAAGTGTAAAAGCTCACTATCTTGTTCGCTATTAGCTGGTGTGGTAATAATTGAATTGGAGGATGATTATGTGTAGCATTCGTGAGCGTGTGCCTGGCGTGTGCTTGTATCAATTGCGGAAGGTGCGAATGTGCAAGACCTGTAGTGCGCAGAAGAGTTGACACATGATCACGGCGGCAGAACATGAGCATACCTTTCCTCAGAACAAACCCGTCGACTACCGGAGTCACACTAGCTTGGGACTGCCCAATGTCTATGACAAGGGCGGAACCCTTTCCGGCAGCAAAACTGGTCAAACGATCGCAACTGTTGAGTCACGGTGCTGCAAGAGGAAGAAGCGGGAACGTACGCGTTTAAGACGCCTGTGTTCGCGATATAGAATGCAGGCACGTTGAACTCCTCAAACATTATCTCGGCCATGCGTTCCCTGTTTGCAGTGGTGTTCCAGGCTGGCTCCGTGACTAGTATGGGATGCTCCTCCGGGTTGCACCTCATAACGTCGCGGAAAGCGTGGGAGATGAGGGCAGGGATTGGTTTGAAGTCACTGACTGACACAACGCGCGTTCTTGTCAGTGTGAACCACACGAAAGGCGACCGATTGACTCACTCATTCCCTCACTCATAGGGTTGCCGATTTGCATGTCCGCACGCCATACAGAGGGGCCATGCTGCCCGATGTACATTTTGCTCTCCTTCGAGCTCTGCACTTCTCCCACAGCACCGACCTCACCCATAGATATATCTCCGCTTTCGGCTTCGGGTTTGAAGCCATACGTCGTCGGGATTATAGCCTTGGGTGTATCGTCTCCGGCATAGCCTGCCCTCAAGGTCGACGACCCGATGTCGAGAACAAGGGCGGATACCTCATCTAGAACGTGTCTAGATACTTTTCAATGTTTATTGTGCAGGAGGGTACTCACCACCGCCGTATTGAACCATGTTTGTCGAAGAGTGACGATGAGACGGGCTTTTGCCACCGAATGGGACGCGTTGAAGACGCGAAGTGGTTGTTGCCCGATCCAATCTAACGCCGATGGCCTCGGCCGTGGGAACGCCTCCGTAAATTTGGGCGGAACGACTTCAGTCTGCTCACCGTCACAGGCCTGAGGCTTGCACGACCTCAGCTTCGCTTTCACTCCTCGTAATGGCCCGCGGCACCGGAGAAAAGAAGCGCAAGCAGCCCGTGGTGGAAGACTCCGACCACAGCGATGTAGAGGCGTTACCGGAAGGCGGGATGGACATGCCGAGTGAGGAAGAAGGGGAAGACGGCGTACCTGGGTCCGACGACGACGACGACGAGGTCGACGAGTTCCCAGAGATTGACGCCAGGTCCGATAGCGACGATGTGGATACGGATGAGGAAGAGGTTGAGGAGGACGAGGACGAGGATGAGGATGAGGACGGCAGTGAAGAAGACGATGCAGAGAGCGGGACAGAAGACGAAGAGCACCACATCTTCCCCCAGGCGAAGACGGTTATATCAAAAATTACTGGGCAACCGAAGAAGGTATACCCAGAGATAGAGCCAGACTACGACTCGGACTCGTCGACAGAAGATGTAGGATTTTCCCCGTCCATCTGACCGAGTACCCTTGACCTTCGTCTTAAAAGGCTCCCAATCGCGTCGGCAATGTACCAATGCACTGGTATGACGATCTACCTCATGTCGGCTATAGTATTGACGGCAAGAAAGTGCTGAAGCCGGCGCGAGGGGATGAGCTCGACAAATTCTTGCAGACCGTGGATGATCCATCGGCTTGGTGCGCAATAACATATCCCTTTTCGTGGCGTCGCGCGTCGATTCTCAAAACTTTATAGGACGTCTGCGTTTGACAAAAACACTCAGATGGACAAGCCTCTCACCGCTGAGGAGCTTGACATCATCCGCCGACTACAGGCACACGAAAATCCGGATGCCAGTTACGATCCTTATGAGCCCACTATTGAATGGTTCACTGGCAAGGGAAAGGAGGAGGTCATGCCACTGTCCGCTGCACCAGAACCCAAACGGCGTTGGGTTCCGAGTAAATGGGAGAAGCAGAAGGTACATCATCGAACGCCGTTATACCTACAAGGCTAACTTCACGTCCCAAAGGTAATGAAAATCGTTCGTGCCATTCGTCAAGGCCGAATTCTACCTGCAAAACCAAAGACGGCATCATCGCAACAGCGATTCTATGCAATCTGGAACGAAGAGCCGTCTAGCCACGCTCCTCCTCTACCCGCCCCAAAACCGCGCCTTCCGACGCATAACGAGTCTTACAACCCTCCAGAGGAATATCTTCCGACGGAAGAAGAACGCAAAGAATGGGAGGCGACCGACAAGGAGGATCGCGAACGCGACTACCTCCCGCAAAAGTACCCCTCCTTGCGGCTTGTGCCTGCCTATGACCAGTTTATTCAGGAGCGTTTCAGCCGGCAGCTCGATCTGTATCTCGCACCGCGCATACAACGCGCCAAACTCAATATTGACCCGAACAGCCTAATACCGAAGCTGCCCAGCCCGAGCAGCCTCCGGCCATATCCCAATTATCGGTCTTTGAATTTCCGTCATACAAAGGGGCGCGTGAGATGCCTCAGTATCAGTCCTGACGGTGGGTGGGTCGTGAGTGCCGATGAAGAAGGCATCGTAAGCCTCTGGGAAGTCATGGTCGGACGAGAGGTGAAGCGATGGAATATGAAAGAGAAGGTTGGCGGAGTTGAGTGGTGTCCAAGGACGGATGTTAGCTTCTTCGTCGTTGGAACGTTAGTCGTTTTCTGTCCTTCTCATGTCCGCCGGACTCTGATTACTCATGTGCAGCGACGAGAAACTCCATTTCCTCGTGCCTCCGAATCTGCCATCGATGGTTCTGGCAGCGACGCAGCTCCTCCTGGCTCCCCCGACTCTCCCACCAGCACCAGCAACTCCTTCACCTGTCAAGTGGAGCAACCCACCATCCGCTACTACTTCAGACAACAAGCCCATTCTAGCCATTGATCTGCCACAGTCATCAGGCATACCGAAACACATCACATGGCATCGTAAAGGAGACTATTTTGCGACCGTTTGTGAGTGGACGAAAAACATAGTAGGTTCCATTTGACCGACTCTATCCCCGTCTCAGCGAGCGGCGAAGGCCAAGGAGGTGTCTGGATTCATCAGCTTTCCCGACGACACTCGCAGGCGCCATTCCGGAAGGTCAAGGGCTCTGTGCAGCTAGTGCTCTTCCACCCGACTAAGCCACAGTTCTTTGTTGCGGTCCGTGGTCTTTCCATCAGTTCCCCTTCCATAATGTACTGACTGACACCCAAGACTCAACGCTACGTCCGAGTGTACAACCTCGCCGAACAGAAGTTGTTGAAGACATTGATACCTGGGATCCGGTGGATCTCATCCATGGACGTCCATCCGTCAGGCGACCATCTCATCGTAGGCGGCTACGACCGGAAGCTCTGTTGGTTCGATCTCGAGCTCAGCGAGAAACCCTACAAAATCATGCGGTAGTACTTTTAGTATTCAACACACATCTACACTCGCTGACTCTGCGCCAAAAGTTATCACTCTCGCGCCATTCGATCCCTGCACTTCCACCCCACATACCCGCTCTTCGCGTCGTCGTCTGACGACGGTTCGATTCAAGTCTTCCATGCACGGATATACAATGATCTCATGACTGATCCCTTGATCGTACCTCTGAAAATACTTCGAGGGCACGAGGTAAAAGAGGGTCTCGGTGTACTGCAGGTCAAATGGGTGCCCAAGCAGCCATGGTTAGTAAGTGCGGGGGCCGATAGTAGCGTAGCGGTTTGGTGTAATTGAACGGTGTACTTAGTTGAACCTGCGACTGATATTCGCGTTTCCATCCTTCCGGCTGTCGAGTGAGGTGATGAAACAACCCGGATACCTCTGGATCAGAAAGAACAGCCACAACAACAGAACATACACTCGTATAAGATCGCGGCGCTCTATCTCCGCCTGTTTGGTCTCCCTGACTTCCTCCGTGCTGCCACGGTCCCCTGTCTGTTCATACCCCGTGCCTCCGGCCTCGGTGCGAGGCCTTTTGACGCTCTCCACGACTCTCGCCGAGAGTTTCTCGGCCCATGTGTCGAGATTTTCTTCGTTGCGGACGGTGATGCAGCGCCATCCAATTCCATAGATTCTGCAACACGACGGCGTTTAGCACGGAAAGAGTACAATACATGGGAATATGTCGAACCTGTGGGTGCATCTGCTGTACCCTCCGGAGCATCGTCCACTAGAGAAACAGAGCTTATGCGTCAGAACCATCCCTAAAACGAAGCATCCTCGCCTGCAAGCACCGAGGTGCCCTCCATGGTTCCCGCTTGAGCTTCCCAAGCCTCTGCGACCATCTCCCTCCACCCTGGCCAGGAGACCAAAGCAAACCGACGAGTCAGACACCAACCTGGCATACCCTCCTCCGTTGTCTCCTCCACCTTGCTCTCTACCACCGCAGCAAGCTTGTCGTGCAGCCTGCGGACGCGGTCGGCCGCGATCGCTGCGTAAACGCTGTCTGTGCGTTTGTGTGCGCGGTGGGCTCGCTTGATCTTTGACCGGGTGGATTTGGCCATAGCTACTGACGATCTGCAAATGGTGGTGGGGGAGTTGGTATGGAGTTTGTAGGTGGATGGACAGACACCAGACTTGCACGGCGGGCGGCCTTTGAAAAACTCATACAGCACCACCCGGTCCGTTGACTCCGCCGCGAGCTCGGACAGACACTGCGTTAGCACAACTGACTCCATCGCTGTCGAGGGATATGCATACAGGCAGCTTACGCGTTGTGTGACGTGCTCTAGCGACTCATACATATCACGACGATAGCAGGGAATGCTTCTGGTCACACGTAGCAATACAAGATGCGTACAGATTGCAATTCGCGGCACATGGGGTACTACGAAAGGACAGAGATTTTGAGCCCATCGATCGAAGGTGCAGAGGGTCTAATCAGATCCCAGAATTGCACCAGCCGACATCAGGAGTAGACACGTGTAGTGCAGCCAGCAGCAGCGAGCTGGATAAATCATACATTTGACGGTCATTCCGTGGGAGCCTCCCTGTGTTGACAGAAGGGTAAGTAAGAGACTGGAATGCCCAAAGAAAAAGACTTATGATATAGAGAACGTTGTTACACCTAAAAGTTGGATGAGAAACGATCAGTGAAAAGGCCCGTGCGCGCTCACCGGATGAAGACCTCTCCAAGTGTTCCGTTTGATTCGCCGTTCTGAAACTCCTCGGTATTGGCGAGCTATACAAACGACGGCCTCAGCCATGCCTGAGAGCGTCAAACAGCAAAGGCGCACCTGAAGATTCATATAGCCATCCGTACTAACCAAAAAGCCCTTGTACTCTAATCCCCACTTTAGCTTCACGAACACGGGCTTGCCGGTGAGCTCCTGCATGAACGGCTTGGGGTTTACGGGGCTGACCTGGGAACATCAGCGCGAGCATCAGCAATCAGCATCAGCGATGAGCAAGACAAACGACAGGGAAGAAAAACATACGGCGGACATGGTTGTTGAAGGAAGAGCACGTGCGGACTTCGAAACGACCCGCTTCCGTCTACATAAAGAAGGGTCTCAGGCTGCCGCCCGGCGCGTCGCCCCCCTCATCAATTCCCAGTTATTCGCCCCCAATGTCGGATCGCGAGGGCCACTCCGGCGCTCCCGGCACCGACGACGACCTCTCGCTCCCAAAAGCAACAGTCGCAAAGATGATCACAGGTGCGCACGGACCACTCTAGGAGGCGCGCGCCCTGACACGCCGGTATACACAGAGCTGCTGCCTGCGGACGTGACCTGCGCAAAGGAGACGCGTGATTTGGTAATCGAGTGCTGTGTAGGTAAAGGTTTTCCTCTATTCCGGTGCCGTTGCACCGCTGACGCAATGCTTTGCAGAGTTCATACATCTGATCTCGTCCGAGGCGAACGAGATCTGCGAGCAGGACTCGAAAAAGACGATCGCTCCCGAACACATCATCGGCGCGTTGCGAGTGCGTCGCGTGGTGTTCCTGTGCCCAATTTGCACTCACGTCCGCGTTCTAGCGTCTCGGGTTTGAGTCGTTTACGGAGGAAGTGGAAGAGGTGTTGAAGGACCATAAGCAGCAGCAGAAGGTCCGCCTCACTAACTGCTTCTTAACCCAACCTATTTACGCCATTACGCCAGGACCGAGAAAAGAAAACCACAAAGCTCGAGCAGTCCGGGCTCACTGAGGAAGAGCTCTTCGCAAAGCAGCAAGCCCTCTTTGCGGAGAGTCGCGCGAAGTACGAGTCCCAGCAGCAATGACGATCTTCTATCCGGACTTTCGGACGTTTGTACAGTCAGTTTGCCTTTGTCTCATTCTACAGTGTATCACTAGGCCGCACGTACCAACATATCGCGCTGTAATTGTCTTTATCTTATTCTATGCTTGGGAATTCCGGTGAGCCCTCCTGGTAAAATGTCGCGTCCAGTATGGGTGGATCCCCGTTTGCTGTTGGCGGCCTACCGAGATGAACTCTTGTTTAAGTAGGCTTGCGGACAATCGTCGCACCCGAACAACTTCCGACTAGACCCAATCTCAGACTCCGCGGTGCTCTAGCGGGCGCCTGCGTGTGTGCCAGTTCTCACAGAGATCTAGAGAAGGCGACTTGAAGGTTGTTACAGGACCGCAGGCACCGGCAGGATGCCCACCGCGCTCCGTATACCATCCACAAGCGCGGACGCCGCTGTACGTCGTACGAGTATTTGAAGATGCCAGTAGACCGGCTGAACAAGACATAAGTATATAGCATGTCTGGTAGAAAGCCGACCGGTGGTACAGTCAAACTAGCTTCGGCCCTTCTCTATCGACGCCTCCCACATACTAATTCATGGCGCTAATCATCCTTCGTCGAGCGCTTTGCGTGCCTCTCCTCCAGCTCCCGCAGCCTCGCCCACGGCGAATCGCCATTCCACTCGCCGGCCTCGGATCGGGAGCACGTCGGAAGGCCTTGCTGCTGAATTGTATACGAGGCCGACACGCTCGCGTAGAATAAAGCTGCCAAAAGAAGTCAAAACGCAGCTACGCGGGGCCGGAGCAGAGGCAGCCCGCGCACCCTTGAAGACATCTCCTTTCGTCAGGACAAAGCCAGCCGCCAGGCCTCCGAGGAATGCATTCCCAGCGCCTGCACGAAGATCGTCCGCGGGTCAGCTCGCGCTCCCAATACCGGGCTGGCCGGCACGCACCGGTCACGTCGACCACCTGCGCAGCGTCGTTCCAGAACGCGTCGACCCATCCGCCCACGCGGTGTTTGGACGCTGCGTATGCGCCCATGCTGCCGCTTCGAATGATGACCCACCCATTTCCCTCCGGCCCGACCCCCAGCTCGAGAAACTTGGCACAGGCTTCCTCGATCGTGTTCTTCGTGGGCGGAAGCGGGATGGAGAGAAGAGAGAGGGCTTCTTCGGCATTTGGACTGGACTAGGTCAGCCCGGGCGGTTCTGTGGTGATCAGAGAACGCACCTGAGGATGTTGATGGATGGTAGGACGTCTACGAGAGCTGGGAGCTCCTCGGGAACGCATCTATCCTTCGTCAGAGTCAGCTAAGCCCAGGGTCTGACGCCATTCAATGCGGTTACCGGGATAGGCTCGTAGATGGTAATCGGGGCCCAGCTGCTTATTTCTTTAATTTCCGACGCGATGACGGCAGCGCGAGATGGGGAACATATGAAGTGCAGCGTCGCGGGGAACGCAAGTGGGGTATCCGTGAGATCACGCGGAGTGATACGCACTCTTGGGGTGAGGTACTGGAACCTGGGCGGCCGTAAGACGCGGGGACAGGCCACTTGGCAGCAACAGAGTTGAAACGGACCCTCTGTGATCACCCCTGTAGAAGTTCAGGGCGCGTGTGGTCTCGAGACCAGGCTGACGCCTGAACCACCACATCTCGTCGCCATATGACCGCAGGGTTGTTTCTATATCCTCCGGGAAATCGTGGCCCTGGTCTACAATCATGCCTAGTTCGTGAGCGGGGAGCCTAGTCAGCACGTCGACTGCGATTAGACAAGACAATAGCAGGGCACAGAATAGGCGGGCACCATATGCGGGCGCCAATGCTGGCATAGGTCCCTCCTCCGCCTATCTGGAGACCCCGAAATAGCGGGTATGAGCACTGCTGGCATGAGGGGATGCATGAGGCAGGTACCTTCCTGGGGCGCTAGGGACTGTCCGGTCGGCGATCCGTTGTCGTCTTGGAAGGAGAACTGGTCAATGATGAACATGCCCAAGGTGACAAACTGGCGTGCTGGCATGATGGCGAGCGACAAGCGACAGGCTCGACAGCGGACGCAGTGGACAAGCTCGGGACCTTGGCAAGCCTCAGGAGATGTATTCGTGATTCACGCGGAGAAGGAACGCTGATAAGATAAAAATCCGCGATGGCCATCTCGGCGCCTGCCGGGCCCTCTCTCCGGCAGTCGCAGTACTGCAGTACCGCGTCGCGAATCGACCAAGGCGATGCAGGTCTGGCTTGCCACAAACCCGACGGCCCTCGCCACCCCCGTCCGTCCCTCTTCGCTGCACGTCCTGCCCCTCTGCACTGACACCCCCCGCTGCAGCTCTACGACGCCGGCCTCCAGCTCGTCGATCCCCCGTCCCAGGCCCGCATCAAGCGCTTTTACCACCGCGCAGACTCCCACCGTCAGTGCACAATAAATACCATACCGGCATGCCCTCTCACATGCGCCCCCAGGATGTCTCGTAGGCCGCCTTCTGCCACGTGTGCTTCTCAATGACAGAGGATTCCCGCCCGAATCGATCGCCATTGGCGCTACGGACGCAAAGAAGCCCTATTTTGCGAGTCGCCCGATAGCGTTCTTACGGCTCTCGCGCTGACGCGTGCCCTCTTGTGCAGGCGACCACGGGTATCGACCCGCCCTTGGGCTTCAACGTGTCGCACGATAACGAGCTCGTGGCCATGGCGTTCGCCCCCGACGACCCCGGTGCCGCACCCGCCTTCCGCATCGGGGTCGACGTCATGAAGCTTCGCCTGCCCCGCGCGGAGCGCTTCGCGTCGTTCGTGCACGCCGTTGGAGATACGGTGCGTCGCGGCTGCGTGCGCGACCCACCGGGCCACCGCTGATGCTGATGCGCCCGCCGGCTTCCTCAGCTCACTGATCTCGAGAAGCGGCTGCTGCTTGCTGGTGACGTCCCACCGGACGAGGCGCTCCGCCGATTCTATCTCATGTGGACGACGAAGGAAGCGTACACAAAGGCGCTCGGGCTCGGGCTCGGATTCGATTTTAGGCGCGTGGAATGCGACGTCTTGGCAAACACCGTGACGGTGGATGGACAGCCGGCGCGCGACTGGGAGTTCTCCTTGTTCGAGCTGTCGCTCGATGACGGGATGTACCAAGGAGTTACGGCGAGATTTGTGGGTGAGGGAAAGGGTTGCGTCACGGTTCTCGGAGAAGACAAGATAGTGCGCTTAGATGCGTCTTCCTTTGTAGCCAAGGCTATCTCGCAGCTGATTCCTTCTGGGCATGCAAATGATTAGATTTTGTAGAAGGGCGGGATTAACAGATTAGTGCGGATATCAGTACGTCTACTTTGATGAAACAGAGCGCGATTAGATGGTAAGGAGTAGCGGCACAGCGGCTAGCCCGGAAGCACAGTCCAAAGAGCATTAAATGCGAGATCCTACGAATAAAGAAAATAATGAAGAGCGGAACAGGAGGCAGAATGAGATCAGAAAGCAATCAATAAACAAAACCAACATCCGAAGAATAGTCGAACACATCCTCGCGCTGATCGATAGCCGCGGCGACAAAGGGGGCTGCCTGCCAGATCCGTTTGTTCCCGGTCTCGTTCGCCTGGTATGAGGAACCCCAGTGCATGCCGGACAGCTCAAAGTCCATCAGCTCCGGCATGGAGGTAAGGGTGGTGGCAACCTGTTCATAGAACGCCTGAACACGGAAGTGAGATTCCGGGCAACAGAGTCAAAGGCGGCGGGTACTTACATTGTCCGGTACTTTTGAGGGCATATGGAAGGGAGCCATGACCCGAAGGTAGGCAAGGTATGGAAGGTGCCTGGCGAGCGATTGCAGCAGGGGCACGAGGAGCTCGGAGGTGATAGCGCCCAACACGGCGATATGGCCGGTGGATTGCGCGAGGAAGGCGACCTCGTCCTCTGTCAGATCGCCGTCGTGGAGGTGAATGCTTTCCAAGGGGCGCCCCGGTACGATGACCTTGGCGGCTTGGCAGGAGCCCACAAAGTGGACGAGGCGCGGGATGGCAGAGGGGGCGAGGCGTGGGAGGGGAGACGGGTTCGACGAGGGGGCGGTGTCGAGCTCGAGCCGCTCAAGGGCAGGCGCACACGCGAGGAAGTCGGCGACGTGGGCGTCAAAGGGGAAGGACGAGGAGAACGAGCGCAGACGGGGGAAGGACGTGCGTTGAATACACTGCTTGAGCATCCAGCTCGCGCCCGAGTCGACGAGGAGATCGAGGGTGGTGAGCTCGGTCATGCTCTCGAGTGCGCCTGCAAGTGCGCGGTAGAAGGGGCGGAAGGCAGGGGTGGCGGGATCGATGGTGACAGAGAGGGTGCGCACGAAGCGGGCGAGGGCCGGCTTTCTGGCAAGGGCGACGACGACGGTAAGATTGTGGGCTGCGGAGGAGACATCGAGATGCCTGTAGAGGAGCCGCTGTGCGATGGGGTGGATGTGAGAGCAGGTGCGTGCGAGGGCGACGAGGTCGTTGTGTGGGAGGTGGTGGCATATGCCATCTATGAGCTCTATGGGCATGGAAGAGAGAGAGAGATGGAAGGGACGGGAGGAGAACATTGCGGGAGATGGGGGGATAGAGGGAGGCGGCTGTGTGGGCGAAGCGCGAGGAGTATATATGGAATTGCAACGTGTGAAGGGAGTTCCTCCTTCAAGGAAACGGACGGAGATGCATTTCGGTGTAAAATGAAGTGTAAGGGAACATATAAGGGAGTAACGCAGGGAGTGGCCCAGGCAGGGAGTTGACTGGGACGCCGACTGCAACTGAGGTAACTGAGGTACACCGACTGCGGGCCAGAAAATCTCTCCGGCGAGCAACCGGCCACGGAGGCTACTCGGTCTCTCGCTCAACGAGAGCCGCTCAACACTAAGCGGCATCCATCCGGCATCCGCCCTCGCCGTCTCCCACGCCCTCCCCCGACATACGCCGCAACAGCACCCGCCACCCCGCCACCCCACCAAGCCACTCGCCGTCAAGTCGCTCGCCGTCAAGTCGTCACCGCGTCGTCGACGCTGCCATGCGCGTCGTTGCAAAGGCCTGCTCCGCCCCCTTGCGCGCCCTCGCTCACTCCGGTCGGTCCTCTCGCTGCAACGTGTCTGGCACCCCCCTCATGCGCGTGTCCTCCAGCTCCGTTTCCTAGCCGATCGCACACCTGTGGTGCGCTCTCTTCGAAGGACGTCGGCGCCCGCGTCGTTCTTGCTGGCTGGCTCCTGCCAGAACGGTACGCGTATCTCGCCGCGTCTTCTTCCCCGCACCTTACCCCCAAACGCAGAAAGCTCTCCAAGTCCCTGTCCTTCTTCCCACTAAAGGACTCTTATGGCACAACCCAACTCGTCGTCCAGCGACGCGTGGCTGATCCAAATCCATCCGCAGACCAGCCTGTAGACCCCAGTCTCGCTGCCCTGTCCGACGTCCCTGTCGAGTCCACCGTGCTTGTCCAAGGCGAGGTTCGCCTGCGCCCTGAGAACCAACGTCGCCCTGTAACGATTGCCATCATCTCCGGGCCCCTTCTACTGAAATGCCAATCCCTCCCAGGATCCAGCAGGTGACATCGAGGTCCAGGTCAACAGTTTCACCTTGCTCAATCCTGCAGACCGCAACATGCCGTTCCTGCCGTCGGACACCCAAAATATGGTTCGCATTGCCCCATCGCACAGTGTACATTAAGCTCACGATCTTGCGCCTTGCAGGCAAACGAAGATCTGCGGACGCAGTATCGCTACCTCGACCTTCGCCGCTCTCAGCTATCGGCGAATCTGCGGAAGAGAAGCCAAGTAGCGCACATCGTCCGCAACGTCCTCCACGAGCAAGGTTTGTGCTACTATTACTCCTCAACGGTCGCTCCGCGCCAACGAGCTGTCCAGACTTCATAGAAGTCGAGACGCCCATCCTCCTCAAGTCCTCGCCCGAGGGCGCACGCGAGTTCCTCGTGCCTACGCGCGCCACGGCGTCTGCACGTACAGCCGACGACGTCCCAAAGCAGCAGCCCCTATTCTATGCCCTCCCGCAGTCTCCCCAGCAGCCGAAGCAGCTGCTGATGTGCTCCGGTGGCGTCGACAGGTATTATCAGCTGGCTCGGTGCTTCCGGGACGAGGACGGGCGCAAGGACAGACAGCCTGAGTTTACCCAGATAGATCTAGAGATGGCCTTCGTGTCGTGGGGCAGCGACGCCCAGCCTTCCGACCCGTGGCGAATTGGCGGCCAAGAGGTCCGTGATGTGGTGGAGGACTTGATCAGGCGTATATGGGCGGACGTGGAGAGCGTCGCCCTGCCGGACAGGTTCAGGGTCATGACCTATAACGAAGCCATGCGTCGTGTGAGCAACATACCTTCATATGTACCAGCCTTTGATAGCAATGATAGAATGCCTTTTCCATTTAGTTCGGCTCTGACAAGCCCGACACTCGTTTCGCTCTAGAGGTAAGTGGCCGGTCTAGCAGGCGACGAGCCTTCTCGGGAGCTTACGGTCGCATTCAGATTGTCGACGCGGGCGGAAGACTGCCCTCGGGTGTTGTGACGGCATTGCAGCGTTCGGGAGAAACCATCGACTGCCTTGCCGTGCGACGGTCACGCGATGCCGCATTTAGCGACGCTGCGCAGGCCAGCCCCACAGAAGGCGACGCGGTGGGCGAAGTGATCCGTCGACAGATTGAGCGCGCTTGACTCATTCGTATGCTCAGGAACGCATCGAAATAACTCCGGCCAACGTGTCGTCCTGGCTGGGCGACAGCGAAACCGTGCGTCGGTTGCTTTCCCACCCTGCAGCGGGCGACCCCCGCGATGTCGCCGAGATGCTATCTGTCGCGCCCGGAGATATTGTCTGGCTTGCCAAGCGCCGCGATCCACCAGAGGCGCGTCTCGCCAGAGACCTTCTATCACGCGCGCCCTCACGCTGAAAAACTACATTTTAGGGAGGATCGACGGTTCTTGGCCGTCAGAGGCTTCGCATAGCCGAGCTCGCGGAAGCTCAGGGTGCGTGCTGTCGCTCTGATCGTATGCAGACAACGAGGTTTTGAGACAGCACAAAAATAGGAACTTATACGCCCACAGCCGCTCCACACTTCCTCTGGGTCACCGAGTTTCCGCTGTTCACGCGCGCAGATGAAGACAAGGCCTTCCTCGCGAAAGGCCGGTGGAGCAGCTCGCATCACCCATTCACAGCACCGGCTTGGCAGGATGTCGAAGCTCTGTACGAAGGCCGCATCGGCGAGGTGTGTTCTTTCCTCCCTTGTTCGTGTATCCCTCTTCCGAAGAAAGAGCTCACGCCCTGGCGTCAGGTCCGCGGCCAGCACTACGACCTGGTCCTGAACGGCGTCGAGATCGGGGGAGGATCAGTGCGCGTGCACGATGCCTCGATGCAGGAGTATATCTTCTCCGAGGTGCTCCAGGTACGTACTGCAATCGCAGCATCGCGCCATCGCGCCGCGCTGATCAGCCCCATTGGTGCTTTGCAGCTCGACGCGCGCGAGAGAGCCGCGTTCGGCCATCTGATGCACGCGCTGCAGTGCGGCGCGCCGCCGCACGGCGGCATCGCGCTCGGTGAGTCCGGCGTCCTTGCAGCGCGTGTGCCTCGTCGCGAATCTCACACTCTTGCAGGTTTCGATCGCCTCATGTCGATCCTATGCAGGACGGCCTCCATCCGGGACGTCATCGCGTTCCCGAAGACCAGCGCGGGCACAGATACCCTCTTCAAAAGCCCGGCGCCCGTAGACAGAGACATATTATATCAATATGGTATCCAGCCCCGGTGACATACTTATACTAGATAGCTACATACGTATAGGGAGCCATAATTGATCCACAGCTCAGTTCAAAATGGGTGTCCATCGAAGCCGCCTCCGTTTGGTAGAGGGATGTGTAAATCCAGGGTAACGCATGGGGTCATGAAGGTCGAAGGTGAAGAAAATACGGGTCATGAAGATACAGCTATCGTGGTCTTGTCCGAGTGCGGGCTCATGCTGCGCTCCACATCTGGCTCGAGGTTGGCCTCTAGCGGCGGCGACGATATAAAGGCAGAATTTCGTGGTGTGGTGTCCTGGCTGCCCGTTCGCGGATGTTCTCCGAACGGAAACGACGCCCAGCTCACGCCCGAATCCCGAGAGCCGGACGATCCGTTGACGCCTGACGGATCCGCGGAGTCCGCCCCAGGCGGTGGTGCGTCCTTCGGCCGCGCCTCGTCGATGACGGAAAGCACGCTGCGGAGCTTCGACTCTGCGCGCCGGCTGCTGCTCCCGGGCGGTGATGAGGGCCGGAAGGCTCGTTGTGGGGGTGACACAGAGCGCGGGGTTATGGGAGAGGATGACGGCGGTGAGATGGAGGATGACGGCGCATCGGCCCATTCCGAAGACGGATCTGCATACAGAACGCCGCTGCTGCTTTGCGCCCACTGTGCGACGGGCGTGACAGTGGGAAATTCGCTCGGCTCATTCTGTGGTGTTCCCGTTGAGGGACTAGGGGAGGGTGACGGAGCCATAATGGACAACGGGGGCAGTATACTGAAGATTTGATCTTCTGACTGTGGCTGCCCATACGAATCGAATGGATCGGGAATTGACTGTAACATTGGCTCGATGACAGGGTCCGAACTATACGGGCGCATGATTAGCAAAGTACTGGTTCCGAACATATTCACGTACGCCTTGGCCGTAAACCTGTCAAAGACGTCTAGGGTTGAACGTACGACGAGAGATATCTAGACCGTTGGCTTTCATTCAAAACTCAAGAATCCAGGTCAATAGCTCCACGCACCTTTCCCTGTACGACATCCCACACTTCCTCCTCGTGTTCAATGATCTCTTCATAATGATGCGCTTTGAGGTCATCAAGCTCATCCACTTGCCTCTGCAGGACAATCAGCGCTTCCCGGAAGGACTGAAGGTCTAGGCGACGATGTCAGAGCATGCTTCTGTTATGTAGTAGATACACTCACTCCTCTCCTTCCTGTTCATATTCCGCTTCTCGGTATCGCGGATGATATTGCTCTTCTCTCGAAGAGCCCTCTCGTAAGAGCTCGACCGCTCCTGCACACAACAAATCAGCGATAAACTCTCCTGCAAGATCAAGTCACATACATTCACTATGGTTCGGTAAGTGTCTAGATGTTGTCGGAGCGGCTTTTCAAAATTCTTATCGAGCGTTTCTGACTGCAGACAAGGAAGGTGCATAAACACGCAGTCCAGGAGACTTAGTGGGAAGGAAAGACGTACCAAAACATGCCAATGATTTCCCATAAGGTGATGCAATCCAGCTGCAGCCTGCAGCCGAGTACCCTGTTCATAGGATGGCCCCTTCAGACTGTCGGGGACAGTGAGCTCAGCAACCGGTCAGGAGTAGTTCCCAGACACACCCTGCACATAGTTCCATCGAGTCAGCAAAGGCGGCCGTAGCTCTCGACATGGTCAAAAGCGCAGACTGGTAATTTGAGCAATGGTTCAGGAGCTACGGCGCCCTCGGATAAGCGACGGCACCCTCAGACGACGATCGAATCCTCACGTTTTCATATGCCTGCATGCTCATCTTCAGATCCGCCCGTGTGATAATCTTCGCGGGGCCGTTCTCTCCAAAGTTCATGGCGGACACGTTGGTGGTCTCGGAGAGAGTGGGTGAAGGAGGCCCTGGGGATCCATTGCGCCTGTGGGCTGCGGTGTTCGTGTTGATGGCTAGCGAACGCAGGGAGCGCGACTTTGGCATGGGTGAAGGGCGGAGGGTGACTTTGCCGGGGTATGATGGGGAGGCGAGGGGCGTGTTGGTGGTAAAGGCGTCGTTGCGCACGCAAGCCCGACGAGCCAGGCTAGCGGATCGACGACATCCGTTTTCGTGCCGTCACCGCTTCCGCTCAGTCAAGTAGACTCAAGCTCAAGTACTGGGCTCTACAAGCACCCACGTCTCCATAGCAGCACGACTCGGAGTACACGACGCAGCGTAATTTATGGGCTATGGAGTAGAGTAAGGAGAGTATATTTACTTCAGATGGACTATCCAACGATCAAGGTGCCCAGAGCGTTCGACCGTAGGTCTATGTCAACATGTAGAGTGCCGTCGTTTGGGCCTATTGGATTCAACAGAGAGAAATATATGAGCACACGACAGCAAGTAGGGAAAAATACACCAACGTACCGCTGGACAGGGCGTGGAGACTACCGTCGAACACCGGCCGACACTGCGCTCATTTTGTCTGGGTTATCCCGCAAGTAGAACAGTTTCGCCTTCTTCAACCCCTTCTTCTCCTTTCCATCACCCTTACTGTGCCTCGAGACCACCTTGATCCCCTGCACATGCGGCGAGTTCACAAAGAACTGCATCTCCACTCCTGTCCGCTGGACGATATTCCGCAGAACGAACGACGTGTCTGGCCCGCGTCGCCTGACAGAGATCAGCACGCCGGAAAAAGTTGTCGGTGCGTGCGCAAGAGTGACCGTCAGAACCGAGCCGGGACGCAGGCGGTCGGGATGGTTTCGCGAGAAGAGGGTGGTGATGAGCACTTGTTTTTCGGAGGAGGGAAGGGTCTGCTGGAGGTAGGCCATGAGGCCCTTTCCCTTTCGGAGGCCTTGCGGTGGCGCAGTCGGGGGTGCGGGTGGGATGATGGCGAGTTGGGAGTATGGGTAGGAGAATCCAGTCGACATCATCCTACGTGACGTCGAGGCGACAGCGGACGCCGCTCGGATGCTTTTGGAAAACATGTCGGTGGGTCGCACTGTCGTGAATCGTCCTTGGTGAGCACTTGACGCGTCGTGTGCACCAGGACTTGCAGAATAGCTTGCAGGCTGGACGCTGAGTCGAGGAGGTCAAGCCTGGTCGAGCGCTACGGCTATTGCCGGACGCGCGTGCACACGCGTTGGCCTGCGTTGGCTTGCACTCCGGCGGCTGTCCGCTTGACGTCCACCTCCGACACCCGGTTCCGCACACATTTCGCATGTCGAGCTCGCCGTCAACTTCGTTGCTCACTCCACAAACTCTGGCGGGAGAAGACCGCGGTGAAAGAGCGGCTACGTTCTCATGCATGTAAAGAGCAGGCGTGCACTGTTCTTGCCTTCCCACGCTCGTAGTGGGTTTTCTCTCGAGGAGCACTATCATCTGCTGAAAGTTTCTCGTCATAACTTACCACTCGGTTGCCTGTATATTGGTCCACCGCTCCCACTTGGCGGCATGCCTGGCGGCGAGAGCGGCAGCATAATACTATGCTTCAATCGGCGGTGTCTTGTTTCCGCCCGAAATAGGTTTACGGGAGTTCCTTCCGCTCTTAGCGCGTCCCAAAGGGAGCGTAGTCGCCTGCTGGAAAGCGCCTATGTTTCTGTCATTTCCGCAGTGTTTGTCGTGCCGAGCGGCGTCCTGGTGATCTCCGTTGTCCGTCATACCCGTGCATGAACATATCTCTGACGCCATACGTCCTTCTCAGCCGTTTGTTGACAACATGTGGAACTTTGTTCCATCCAGTGACGCATTGGGTGACTCGTTCCCCATCACGACGTTCTGAGTCCCCTCACAAGACCAGGCCTCTTGAGAATGTGCTAACTTTGAACTGAATTGTCTACTCGATCTGCTTGTGCTGAGCGCGAAGGTCGCGTTCCTCGTCGTACGATACGAGAAATCTGCTTCACTGGCGCCGGTCACTCCGTCAATGCTCTGGCAACCGCCAGATCTGTGCTACTCGTCAAGACCGTCGTACCCGATCCTGGAGAAGCCTCAGCAGGTATCAGTCATGCATCATCTATCGATCTCCCATACGCCTTGTACGAGGCCTCCCTTCACTGGCAACAACAACTTCTGTCTCAGGCTGTGCACCATGACCCTCGTCTTACCACAGGCCGTCCCTTGCACGGCATGTCCTTACTCCCCCTCGATCAAAGAGTCGTATTTCAAGTTGACCCCTGCTTGATGAGACCATAGGCGCCCAGGTTAACGAAACCAAGGGGCGCTCCAGGTGACATAGTGAGCTTAATCGACACTTAACACTGACCCAAGCCCGTTCTTCAGCACATTAACGCCTCTTGATGAACCGGAATTTGCTCTGATCGTTGGATTTTAAACGCTGGAGAGCAGGGCAGCACACGGACACAAATCCCCATTGGTCGCCAGCATAGAAGAATGACGCCCAAACCATGGAATGAAGACGTTATGGTTGGTCTCGGAGTATCTCAGGTGACCATCTGACATGGCAAGCAGCGCGCGATCTTAAAGGCTTTCTGTTCTTGGACACCAAGCGCAGAACGATAAATATGCGCGATGTCTGTGCATGGCCCCCATCGACCCCACGACCAGCGTCCTACTTGTGTCATGCCCTCGTCGATTCCCAATCTCCATCCTTCTCTCATGCCGACTTTCTACGACTTCGTGATTGTTGTCCTCAGCCTTGGTCTCTTCAAATTTGTCGGCGATCTTATCAGTGCCAGACGACAGAATAATCCTCCCATTCCGCCAGGGCCCACTCGTTATCCGTTCGTTGGCAGCTTCCTCAGTATCCCGACGAGCACCCCTTGGAAAACCTATGTGAGATGGTCACAAGAACACAATAGTCAGTCGATCTATATCATTGTCTTTCTTCATTGCTCGAACGGGCCTTTCATTTCCGGATAGGTGACTTGGTTGCAGTGCGCGCCTTCGGCCAGGTGTCCATCATCGTGAATACCAAGAAGGCTGCCAAGGAGCTCTTCGAGCGCCGTTCGGCGGTGTATGCAGATAGACCTCAGATGATGATGGCAGATCTGTACGTACACCCATAGGTAGCTTCGATTTGTGTTGACTTTGTCTCTGATGTCTCTGTAGCATGGGATGGGGTGTTGCCACAACGCTCAGTCCCTACTCAGACCAGTGGCGTGCACAGCGCAAGATTCTTCACCACAGCCTCAACGCCACAGCATCAGCGACGTATCATCCGATGCATCTGGCCAAGGTGGAACTGGTGTTGAGAAGCCTCTACCTCGACCCTGAGGCGTATCTCGGACACATACGCCAGTGAGCTCATCTGTCACATCTGAATGCCCACGTGCCAAGTCTTCATGTCTTCTTCAACAGTTACGCTGCTTCGATGGCGATGCTCATCGCGTACGGATATGATGTTGATCCCAAAGAAGATCGTCTCGTCGATGTCGCGGAGAAGGCCGTGAATATGATCTCTAACGCGATGTTCCCCGGCGCAATGGCAGTCAACGCCGTGCCTATGCGTTCGTCGTCTCATCTCTGCATCCTATCTCCTCCTCGTCTCATCCTGTCCACCCTGGACGTAGTGCGTCATCTTCCAGACTGGTTTCCTGGGACAGGCTTCAAACAATACGCGAAGCAGTGTATGGCTCTCACCACTGAGATGTGGGAGGCGCCTTTCGCGTTTGCGAAGCGCAGCATAGTAAGCTATCCTTATTATCGGGAGATCCCGATTGACTGACTTCGATCCCACCAAAGGCTGAAGGAACTGCCCCTCCCTCGCTGGCATCCGCTCACATCGAGATGAACGACGCCCGAGGAGGTGGCGCGCACGGCGAGAAGATGATCAAGTATGCACTGGGAACCCTTTTCTCAGGTAAGTGCAATCGCGTGCCCATGATTCGTGGAACTCTTTCTCAACACCACCCATGTGTCGTGGCTACAGCGGCGGCAGATACGGTGCGTGGCCTGCGTTCTCATAATATACTGTATTGTCGACCTGATCTCCTCTAGACTGTATCCGCAATCACCACGGGCATTCTCGGACTGACTGTTTATCCAGCTGTCCTACTTCGCGCTCAGGCTGAACTGGACCGCGTCGTTGGTCGTCGGCGCCTTCCGACTTTTAAGGATCGACCTTCGCTGCCGTACATTACTGCCCTCTGCAGGGAGATTTTACGCTGGCAAGTAATTTTGCCATTGGCCCTGGCTCATTGCCCAACGAAGGACGATGTATACGAAGGAATGTTTATCCCAAAAGGTGAAGCATTCTTTTCCGGTTGTACGTAGAACAGCTAATTGACGTACATTTCAAGGCTCGCCAGTCTTGCTCAACGCATGGTACGTCGCAATGAGTTCTGAAACCCCTGTTTCATCTGAGTGTCTCTCGAAGGGCAATCCTGCACGATCCCGAGGATTACCCCGATCCTGAGGCCTTCAAGCCGGAGCGCTTCTTGACCGCGGACGGGACGCTCAACGACGATGAAGTTCAAGCGGCGTTTGGGCTGGGGCGAAGGTCGGTAGTGCTCAAGAACCTTGCTGCGGTGTTCCGCGAGACTGATGTTTGCGGCTTGAAGGAACTGCGTCGGTATGCATATGGGCAACGATAGCGTTTGGATCACGATGGCATCGATCATCTCCATATTCAACATATCGAAGGCAAAAGACGAACACGGGAACGAAATACCCGTCGAAGCCGTGTCTACGGACGAAGCCGTCAGGTAAGCTCTTCGGCGGTGATCGACTATTGCCTCACTGCTAACCTTCGCCACTTCCTTCAGTCACCCCGTCCCATTCCAGTGCTCAATACGTCCAAGGGACAGCGAGGCAGAGGAACTGCTCCAACAGCTCGGTCGCGACACGATGTAAAATTTCGGGCAAGACGTCTGTCACGAGTGCGCTGTGCTTTTTATATACTTACTTATCCGTGTCTTCTATCATTCCCTAGACTGGCAGCCCTCATAGATGCCTCCTGTGTTTGTCCAGGATGAATTGTTGACGTGAAGTCTTCTGTGATCGCTATTCACGAGTTGACTAGAGTTTTCAGGCCTGTCGCTGTCGATTGAGTATTTCTGTCTGTCGACTGAGTATTTCTGTCTGTGACAACAGCGTGGCCCCGAGTAGAGAGCACGATTTCACAGCTCCCGAACCCAAGTATGCGGTGCCTGACTGCGGGAGTTCCCGAACGCACGGAGTCCTGGTTCAGCTGCACTTCTGCTCTTTGAACATAGTGTAACTCAAACCTAAAATTCTTATCGACAGCTTCCCATCCTCGACTGCGCATCGTGTCTCTGCTTCGTAAGGTGAGCGGTCAGAGCTGCGACTTGATCGTGCATAATATCAGGGGAGCTTTCTTGCAGGCTTGCGCTTGTACCGGCACAGAGTCTTGTTCAAGAACATCTAGCTGTCATTGCAACTTTGGGGTCCAGGGGACAGTTCCTCAGTCTACGGGTTAGTCAACGGTTTGTTGTATGTGTTTTCGATGAGACAGCGACTGTGCCCTCGATGTGCCCGATGTATTTTCGAAAGAGGGAAAGCGGTGCATCGTTTCCCCTCGAACCCTCCTCTTACCGTGATCTCAACGCCACAACACGCCCAATAGTTGCGCACCAAGCTGTTCAAACAAAGATGGAATAAAGGCAGGTAGATGCACAGAAGTCACAGCCTGCCGCCTAGCCAGCACTTTGAGGGTTTGCTAAATGAATATTAATGAATGCTCAGAGCCGTGTCCTAGATTGTTAGGCAGTCCACCACGAACGCAAGTGTTAGACTTGGCATAGCAAAGTGCCGTACTTCTCGGCGAAGCTTCAGCGGTTGATTTAAGGCTCGGACGTCAGGTCTGGAACGAGATAAATATGGACGAGCTGATGGATCATTAGATACGACGGGGGGCGTTTTGGAGCATATTGTATACATAGCAGAATGCAATGTAGCCGAAGAGTCGAGGAGGCTGATAACTAGCAAGAAAAGTACTTAGATGAAGCAGCATTGCTTCACACATAACAAGGATAATAAAGGAATACACAGCGAGGCAGTGCGGCGAGCACCATCGTCGGTTAGTCCATGTCTAGACATCAGAATCCACGTCCCCGGCCCCTGACGAACAATGTCAGGAGAGAGCAGGTAGTCGAATACGGTCTGACACTCACCGTCCACGGAACCCTCTACCATACGGGGTGTAGCCTCCTCCGCCACGGTAACCGCCTCGATAGCCGCCACGGTAGCCGCCTCCTCGCCCCCGACCTCGGTTGAAACCAGGTATGTTTGTCCGTTTTGCGGTGACCTGTGCCTTGGAGTAAGCGCACTATTGGTGAAAACCAGCCCACGAGCCTCACCTTAATCAGGCGACCGTGGAAGAGAGAGTTGTCTAGTGCCAACGCAGCGTCGACAAACTCGGGTTCGGCGAATTCGACATATGCGAACCTGGGCATGGGAGTGAGCACAACTAGGTAAGCCGCCAACAGGTAAAACTCACCCTTTTGGATGTCCTGTGAACTTGTCACAGAGGATGGTGACACGGTTAATGGTGCCACAGGCTTGGAAGTGAGACTGGATCTCCTCAGGAGTTGAGGAATAGTCGACCTGACCACAGTACATGAGCTGCGATCCGGGCCACAAAATGCACGGAACACTCACATTTCCCACGTAGACACTCCGCTGGTCTGCGAGCGCCTTGTCGTCCTCGGTCTCCATTGGCACTGACCCGTCAGCGCTCTCATGCTCTGCCCCGCCAGCTGCACTCTCAGCGGCCGCCTGCAGTTCCCTGAGCTTCTTGGCTTCGCGTTCCATCTCTTCTACGCGTTGTTTCATGAGGAGGATCTCCTATAGGTTGTGAGGGCAATAGAGGGAGCAGTCAGACTTATATACAAAGCGAGCAAGCTGCGGCCACGCACCTTTGACTCCTCTTCCTCATTGTCGTCCACCACGTTCTCTGTGACATCTGGGTCTGGAGGATTTGTGGACGCGACCTCGGCCATTGGTGGTTGCGGACAAGGGATTTGTGGCCGTGTGGACGAGTGCGGAGAGGACAGTTGCAAATAAGGATTACGGCACGAACAAATATCTCGACAGACGCTCATCACTCGGGGTCCCTGTCATGTCTCGGGAGCGCCCGTACGCGTGGGCTCATTAAGCGCTCGAGCATCATAGCATTGCCACAAAATCCGTTCAACTCCGCATGCGAGAACCTACAGGAACGTACTACGTCGAGCAGCGAGTACTACTTAGCCGACGTCGACAGGTCCTTCTAAAACCTGATCTCGCAGTGCTCGTTCAAGGAGGTCTTTCGGACGCGATCGACGAATTTTTGGAGCATGACTCGTGCGCAGAAGGGCGCTCGGTACGACCGCAAAATATACACGCATATGGCGAATTGAATGGCACACCGGCGCGTAGCTAAGAACAAACTGGCGCCTACAACTCGGAGAAGCCGACCCAAAAAGCCAGGGCTTTGCCAAGCCACCGCTGCGGTTGCCCTCTCGCGCTGGTGAGCATCCTTGCGATGCCATCAACCGCCGACGGTCACCGGTAGATCAGCGAAGGGCTGACGACGGGTGTGCAACTGGTCAAGAAATCAGAACATCTTACGATCTCTTACGGTCCACAGATCACGAAGACCACATCGTCATCATCAAAGAGGCTTCAAAAACCAATACGGACCAACGGCCGAACGATCCGACCGCAGACTGACATCCGCAGTCATGCACCGCGAAGAACAATCGAGAGACTTGTGTGGAGACGCCACTAAGCAAGCGCACCTTTGCCACGGGCAAAGATACTTGGCGCCAGATCTAGGGGTAGGAGCGAGGGTTCGGGGGGGAGGGTCCGGTCATGAGGGGCGTCGCAAGGCCTTCATGTGAGCAAGAGAACATACTTGAGGCGGTGGATGCGCTCATCCAAGGCTGAGTGACCTTGAGTGACTCGCGCAGAGCTGAGTGAGAGCTGTGCGATTCGGACCGGGCGAACGCCGAAAGGGAGGTAGGACCCCGGGCAGGCACGCGCCGACGAGATTTTGTGTCGCCGTAAAAGCCATTGTACAGCTTCCGCCGGCTCAGTTCGTTCCCCCGATCCCTTGCCTACTTTTTATACTCGGATGGGGCACTCAGACCCTCCCAATCCTCCCATGACCCACCAGACAAAGAAGAAGCGCGTCGACGACCAGGCCATCCCCGTCGACGCCGCTCAGCGTCCGCTGCAGCTCCAACGAAGACGGGTTTGGCGGGCTTGCGAGAGCTGCAGGTGCGCTCGTTCCCCGCTCGTCATCGCCCCGTCTCTTACAGCTACCCGTGCTCTCCAGGCGAAAGAAGATCAAGTGCGATGGCAATGAACCTACCTGCTCTCAATGCTCTGCTTCGGGCTCCCAGTGCACTTGGCTGCAGACGAAAGATAGGGCTGCGCTCAGCAGACAGTGCGTGATGATAAATCGTGTTCCAGCGAATTCTCTTGTGTCTGACCTCATTGCAGTTATGTCCAGGAGCTCGAAGCGCGCCTCCTGCACATGGAGTCCTTGTTCAGCCAGATCGCGCCCGCCGTGCTTGGGCAGTTGGGCCCGACCCCCGACGGTATTTCGGCCCAACCCCCAATGCCATCGTCGTCCGATGCTACCACATCGGCGGCTTCTATCATACAATCTCTTGTCGACAAAGACAAACAAGCATACCGCAATACCGCCGATAATCATTCCACGCCGGATTCATCATCATCTGTCAAGGTCGAGGACGATGTGTCTGACTCGCTCGGTCAGCTCACCCTCGACGAACATGGCCACATGCGATGGATCGGAGGGTCCTCTACCATGTCTCTCATACAGTCTTTCAAGGCCGCCACGGCTGCCCCACATCATCGAGTGTCCCCCATGAGTGAAGACACTAGCGCGCCTGGTAGACTGTATTTTCCGGCTTCCGTGTTCTTTGGGAAGGTGCGCGCCCTTCCTGGGCCGGAGGAGGTGGAATATCCTGCACGAGATCTGGCAGACAAACTGGTAAGCAACCATCTTTGATACGATGAGATTTCAATTTTGCTAAGAGACGATCGGCAGGTGGAAGCATATTTCTCAAGATTCCACTTTTTGATCCCAGTCATAGACAAGCCTAGCTTCATGTTCAAGTACAGCTATTTGATGGAGCACACCAATGATCAGCACTTGGCCCGTACTGAAACGGCTTTCATAGCCTTGGTCTTCGCGGTATTTGCGTGTGCGGCCCAGTTGATCGAAGATCCTCGCTTGAAGGGAGAGAAGGAAGATGATGGAGGAATGGGCATGGTATACTACGAACGGCGAGTACCTCAGCCATTCACATCGTCTTCTTTTGTTGAACATCGTTCAGGGCTCTCATCCTGCATTATATCAGTCATGCGTCCATCCAAGTGGCGCACGTCCAATGCTTTATCCTTATGTCCTCTTTCTTATGTTCTGTTAATTGCCTGCCGCAAGCTTGGCTTCTGATAGGCCAAGCTGTACGGGCTGCTCAAGATCTGGGCTTGCACGTATGTCTTCCTTATCTTATGGCCGTATATGATGTTCATCAGTTTCTCAGAGATCACCTCGTCGCCATCAACTCACTTCGATAGAGCAGGAAACTCGTCGCAAGATCTGGTGGGGCGTCTATTCTCTTGACCGAATGCTTGCTTTGGCTCTCGGTCGTCCTATCGGCGCCGAGGACATCGACTGCGACGTCGAACTACCTGTTGACATTGACGACGAACTTTTACCCGAATACTTCAAGGGTGCCCCCATGGCTACGGAGGGGCCGTCGCTCATGACTGGTTTCATCTCCCTCACATCCTTATATGGCATCGCTGGCCGCGTTATGCGACAAGTGTACGGCGTGGACAAGCAGGATAGCTT
The DNA here is from genome assembly GCA_022160305.1 of Artomyces pyxidatus. NCBI lineage: Eukaryota > Fungi > Basidiomycota > Agaricomycetes > Russulales > Auriscalpiaceae > Artomyces > Artomyces pyxidatus. The sequence continues at coordinate 1,293,810 of MU277187.1, forward strand.
GGAGCCAGAGAGGAGGGCTCAATTACAGCGCGATGTGGAGGCGCTGGACAAGGAACTGACTCAGTGGCTTGACGATCTACCAGCGGTCTTCAAGTCAAATATGACCAACGAACGGCAGGTTTCGATGGGCGCGGTACTCTGCAGCCATTACTATTCCGTCTTGACTGCTCTTCACCGCAATCTCTTACCGGTCAAGCGAGATCATCCCGTTGCCCCGCGTTCGACTGCGAAGGCTGTTTCGTCTGCCAGGGCGTGCATCCGTCTTGCACCTTTCATCAAGAACGTCGTTCCCCCGTCCCATCATCTTGCCTTCTTCATCCAACACCTTTTCAGCTCCGCCGTTATCATCTTGTTGTACGCGATGCATGTGACCGACCTGAATGCCGCGAACGCTGCGCTCGAGGAAGTGCAGAGTTGCTTAACTGCTCTCGAGTCTTGGGAAGGCCATTGGCCCGGTGCCCGCAAATTTAAGGAGTTGCTTTCCGACCTTATGGCTACGGCGCGAGAAGCGGTGCAGTCTAATCAGAACGGCACTTCTACTCTACCATCACTTCCTACACCGACCAACACCCTCCCCACTCCGACAGTACCTTTCGATCCGAAGGGGCGTAGAAATTCATTCACGAGCCCCTCGACCGCTGGAAGGGCAATTAGGAATAAGCCAAATACTCTTCGCCGCAACTTGTCGCCAGATGCACCTCGTCCTTCTAGAACGTCTACTTCGATACGTTATGATCGTACGCATCGTTTCTTGTCTCCTCTCCCTCACCGGTTCATTCACATTGTGTTCTTTCTAGCTCATCGGGCGAGGTCCACGTCAAGAAAACGTGGCTACGACGAGAGTGACGAGCTCGGGCAGGCAGGGCCATCCAATCCGTATCGTCTACAATTCCAGCTGGGCTTCGGACGCCCAAATTTGAGCCCGCACAGCTCTCCTACATCAGCGAAGAGCTATCCAAGTCCACCAATGGCGGCGGCCGAACCTCCTTCCCAGGACCGGAGCCCTCAGATCATGGCGGCTCCGTCATTTGGCTCCCTCAACGGGCCCGTCTCCCCTGTCAACGCTTCCTCTCCAAGCCGATATGATTTTGACTTCGGGGTTACGCAGAACCCTTTCGGTCAAGCAAGCAATGAAACTTGGACTTACGACGGCGACAGGGGTGGACTTGACGTGTACACCGGTGGACCGCAGAGCCTACTACCAGCTGGCACCTACGACCCCCAACCGACAGTAGACCCTTCATTCCTTTCGTATGGCGGCACAAGTGTATCGCAGCCCAGCAATACTTACTTCGGCGCACCATCGTCTTCCACCTACCCTGCTGCGGGATTACCCTTCCACGGTCTCGATTATCTTCGAAATTTCGACCCGGAGGGGCTACACCTCCAGGGTGAGCAGGATTCGCTGGGCCAGGGCTTTGATGTCGGCGCATTTAGGTATGATCCCGAGATCCCTTTCAGTCTTGGTGATCTGTCCTCGGAATCCCGTACTGACGGACGTTAATGATCTTTGTTCTCCATATACTACTATTCTTGATTAACCTCTCATAATCTAACCTTCGTCTTGGAACACTATCAGTCAATGTATATGTATCTCTTCCAGGAGCTACTGGACAGTACTGCACTTCGTTCGCCTGTTTGTCGGTTTGTACTGTATTTTGTTACAGAATTGTATCTTATCGACCCGGTTGTTGTCAACTAGTACCAGAGTAGAACACTTATGCCCCATACCACCCCAGCTCTTTGATCACGAACAGTATTGCCAATGCACAACACAGTATTCACGCGTCAAGCGTTGTTCTGGCCCCAGAGGATCCAGAGGGTCGGTTCCGACGGTGGAAGTCCGACGGTCACAAGTCGATCACCGGCAACCCCACAGCCGGATGGCACGCGTCCCGTGTATAAAGTCAAGGAAATGCGGGGTAAATCACAACCGACACCTACACCCTCGCATCAACATCATGACCACCTCAATCGCTGACATTACTTCTGCCTCGTCATGGGCCATGGTCAGCTCCGCCTGGGTGCTCTTCGTAACTTAACTCTGAACTCGACCATAGGTGGAGGACAAGTTCTCGCCGTTCGCGAAGGAGACTCTGGCGAAGCTCATCAAGTTCCAGGAGGTGCGGAGCGCGTTCCCCACTCGTCATTTCATGTCATAACCTTCGCTTCCGCTGCCTTAGGACGAGGTCTTACCTGCCCAAAAAATTGCTCACGCCCAGCTGCCCGACGACCCGGTGCTTCGATGGAAGACTGTCATTCCGGTAATCGAGGAGCTCAAGGTGAAGGCTCGCAAGCTCGGTCTCTGGAACCTGTTCCTCAGCAAAGCACATTACCCCGAGCACGGTGTCCCGTTGACCAACCTAGAGGTGCCGACTCGTTCCTCTCCTGCACAATGTGATTAGCGTTGACGCTAAACGCTTTAGTATGCCGTTATGGCGGAAGTGCTGGGTCGCGCTGGACATATGGGATCAGAGGCGGTCAACTGCTCAGCGCCCGATACTGGTAACATGGGTGCGTTCGTAGTAATTCTATTCGGTATAACTCCCGTATGAACTGCACCTTTTCAGAGGTCCTCGCTAGGTACGGTAGCCCGGAACAGCAGAAGAAATGGCTCGTTCCCTTACTGAATGGCGAAATCCGCTCCTCGTTCGCGATGACGGAACGTTTTGGTACGTCAAAACTTGGACTTCACGCAGCAGCCCATCTCACGTAGTACAGTGTCGTCATCCGACGCTACGAACATTCGAACCTCCATCCGCCAAGAGGGCAACGAAATCGTCATCAACGGTCACAAATGGTGCGTTCTATGCAATGTAGACCCTTCCTACTGTCTGATCCTTGTGATTTTTAAGGTGGATCAGCGGTGCTGGTGACCCAAGGACGAGGCTGCATCTTGTCATGGGGAAGAGCGATCCCAACAACGCCAATTCACATCAACAGCAGAGCGTTGTCATCGTCCCTGCCGATGCGCCTGGTGTCAAGATTATCCGCCAAATGCACGTCATGGGCTACGATGACGCTCCGGAGGGGCATTCCGAAATCATATACGACAATGTCCGTGTGCCGCTGAGCAATTTGGTGATGGGTTGGGGTCGAGGATTCGAGGTAAGCTATTTATTGCGCCCTTCATCTCGATGTGTCGGCTAACCCAAACGAGATCATCCAAGGCCGGCTTGGGTGCGTGGGATATTTTGGGAGTACTCGGTCGGTTCTGACAATGTTTCGTTAAGCCCTGGGAGGATTCACCATTGCATGCGCTCGATTGGCGCAGCCCAGCTCGCTCTTGATACCATGATCCAGCGGGTCACCGATCCTTCTCGCAAGACATTCGGGAAGTATCTATATGAACATGGTTCGTCGCATCTTCCGCGTCTAGGGTCTGGGACAACCAGCTGACTCGTCCACATAGGTACTGTGGTATCCGATATCGCGAAGTCCCGGGCAGAGATCGAGTCTGCCCGACTTCTCGTGTACAGTGCCGCACTGCAGGTAAGCCGTCGCTTTTTCGCGATACGTGCTGTCACTCTGAACCCTTGCGACACAGATTGATAAGTTCAAAGCCAAAGGTGCCATGAAAGAGATCGGAATCGCGAAGGTAGGTTTTGCCACCCTACGTGGACGCACGGATACTCACAGGGGGCTCTAGTTTGTTGTGCCCTCCATGGCGCTGCAAGTTGTGGACCGGGCAATGCAGGCGTTCGGTGCACAGGGCCTCAGTCAAGACACTGACCTCGCATTGATGTGGGCGAACCTCCGCACGCTGAGACTTGCCGACGTGAGCTCGATATTTGTCCAAGTGATCGCCAGACTAACGTGTAACGTCGACACAGGGCCCAGACGCGGTTGGTCCAGTCTGTTGGAAATTCTGTCCTGAAGCTGACCGGGATTTCTTCTTAGGTCCATATTCAGCAGGTCGGGCAGCGCGAGTTGAAGCGCGCGCCTACGTTGGCGAAGAAGGCTGCCGAAATCAAGAAGAAAGAGGCTGCTCTCTTCGAAAAGTACAATCTGAAGCCGCCGGCGTAAGAGCTTGGGCATTGCTGTACAAATACTGTATATCCAGATGTATAAGGGCTGAAAAGGGACATCTATGCAATTCTATTTTCGTATTCTTCGCGTGTTATACTGTCAAGCACTACATAACTTTGAACAACATACGAAGCCTGCGTCTGTGAGCTCGGAGGAGCCAGGTGTCCGGGGTCCTGCCGACGGCGCTCACCCCCAAGCTGGCACTCTTTGACTAGTATTGTCCCTCAGGATATCCACCACGTCGCAGTGTCTTCCCACCCAGCTCGCACCTTTGACAATGTCGAGCGTGTCGCTGGCCCGTAACTTTGCTCGAACGCCACGTCACATAGTACGGCACGTCTCCAACAAGCCGAGCACTTCACCTCCGTCATTCTCCCTCCCCCCACAAAAATTACGCGCCCTCATCTCCCTCTACCACGAGTCCGAAGGATTCATCACGCCGGAAAATTTAGACGCCCGGATCGACCTTGCTTTCACCGATTTCGAGAGCTCGTCATCGGTCCACAAGACTCATGCTGGTCAATTGGAGATGCGCAGTGCTCTCAGCGACCGTCGTAGGCTGCCCCGATACGGCGCACCGGAAGACTCGGCAAGGCTATTAAGTGGCTCTGTTCTCGACGATAGGAAAGCGCGTGTCGATGGTGTGTTCGACGCGCTGTATGGGACTTGGAATGCCAAGCGGCCGGGGTTGGAGTTGTTGCAGGATACGTGGGGTCAGGTGGAGCAACAGCTGAAGGATGCGAAGCAAGAGGATTTGGAGGAGCGAGCGCTGCGGAACGGCCAAGGGGAGCCTGGGGAACGGCCGGAAGCAGCAGGACGAGGGGAAGAGCGAAGAGAACCGGGGCCGTAAGTAAGTCGTATACAAGACACATCCAGCTCCGTGCGGTATTGACATGTCGTTGGTAGTCTACCCGAGAGCAGAAAAAGCCTCGCACGATGATCCACTACCCTCGTCCCGACCTCCTTTCTGCCACGTCTTAGTGTGGGCGCGATGCACAAGTGTCTAAATTGCATACACTTTCATCGGGGCTCCTTCGCGTCTGATTTCTATCTGTACCGTCATCTGTCAATGGCTCAGAGACCAGAATAGATCGACACCTGGTCTATTATTATAAGACGAATTCAGAGCGCGAAGGTACACTGGGTATGCCTGCTTTTCAGTCACGACGCTATGGGTACCCGAACACGACGGGAGCGCTATGGACAAACGACTCACGGTTCCTGGTTCTCTGAGGACACAAGAAATAGCGACATTGAACGTTGAACCCTCAGAGCAACAAAGACGTCGAACATTCAATGAGCGAATATCAGGCTGCTTTAATCCTGTTATGTCTTCAGACGCATCAGTCGAGGTCGTGCGACAATGCATAGAACGTGTCTATTCGGGCTTGTCGTCCGTCGGAACCACGGGCATGTTCAGACCAACGCGACGCGCGGTGGCCTCTATCCGCTCTTCACCCGTTAGGTCAATTAGAGGGTTGTAACGGTCCAATAACGCCTGGCAGTCATGAGTCATCGTCTGAATACCTACGGAGAGATGATGTCGTGACTCACTTTGTACTGCCGTTGGGATTGGAGAAAGGTGATAGCATTCTGCACATCATGGTCAAACGCCTGGGCAGAAGGTCCCTCCGCCGATTGCTGCGCAAATATGCTACGAAAGTTCACGATGATGGTTTGGCTTCTGTCCGGCCTTGGAGTAATCGACTAGAGTGATGGTCAGTACTCGACTATCCAAGTCAAATGCAAAAGAAAAGCTCACCGCCCTCGACACCTCTCGCACGAGGGTTCGGTAGGCACTGGTTCGACTGGACATCGTCGTGAACTTTCAGGCCAGCAAGTCCGGGCCAGCTGAGTGCGCGAATGTACACAGTCGGCCCGGGCCGGTTGAGCGGCCCGATTTCCACGCCGAGGTGTGGACGCGCCGCTGAGACCGTGGCCGCCTCTGCCACAAACTCAAACTCTTCCTTTGTCTGCGGCCTCACCCTCTACTTTCTAGCTCAGCGACATATTACAGCGTCCACAGCGTCCACACCGATCTTTCATTGTCCTCAGACATGGCGTTAAAGCGGATCTTCTCCACTGTTCAAGCGTCCCCACTGTCCCGCACGCAAAGCACTCCCGCTCGTGCCCTTAAATTCGGCGAGTGTTACTAGATGGCTATCTCAATTTCTCCCTACTGACCTCTCCTTGCCTTTCAGCTTCTTGTTTACAGCTCCTTTCATTTTTTTCCTCACCATGATCACCCGCCTTGCTCACACCAGCTCATCGCGCGTGCGCTCGGGGCTGTCATTCAAGAAGGCCGCTGCCATCCACAATGCCTGGCAGTATGCAAGGCTGCGGCAAAAGGACAAGGTCGTGGTCACAAACTCACCACACACCTATGTTTATGTTGGCAACGTGAGTTCTATCTGTCCAGTGGTTGCGAGAGCGAACTCATTGTGCATTCGAACAGTTGGGCCATACCATCCGCCAGCCTGACCTGTACAGGTTGTTCAAGGCTTGCGGGTCCATCGAGCGCATCGACATTCGTTGCGGCCGTGGCTATGTGATGGCTGGCCCTGACTCGCGCTTCAATGCCACGATTCTCTTCCGTGACGCCTATGCAGTAGCGACGGCTCTCAAGCTCAATGCTGCCATGTTGAAGGGATACAAACTGGTCGTATGTATGCAGCAATTTCTCTGGTCCTGGGCTAAACTTGTTGTAGGTGTCTACCAGTCCACTGGGCCTCCCCGAGCTCGCAGAGATCGCGCGTGCCAGCAAGGCTCCTCCTCCCCGTCAACCGTACGTTTGTATTTGTTCTTAGCACTAGCGACGCGCTCATTGACCGCTCACTAGACTGCCTCTTCGTGCTCAACCGACTCTTGTCATAGACCCGTACAACCCCGACGCAGGCACTTCAACCTGGAGTTGGAGTCGCACTGCTAAGCAGTATTCTTTGCCTTGCAAAGGGCGGCGGCGCAACAAGTTGTGGGGATGGTTGATGCCTTTCAACTTGTTTGGTTAGATGTGCCCATGGGCACTCTCACTCTCTTTACTTCCTTATTGCCGAGTTACGGAGGTGTTGCACAGTACATGTGTTCTGTTCGGGAGCGCACGGGCTTCAGTAGCGTCTACCTTACCGGCCATCTTTTTGATCATGTATTTATGGTTATATGAATGCGGGACGTTCAAAAATGCTTTGCACGCGGTGCGAGCTGAATAAGTCGAGGGGAACGGAAGAGAGTTGCCGACGGGCGTGCCAGAAACGGTGGTCGCACCATCCGCCACCATCACAACTCGCCCTTTGCGAGCTCCCCAGGCGACCACCAGCTCTCCCGAGCTGCTCGCTCTCCATTGTCCCCTTCCTCGTCGTACCGACTGCTTCACATGGGATTCAATTAAAGCATTCGTTTGACAACCTTTTAGGCGAGTCGTTCGTAGAATTGGCTTACATCTCCCGGGGACTGATGGACGTTGCTTGGACATTGTTGCTTGAAACTGAGCAGGATCTCTGCCCTTCGTGACTGCCGAAGATCGTTGACTGCCTTTGTGCACCGCCTCTAGGCTATCATGGCGAAAAGCGCTGCACTCAACCCCGCATCAATGCCATTCTTCCCTGGCGGACTACGTGCCAGTGAAGATGAGGACGGCGCCGGTCTGGGTTACTCATTTAGTGGCATGCGAGAGCAGGCTCGTTCCTTCACGTCGTCTGTCTCCCTCTCTCCATCCGACCATCCTTCGGTCAAGTCTTCGCCTAGCCCTCCCCACGAAGGAAGCGAAGGAGGCCGTGACGTAGCAGGCGGTCGTTTTCAACAGTCGCCGCCTGGCTCTGATTGGATGCGTCGCCCCTCAGTTACACGCTCTGCAGATACCGGAAAATCGTACTCGCCCTTCGAATCACGCCTTGTACGAGAGCCAAGCATGTCCAGTAGCCTCGACGCTGCTTCTGTCGCAGAGGAGGGCAATCCTATGGGATCCGGTGTCTCAGAAAACGGGGGTCAAGCTGCCCGCATCGGCACTCCTTCCTTACGCGGTCTCTCAACACCGTCGATAAGCATCCACAATAGGTCGCGGTCGCCGTATGGGAACCTCGTTGTCACCTCGTCCTCACCGGTCTCTTCCTTGGACTCGGGCGGCCACCTGCAGTCGGGCTTGGATTACTCATCCAACTTCGAAACACAGCTCAGGTCGTCCCCGATCATCAACGATATTCTAGATCGGTTAGCCCGCTGCGAGTTCTCGACGCGAGAAATTCATCGGGACCTCACCGATGTCAATCGCAAAGTGGACATACTGGTGGAACGCGCGCTCGGCCTGAATGCCCAACCGGAGTTCAAGGACCCATTTGCGTCGCCTAGTCCATCCCTCCCTTCCTTGAATGGCCCGCGAGCGTCGATCACGACTCTGTCGCCCAACTCCATTGCGCCCAATCAGCAGTTGGACGATATCACACAGATCTCCCAGAGGCTGAACACTCTGACGTCTTCGGTCGGGCAACTCCTCGCTCTGCAAACTCAACAGCACATCCAAAGCACGGCGCCCCCTGCGCTAGGGACCGGCTCGATGAGCCTTGGGTTCACGCAAGACATTCCTCCCAACATGACTCCGCCATTGCAGTCGAATGGGAGCTTCTTGGGCCATGGACTGCCGAATCGACCTGACCTTCGGCCGACGTCACGGACACCCAATCCTCCCATGCGCACCTGGTCCGCAGGTAGTCTTGACCTCCCTGTTCGGCCATCGGATAATTTATCCCTCCTCGGGCGCTCCGACAACATGCTGCGTGATAAGCGTCGCTCTGTTTCTGGACTGGTGAGGCGTGATTCTGCAGGTGTACGTCTTCATATTGCCGTGGCTCAGCAATAGTCCTCATGTTTGATCGTCAGGTTGATATGCTATCGGGTTCGTCTCTTCGAGATGCTGCTGGGCCTGCCCTTTCCAAGTGGGACCAATTGGCTCTTGCTCCAGAATTGCTAGCTTCTTTGACGAAATTTGGGTAAGTGGGCGATCTAGTCATGGATGCACCCGACCCTTCTGAAGAACCCCACAGCGTAGGGCCACCGAACAAGATTCAACAACGTGCGCTTCCGTTCTTGCTTCGTGGGGCGGATATCATCGCCCAGGCACCTCCAACTCAGGAACGGATTGCCGCCTATGTCATACCCGCCATTCACGTGGCCCTTGTGAACACAGTCGGTCGTCCACCACACCTTGGGCCTATAGTGGTCATGATCTCCACGACTGTCGACCAAGCTACTCAAGCGCAGCGTATGATTCGTGATCTTGGAGGCCCGATCGGTATCAGGTCCGCTTTGGGCGTCGGTTCTTCGTCGAACAGTGACCTCAGCCAGGAACTGCGTTTGCTGCAGCAGAATATGCCTCATGTCATATGTGGCACACCCCAGAAGCTTCATGCACTCTTTACTGCTCCAGGTGGCTTGATTGGATCTCAAGTCCGTTTTCTTGTCCTCGATGAAGTCGACCAGCTCATAGCTCGCAATCTCCATGACTTCATCTTCAATATCGTCAAGTTGCTTCCTCCACCGCGCAGCCGCCCCCTCCCCACAGGCTCTCCTCCCGGCAGCTTATCTCAAGCCTCCCTGAGTTCTTTGGATTCCGGGAATTCATCTCTTGGTTCTGGGATTCAAGCTCCTGGACGCAGGTACTCGAGTATGGGGTCAACTCCCAACAATGTGGACGGTCCTGGCGGTTTACCTCAGCCTATTGAACGACAAACCGCCCTCTTTTCGAACACTGTCCCTCAAGATGTACTCAACATGGCGACTGCTATTCAGCTTAGGGAGCCCGTCCGTGTTCTCGTGCGCCGAGACGGTAATGTTACACACGCTGACACCAGCCAAGGCGCTCGTGGCCTCCGCCAGTTCTACCTCTATCTTGCGTTCACTGCAGGTGGGCGGTCCGACTTGCAGGCGTCGTCTTCCACCGACGGTCTGGGTATTATCGGCTCTGGTAGAGGTTCTTCTAGTGCGGAGACAGTGCAGGCTCGGGAATGGAAGTTGGATGCGCTTGGCGACGTTTTCGAAGATGTCGATGTCGCGCAAGCGATTGTCCATGTCGGAGGAATGACAGCCTTGGAGTCCGTAGTATATAAGTTGGCTACGAGAGGCCTCGAGACTATTCCTTTGGTGCGTGCTTCTCCCCATTTAGAGTCTGTCGCACACTCACCCCCTCTCTGCAGCACGGAGACATGAACGCTGGCACTAAGTTGGCTGCGCTCAATAAGTTCCGAAGTACCGCGAACAGCGTCATGCGTCCTGTCTCTACGAAGGTCTTGGTAGTGTATGATGTTCAGGTCAAGACCCCTGAAGTTTCGCATGTACCTCTCGTCATCAACTACGGTATGCTCCACGGGTTTCTCCAGCACGAGCCGCTTACATATTGTTTTACCGTGTAGATCTCCCTAAGGCTGTAGAGGAATACGCCCATCGGTGAGAGTGCAACTTCCCGTAGCCTCTTTGTGTGCCTCACACTTTTTCTCAGCGTTGCCCCGGCCATCGCTCCGAGTCACTCCCGCGCCGGAGTCATCATCAATTTCGTGACTGCTACTGGCGGCGACGTTGAGATGCTTCGGTCCATAGAATGCTTCTATAAGTAAGGGCTCTTGTCTTTTTCCAATGTCGTCGCTTGTGGGCTGATCAATTTTATCATCCAGGATCAAATGCGTAAGTTCTCTCTTCTTCTCACAGCCACGCCCTATACCCATCATACATCCTTGCCCAGCCCGAAGTTCCCATGAGCCTGCGACACATTGTTTAAACCGACGTTCTTCAACGTTCTTGTATCCCTAAATGCACATCTACTCTCTGGCCTCAGTCTACTTTTCTCACCCGCTGTTTTAACAAGTCGCATTGCGTATTCTGTTCTATACCCTTTGCAACCACCATCTTACTCCGAGAACTGTTTCATTACTTGCTGCTTGCCTTCCCGCGTTTCCCTGACCTCCTCACACGATGTATAATTCACCCCGCTTTCGCCTCACTATGTTCTGATTTGGATTCCTTTAATTGATCTCACCGGACTGTAACTATTCTCAATGTACCATCTTCACTACAACTGGCTAGTTGCCGTCCCTCAGAATGCTTCCCCGGTCGCCATGCGAGTTGGTGGATGTGATCGACATGCGCAGCTCTGCAGTCAAAATGTGTCATGAGCGTTCAATAAAAGGCCAGTCGATAGAACCTACCCAGTTTTGATTGCAAGTGAAAGATGCCAGTCAGTTGCGGACGATGACGTGTAGACGAAAATGTCGCCAGTTTCGACGCCTATAGCGAGCACACGACTAGCGCTTGTTCCGTCAATGGTCAGCACGCGGAGAGCCCGATGTAAGAAATCAACCCACTCGTCTCCGACCGTTTGCGCAAACGCGACTGCTGTCGCTGCCTCTGGGAATTTCAGAGTAGCCGCATTCGACCACTCCGAGCGACTGTCGCCTTTCGGGTGCCAGATTTTGACCTGCCGTCCGAGTCTGTCTGTCATTGCAAGGTTACGACGACGACGTGCTGCCGTACCGTCTTATCACGGGACGCTGTTGCGAAGATACGCCCGTCAGGTGCCCATGCACAGTCCCAGATGATCCTTGCGTGCGATTTGTCTGCTGCTACCGGAATATAGCCTGAGATGGGTAGGTGAGCCCACGGAGTGAGAGAAGTGGTCGGTCCGTACCTTGCTCCCCCTGCGCTTGGAACAGCCGCCATGTTCGATCACGCGATACAGTGAGAATGAGCTGGTCGTCAGGACTGAACGCGATACGAGTCACAGTGAGTGCATGGCCCTCTAGTGGCTCCCCGACGGGCTGGAACTTGTCGGTGTCGTAGACCCGTACGACAGCGTGCTTCGGCGTGGTGGCTTTGCAGGCGGTCGCCATCAGTTTCGTTGTATGGGACACGCTGACTGTAATGGACTGGCGTTTCGATCAGCGATGCACGCCAGAGGTTTGTTTCAGTAAACACCTCGTAACCGTGACCGAAGACCTTCTCGATCTCGGGCCAAAGGGTGATGGCCGCCAATTCAGCCTCGAATGGTCGACGCGGTGGGGTTGCATCACCGTGCGCGGTTACCAGTTGCGGGTTTGCTGATCCAGGATATCATGTATAAATCGGAAGAAATAAGAAAGCGTCCGTACTGTCGTTATTTGCTTTGTTGGACAGCCCGAGAGGCGGCACGCTGGCGCTGATGGGTAGTTTCTCCTGCACAGTAGACGAAAAAGTGAACATTATCACGTTTGGGGTCGACATTGTCGACATACCTCATCTGCTGTCAATTCTGCTACGGCCAGTGCTTTGACTGCGTGAAAGAAGCTCCGTGGCGCCTGAAACACTCGTGCTACCTTCTCGTCCGCCACGCTAACAAAACGCAAAGCATCGAGAAATGCGACGCCGACAAGATCATATCCGTGTACTTGCGGACGCCCAAGTTCATGCCATGACGAGACCATCTTCCCTTTTAGGCCAGCTACCGGAATGGCTGCATGTATACGAGAAGTCTGGTCCAACCTGTCCGACCAAATCCAGTAACTGGGAGGAGATCGCAGCGAATTTGCACGCACCCTGCAGAAATAAAGTATTCTCCATCTGGGCTCCAGGAAATGCCTCGCACAGGCCCAGCATGGCCAGATATCGCTCCTACTTCTGACCATGCCTCATCGGCCACGCCCGCTGTCGCCAGCCCTGGCATACATTGCCAACGTCGCCATCCACCCGCCCAACCCCATGCCAGCACCTCCATACCTTCGCAACCCCATAGTCCACCGACGAACCCACCCAGACGTTGTCCACCCACGTCGCCGAACCGCTGGCTGTTGATCCATAGCGACGAGGATGCGTCCGAATTGCCTGTCGGGATCGAAGATGGTGACCAGAGTATGATCGAAGAGTCTGTTGAAGTGGAAAGTAAAGTAGGGCTCGACGATGACGACGAAAACGGGCGCCAAGATAGAGATGTGACTCCGGCTTCGTGACCGACGAGGAGCGCATCAAACGTGATGGAGAACTGCTGAGGACTATTCGACCATTATTACGACTTCTCACAAGGGTGATTTCAAACCGAAAGAACGCACCTTCCGTCGTCTCCCTTGACAGTCAGTATGTGGTGCTTCAGTGATATCTGCCGTCCACCCTCATCATTCTCCGTCAAGTCTCCCAGTGATGCTTCGAAGGCGTCGAACAGATCGTCACTTAGCCCTCCAGTAGGTCCCCCAGATCGTTGTGCATGTTCGATATTCCAGAGTCGGATGGTTGCGTCTTGCGAGCCGGATGCAAGTATCAAAGGGTCGGACGACGATGTAGGATGGCAGAATGCAAGGCTGCGGACCCAGTCATCATGACCATGCATCGTCGCAGAAGGTAGGAACTGTGAAAGTAAATGAAGATGGGCAAGGGGAAATCAGACGTAACTGTACCATCACTTCAGAGCGAGTATAGATTTGTAAACTCCTATCTGTCACCGCGACTGCGAGAATCAAGGCTAAAAAACATCTTCGGTCAGTATGTATGACTCCCAAGTCACATATTACACACCTTTGCTTCCAGGGAGCGTTGCTAGAGCGAGAGATAGAGGATAACGACCCTTCAAAGAAATCGACTGGATCTCCTGTAAATCATCTAAAGGATCTTAGCCTGAACGCCGAAGGAACGCATGGCCGTCTCAAAGAGCACCGTAGCCAACAAACCTTGCTCTCCGAGTTTCCAGATCTTCACACTCGAGTCCGACCCGCCCGTTGCAAGGCAATTGGCTTCCAGATGGACAGTAAGTGCGGACACGGCTTTTGTGTGTGCTTGCGATGTGAACACTGAGACCCACTGCACAACATCCACAGAACATATGGAGAGGAACTCAGCATTTTATCTGATATGTACATTGATGGTATCCATGCCTTGGAACCCGAGTACCTCCATAACTTGAGCGCGCCAGACTCGTCGGTACTGACGAAACGCTCTGCGTCGACGAATTTGACGCAAGACACAAGGCTACTATGCCCAGGAAGAGTTTCAAGTACTCCACGATTGTATATATCCTGTTTTATCACCGATTGTACCCGAAAGAAGTATCACGATGGGAAAACTCGTACCTGCGCGTCCCATAGCGCGATGAGTCTCCCCGATCCGTATGCTACGGTAGAAGAGCTTGAGGCGTCGCCTGCATGATTGAAACGATTGGCCGAAGCCGCGATGTATGCAACGTCCACGTTGTCCATGGCAGAGGATAGTATCGGGCGAACGGGAGTGGTACAAATTTGAAGTCCATTGAATGATGGACCGGACTGTGTATGACTGGTCGGCAATGTCCGACAGCACTCACCGTAGAGTCTATACTAGGTGGCGGCCCCCTGTATTCTCCATGTCGCAGTACTGAGACTTGACTACGACGCGCTGAGTCCTGTCGATGCCAGTCCTGGGCATAGGGATCGATATCCTGCACATCCCACGCATCATCTCTCTCATTTCTCGCCGACCGCCGACTCATCTTGCTACGCGTATTCTCAGCCCGGCAGAGCTCTCCACCTGGACCGCACTTCCAGCTGAGGATGAAGAAAGGCGCGCCCGTTTTCTTGCGGTCAGGTATGTTCTTCTCTTTTCCCTCGTCAACGAAATCGGGCTCAGAAAATGTCATGTAGGTGGGCTGTGAAAGAGGCCGCGTACAAGGCATTTTACCCCGTCTTGAAGCCGACGTGGAAGGATTTGACATTCCTCCGAGCAGGGAACTCACAAAAGCCTGTGCTCACGTACCATCCTCGAGCCGAGACTGCGCAACGTAGTCCCTTCAGACTTCATGCCTCCGTTAGCCACGACGGCCTGTATGTAGTTTCAACAGTGCTCGTCGAAAGTCTCCAAGAGTAGTTATAACTTTCCTGTCTGCGTCTGTTGCTCAACGTCCCGCTATGTATCATATCCATTGTCCGACTGAGATGCCTCGCGTGCAGACTCACGCTGCCAGTCACAAGAAGAGACTTGACATCAGAGACGATATATCTTCCGCTGCAGGCGGCGGTATCTGACCAATTTCCTTCACTCTAAGTATCAAATGCGTCCTGTACCCTTTTGAAAATATTGGACCACAAGGATGAGCGGCTGGAGGACACCTTTCCGCGATTAGCCACGCGACAGACATGTATACGCGAGTTCATCCCATCCTGTGCTTGTTCGGATATGCCCCAATACGCACAGTCCACTGAGAACCATCCATTTGAACCATACACCAGTATCATGGGTGTGCGGGTACCAAACTGGGAAATACATACCTCAGGGCTTTAAACGCGTATATGACGGACGAGGAAATGCGCACCATATTTTCACCGTTTTATTCGGGAGGAAAGAAAGTAAGGCGGCGCGTAACATGCCTCCGCTAACATATGGGGGCTATTTCAAAGTGAGCATAGACACATCTAAGCTGACTCAGAGGTAGCAGGTGCTGG
The DNA here is from genome assembly GCA_022160305.1 of Artomyces pyxidatus. Taxonomy (NCBI): domain Eukaryota; kingdom Fungi; phylum Basidiomycota; class Agaricomycetes; order Russulales; family Auriscalpiaceae; genus Artomyces; species Artomyces pyxidatus. The sequence goes on from MU277187.1 coordinate 1,309,253, forward strand.
AGTCTCTGGTAGTACGCTATTCTCCTGTTTGATTTTAGCGATAGCGGCACCAGCATTGTTCCCTCGAAATCGTTTGCGCATGTCCAACTGTGCACGAATAAATGTCAATCGCCAAACATGCGTTGAATATGCCAACACACCATCCCGCGTTTGCATTCGAAGGCAGCGAGTCGAAGAGAGCGACACTCTTCCGGTAGCTCCTCGGTGTGCTCCTTGATGCATTGAGACGGAAGAAGGCCTTGCTTCAGAACGCAATCTGAGTGCAAGACACAGTCTTTGAGGGCCGCGAGGAGGGGCTCGCAGTAGTTGGACATGGTAGTTGTGGACACCTTGAAGCTCCGAGCGAAGCCGTCCGTGAGTGCCGAGCCACGTGTACCGACGGAACGGAGTGCGTCGACGAGGCGGAAGTCCGATTGTACTTTGTAATAGTAAGTAAGTTAACAGTCTGAACGCCATCCAGTACGAAGACCTTCTGCCCTGCCAACTGTTTCAACGTTCAGCTACACGAAGAGCGGACTACTGATAATGCCGACGCCTGCTTCAGTGCTCGCGTTTCTTCGGCGCACACCCACCATCGCACGTCTCAAGAGCCGTTCCCTCATCTCTGTCACAGGCTCACAAGCCGCCGATTTCCTCAATGGCCTCCTCGCAACTTCTGTCCCCCGGACGCCCTTAACACCCTTCTACTCTGCCTTTCTTCATGCTCAGGTAACGTCCGCCTGCTGGGCGTGCGAACACGCTACTGAAACCGAGCGCAGGGTCGTGTCATGTACGATGTCTTCGTCCATTCCACTCTGGATGCGAAATCCCAGACTGCCTTTCTCATCGAATACGATCCGACTGTGGCGCGATCCGCACAGGTCCCGGAGCTTCTACCACTCCTGAAGCGTCATGTGCTTCGCTCAAAGGTGCGCATCCGCGACGTGACAGAGGAGCACGATGTTTGGGCTGTTTGGGGCGGTGAGGGAGAAGGGCGCGAGGAACCCAGACAGTGGAGTTGGGCCTCGAGCGGTGTTATCGAGCCTGTGTGGGACCGCACGAAGCCATGGCCATGGGGCACTGGGCAGGGCGTGATCAGCGATCGAAGAGCAGTCGGTATGGGCTCGCGGAGACTTGTGGAGAAGGGAAAGCGACGTGAGTGTCTTCTTGACCTCTTACATCGGCGCTAGTGCTCACGTCCGTAGCACAAGAGGCTTCTACACATGAGGAGGGTTCGGATGATGACTACCTGTTACACCGGATAATGCACGGCGTACCAGAAGGTGCAAACGACATCGTTCCAATGCAAGCATTCCCCATGGACTCTAATCTGGACATTATGGGCGGACGTACGTCTCCCGCAGCATTTATCTGGCGTATGCGCTGATGTCTCGGTGCTACCAATTGCAGTGGACTTCAGAAAGGGCTGCTATACTGGCCAAGAACTCACAGTGCGTACGTACCATACGGGAGTCATCCGCAAACGCATCCTACCCGTCGTGATTCACGAGCCCACACAGTGAGTTCTTCGTGTCTGCTTTGACTTAAGCATTCTTATCTCGCCCTAGAACCCCAACGTCGAAGCCACATCCGACTACAGATTCCTTCTCTCCAGGGACGGAGGTCCGCGCATCACTTACCCATGCCCCTTCCGAAGGACGTACCGCACGTCCACGTAGGGCGGGAAAGCTGCTTAGCAACACTCGAGGCGTGGGCCTCGCTTTGCTGAGGCTCGAACATGTGGAAAAAGGAGATCTGAAATTTGAGCTTGAACTTACAGGGGGAGATATTAGGGTTTTACTACCATGGTGGCCAGATTGGTGGCCGACTGAGCACTTGGCGTTGAACAACTCCGGTACGCGTTTATTGTCAGCCTAAGCACTGGACTCTTCGACTCTTGCATAATCATTCTGAGTGACCTTATCTGGTTCCCTCACCCACTCAACCATAGCGAAAGATAAGAAATTGTATGGCTCCTCAACTTGTCCGAATCTCCTCTCGGAGCCAGTACTTACTAGTTCAAGTTGCACAGTGAGTCCCGCATACGCTCGGATACAGCCGGCGTCTTCGAGCTCCGCGAGATCGCACTCGAGCTTCGAGACTCGAGTTGCCGTGCCCAAACATTAAACCCCATCCTACCTGTCAGTGTCACGGAAACCCCCCAGCCAACCCTGCCACGCCCTCTGTCGAAATCCACGCGCACGGTACAGAAAATGCATCGTTGAAGGTGAGACTGGATATCAGAGGGACACCAAATGTTCAACGCATGACCTATCGCGTTGTGTATTGATCATTGCTCGACATCTCGGGTCTGCAGGTCGTAGCTATGCCGATCGAAGAACGACGTGTTGTCTCTTTGACTACCCACAATCTTCAATCGTTGACCCTCGCCAACCCTGCGAAGAACGACAGAATACAATCGTTCCTTGACTCTCAAACGAGATTTACAAAAGCACACGCACTCGAAGGACGAGCTGTCGCTGCCTCCTGGGCTGTGAATACCCAAGAAAGACCGAAGTTGTACCCTGCGACTTCCGGATTCGATACACCTGTTCTCAAACCTCGGGTCTCTCAAGTCGACGTGGAGGCCATACTGAAACCGAAACCAAAATCTAAGCATGAACCTATACTCCTCAAACGCCCATCGGTGCCGACTAAAGCAACAGACAGTCAACCCGAACGGCCACCCAAAGCTCCACGAGCGCTTCAACATACCCTTTTGGAGGAGAAACCATCGCAGCCCAAGACGTCCCTGAAAACCACGCGACCTATGAAGAAGCGACTTTTGAAAAGCGATACGGACGAGGAACACGCTTTGCGTAAGTAAACATTTCCGCTGTACTGGGCCTGTTGTTGAAGCTGCTCGCAGGACTCGCCGACAGGCGCGAGAGAAAGCGTGCCAAAAGGACGGTCACGAAGGCACAAGATCCGGCCTCTTCAGACAGTGAACCAGATGGCAAGGAAGCGAAAAAGAAGAAACGAACAAAGAACGCCAAGTCCAAGAAGGATAGCGCATCGAAAGTACCCGCCGGTCTCGCCCTTATGCACGGTTTTTCATCTACGAATGTTGGGAAGAATAGACTGACAGTACGTTCCACTGTCGACGACTTTCTTTATCGCTACTGAAGGTATTATCTTCTTAGATCCAGCCAAACGCAACCCTTGGTGTCTTTAATAAAGGCAGATCTTCCGTCAAGACCAAAGTTGCAGAACGCTCGACATCAAAAGGTGTGGCCCTTCTCGCATGGTCATACAGGGTCTAATGCACGTCGTCAGCCGTCCTGTCGTTTATGTTTTCGGAGGATCGCTTCCTAAACAATAATGGCAAGCTGTCGCAACTGGCCAAGGCGCAACCGGCCAAGACGCAGCCGACTGTCACCGCAGGGACGGAGGTATCCGAGCAATCGTCCAAGTCTTCATCGACGAACGCGGACGACCTCCCTCCGAGAAAGGCAAAGATAGCTATACCCGCAGTCCAGGTCGTGAAAAAGCCAATCACAGTGAAGGGGACTATCAGAACCAAGCCTCGACCGACCGCCTCTGAGGGAGAAACTACCGAATCGAACGTGGACGTCACCAAGAAAAAATCTGGCGGCGCCATCTCCGGGGGCATAAAATCAGAGCCTTGGGACATCGAATTGGAAGCCCCCAAAGTGTCCTCTGAATCTGGTGCCTCGTCATCGCCCACCCGCAGCAAAGCCGCAACCGCTATCTTCGACGTACGAGGCGTTCGCTGGGCCACGCTGGTAGACAGCAATCCAGTCAAAGTGGACTTACCTGAAGCCTCAAAACCTCCTCGTTCTTCTGTCGGCCCATCTCAGTCTAAGCTTCAGAATTCGCAGGACGACGACAAGCTTGAGGACTACTCTGGGGAGCATGAACAAAACCTCAATGACAAGCCTTGCTCTTCTCTCGGTCCCTGGGAATCTGCGTCTCAAATTGCTCAGCGTGCCATCGCAGAAGATGCTGGGTTCATCTCTTCGAAATATTTCGCTCGGGAGTCTGCTCTATGTGTCAATGCCCCTGCGCAACCTCGTGAGACCTCTACACTCTGGCGGTCCCATCTTGCGCCTTGTACCCCGGCGGAAGCTCAAGAACATGCGGAGCCATCACATGCAGATCAAACGCCGTTATGCACTACCGCGGCCGACCCTTCACTACACGACACTTCGCTAGACTCTCTTGACCGCGCTCTCAACTTCATCGGAGCCGACGCTAGCTTCAGAGTCCCCACACCCCGTGTTCCCAGGGTCACCAACCGTCGTCCCTTTCTCGCGAATATAGCTGTCTTCAACTCTTCGGCCAGCTCGCCCATTCCAATTGCATACTCAGATGCCATTAATGTCGATTTCTCCTGGCTCGACGCGGACGACGTCCATTCTGGTGCCTTCTCCGGAAACGGACTTCCCATGACTGTCGACGATTGTGCTGAGTATCTTGACTGCAATCCGACGAACAACTACGACCGTTATCCTGACTGTCTAGACGATCAAGATAGTCTTGTCTTCGACAATCCGGACGACCAGAGATACCGTGGCTACTCCGACTACTCTTCTGATCATCCTACCTTCGAACCAGCCATACAGGACGGAGAAATACTGTCCGTTTACGGCCACGGCGAGCTTGGTGGGGAGCTGGAATTCACGGATTACCGTACGGACGCGGGCCCCGGGGAGGTCTCAGACAGAGGGCCGAGTGATTGTATGCGCGAAGATGAGATTTTCTCGGACATCGAGGTGCAGTGGTATCCTCAAAGTGGTGACCTTTTGGATACCAGCGGTGGTTCAAGCGGCGGAAGGCCTTGGCGCTTTCCTCAGACGGTGCACAGTGTGGAAGCGGATGTTGCCCGGCATATGAAGGATCACTGGTTGCCACAGAAGTTATGATTGTGTTCGCATTTGTATGATAACGTCTTCCTTGACTCCTATTCGGATCGGACTCCTTCTGTGTATGTCTCAGATAGGCGGGAGCTCAGCGCTCAGCGCCCAGTTGTTGCGCGCGACAATCGGGGGCAGGGCGGCGGCGGCCTGCGGCGGGCGATCGTTGCCCACGCGAGTCATGTCGGTATCAGACGGCACCTCGGCCGAAGCTGATCGGAGTCGAAAACGCGTCGGTGGCAGATGCTGTCATGCCAGCTCAGCCACAGGCGCGCTGTTTACGTGTGTAACTGTGGCTAAACGCGTGAACGCGCTAAATAGGCGGGGCCTTAATTTGGTGTCGTCCACTCCCTACTCTTCCCCCCCATTTCTTTCCCCCGCTCCCCTTCTCTTCTCCAGTCCTGATCTGCCATACCGCTTTCTCCCACTCGTCTTGTCATGAGTGCCAAAGAAAACCAACTGACCAACTCGGTAGGCGTTTCCTCGCTACTCATTGTCGACTTGCCAACTCACCAGTCGCGATAACTCAGGTTGGCAGAACCCCGGTCATCAAGCCAGAACCCATAGAACACCCCGCTCCCTTGACCACCTCTAACTCCTGGCATGCTGCAATGCCGTCAGGTAGCGGCAACGTCAAACCTGAGCCAACAGACGGAGCTCCGGTGAGCAATCCGACCTTTGTCAAGTCGCGTCGCGTCGTCATATTCCGCGTCTGAATATTTGCGATTCTCACTACAGGCTCTCACCACCACTGCTGCTCCAATCAAATCTTCTGCGTCATTCGTCAAGACTGAAGGCCTGACAGCCCCACTCCCCACGCGTCATCCGGACACGGAGGACGCAAAACCCTTGGGTTTCACTCTATACGCGTCCCCAGTCGATATTGCCTACAACCCCGAAGATGCATTGAAGGAAGGCCTCAGCATGGTTAAGGGCATCAAGAACACTGTCAAAAAGCTCGAGCTTGGCAGTAAGCTTCGCAAAGAGGTTTGGATGCGCGAAGTCGAAAGGTAGGCAAACACCCGATTATTCATGTTTGTCGGTGTCTGAAGCCATATCATAGCCTTCAAAGTCAAGGCGCTCCGACCACTATGATTGCTGTGTGCGGAGGTGAGTCTTTCCAGACGCGTTAGATAGTAGACTGAAAGCTGACGGCATGCTCCTCAACAGCTACTGGTGCTGGAAAGTCTTCTATCTTGAATGCCATCTTGGACGGTACGTGGTGTGCAGAGTTGAAAGACCTAAAGCTCACAGCCACACCAGATAATGTCGTGCCTACTAGCGGAATGCGAGGCGAGTTGTTCCCTCGCCAGCTGCTCCGTCGATTTCCTGACGACATTGTATAGCCTGCACTGCTGTGGTTACCGAGATTGCTTACCACAAAAAGCCAACAATCGATGCGGATGTATCATTTTTGTCTGAGAGAGAATGGAGAGATGAACTCAAGGTATTGCTCGATGATCTCGTGGATGAAGACGGCAACGTCAAGAGGACTACGAACCTCAATAGCGACGCCGGTGTCGCCTGGTCCAAGGCAGGCAATCTTGCCGTTTCTAATGCAACCGACTGATCACCTCGTTCAATAGGTTCACGCTGTGTATCCTTCTATTGGACAAGAGCAGCTCGTCAATATGACCGTTGATCAGATCCTAGCTCGCGATCCTCGTGAGTTACATATTTTGGTTCACCGTACCTAATTCTGACCTCCGTGTCTTAGGCATTCTTAAGATCATGGGCACGACGAAGAACATCGTCTCGAAAGACTCAAAGACGTTCGCCAAAGATATTGCCGAGTACATTGACTCCAAAGATCAAAAGCGTGGTGACAAAAAGAAGAAGGACAAGGACGCAGACAAGTCGAAGCCCAAAGAGAAGAGCCTGATGGACATCTTGAAGGACAATAACCAGAGCAAGCCGAAGGACAGCTCAGAAGGGCCTGCGTTTTGGCCTCTGATCCGCCAGGTCAATGTGCGCTGCAATTCTCCCGCTTTGTCCACCGGCGCCATTCTCGTCGATCTGCCTGGTGTTGCCGACGCAAATGCGGCGAGGAACAGCATCGCGAAAGACTACATGAAGAAGTGTAATTGCATTTGGATCCTGGCACCGATTACTAGGGCTGTCGACGACAAGACAGCGAAGGGTAAGTTCCTTGTTACAAGACGAGACCGCGAAACCAATCTTATTTTGTCAGACCTTCTTGGCGACGCTTTCAAGACGCAATTGATGAGTAAGTCCATCGCTGGCCTATGATATGCCGCTTGCTTATGCCTCTTCTCGGCAGTGGGTAAGCAGCCTCCAATTCGAAACTGTACAAGACACCAATTGAAACTATCTGGAACTTTGCGCGATCTCAGACGGAAAGTAAGCGTCGTCATTGGTCCTACCGTCGCAATGAGACTGATTCGCCTTTAGCTACGATGCGCACATCATTACGTTCATTGGTGAGTACCCTATTCTGTCCACTCTAAGGACTGCCTGACACATTTTCGTCTTAGCCACTAAATGTGACGATATCTCGTGTTCCGAGGTCATTGGCGCGCTCAACTTGTATGAGGATCCCGTGCTCGAGGAAATCGAAGAGCGCATTCAAGAATATGCTGAGGGTACTGCCGAGTGGAAAGTGAAAGAAAATGCCGCCAAATCCGCCGTCAAAGGTATGAAACATCACATTTCAGTCATCGTTTTTAGGCCTTTATTGACTCCCGTACCTTGAATAGAAATCGAAGATCAGCTCAAAGGCGTTCGCGCTATCAACAAAGAGCACGAAGAACATATCGAAGCGTTGGAGAGCGGGCAACCCTTCACCCCTACTTTGACCGGGAAAGCCGCTGCCAAGAAAGCAAATAGCAAGAAACGCAAGAATAAGCGTAGCGGAGGCGGCTCTTCCAAACGGCGCAAGAGTTCTTACGACAGTGATGATGATATGGACGATGACGACTACAAAGACAGTGACAGCGAGAGCGAAAAGGAAGATGAAGACTCCGACAATGACGAGGGATCCGATGAGGACGTTGCCTCTGACGAGGAACAGGCCGAGCCTGAGGAGGAAGTTACCATCGAAGACTTGAAGGCCAAGATCGCCGAAGGCAAGGAAGCGATAAAGGCTGGTCGGGAGCGTCTTAACGAGTTCAGGAGAGCCAAGAAGGAGGCCAGTGACGCGCTGTCGAGTCTCAAGAAGAAGCAGGGGAAGGCACAGAGAGATAAGAACGCGTTTTGTTCACTCAAGCGTTCGGAGGTCGGTCTTTGTTTCTCAGTCTGTGAGATAGTCTTCTGACTTCCCATCGATGTTTCATCAGTTCTCGCGTGACGTGCTGAAGGAGGACTTCCGAACCGGCCTGAAGGAGCTAGACGGTCAGTTCCTTCGTGTCACCGAACGCGACAACTGCTGAATTTGAGAACGATGTAAAGATGCCGCTGCTGAGCAACGCAATCCCGACACTTTCGATCCAACAGTCAACCTTCGCGACTACGCCTCGATCAATCTTCCGGTCTTCACCTGCTCGTCTCGTGATTATGTCAGGCTGAAAGGTGGGCGCATCATCCTTGTCGGTATCGCGTGGCTGACTGACCGTCATACCTCCGCGTTCAGGCCAAGTTAAGGGCGACGGCGATCCTACATGCTTCTCCACCATTGAAGACACTGGAATCCCTGCGATGCAAGCCTGGTGCCACAGCCTCACAACTTCGTCGCGCGAGCGGGCGGCACGGAATTTTCTCGTCCACCTCAAGTCTTTTGCGAACTCAGTCAAGCAGTACATCGAGGTCGCAGGGGACGTAACTGAAGCGGACCGTGCGACGCTTAAGGCCAAGTGGGAATCTGGCTACGTTGACGGCGGCGTGAACGATGCGGCGATGGATCTCGACGAAAACGACGACGATGACAGTGACGCTGGTGGTTATTTCCCTTTTGGAGGGCGCGGCTGGGACGACCTGGATAATCCTTTTGACCTGAATATGCTGCGCGGCCTCGCAGGCGGTGCAGCAGGTCTTTATGGAATGCCGACTCGTGCTCCTAAGGTGGATGCATGGGGTGAACCCGTCGGTATCACTCCCCGCCTTACGAAAGTAAGTGGTACGCCGACCTGAAACAAGTAGCACGCTGAACATCGTCTATAGGACTTCAAAGGTATCGTGGCGAAAAGTGTCCAAGGCATGAAGGCCGAATTTAAGAACGGTCTGCAGGAGAAGTGTGAAGCCGGGGCTGCTCTGGTAAGCACTACATCCATACTGTGCTGTCTTTGTGTATGCACTTATCGCCTGATTTTCGGACAGGCCTCAGAAACCGCCGTCGCGACGTCGGATGAACTAGCAGCGAGCATGCACTGGGCGACCTACCGCGCAAGTGAGTCATGTTGTGCTCTCTAAAACCGTTGCATCTGACAGTCTTCCATAGCACTCCGGCGGCATGGCACGTTCCGACGCGACCTGAATGTCGAGCTCATCTCCCCGATGACGAAGAATATCGCTGCATCGTGGTCTAAGGTCTTTGAGGCGGATCTTTTTTCGGCCTTTGAAACTTCGATCATGGGCGCGGTAAACAAGCTCATTCAAGAGGTCAGTGATACCGCAGCCTCCGGACTGAAGGACCGCGTAAAGAATCAAGGCGAGCTATGCATCGAGGAGGCTCGCGTCGCACTGCGCAAGATCGTCGACGTTGTCCGGGAAACCATGAACGCAGAGCAGAAGGAGGTCTCGAGGTGCATCGCACCTCATGTCCAAAATCAGCTGCTCGACGGATATGAAGCTGCGATGGAGGAGCGGGGGCTCGGTAGTGTGGCGCGTCAGAAGGTGTGTAACAATTTTCGCCGATCATCATCTCTCCCTCCTCATAAAGGGTTTCCTAGGCATCCTTCCATAACTTCATAGACAAAAATCGGAATGACATCTTTGAGGGCGGCGCAGACACTATCATGGAACGTCTAGGCAAGGCCGCGGAGGCAGTCGGTGCGGCGTTGATCGCGCGCCTGGAGCAACTTGCTGAGAAGGTGTGTACCCTTCCCCCGTCTCTTCTCCGCAAACGGCACTAACAGAATCGTTTTCTAGATCGAAGTGAGCGTTGCAGTCCTTTGGGAGGGCGTGCGCGACGACCCTGCCCAGCTCAAGGCACGTGCAGAAGTCGTGACCACTGTCAATGAGGTCGTCCGGCAGATCGCCTTCTGGGACGCTGCGCGCAACTTGAGGGACCGTGCGGAGGCCTAATTCCCATCTGTTTCATGTCTCTAGCGACGGCGGACAGCTATTATCGTCCAATTCCTACCACACAGCCTTAACTTCCGCTTGGTCGTCTGTACCTTCACTCCTGCTATAGTTCCTCCCATCTGTTTAATTCGCCTTTATGTTCTCCTACTCGTGTTCCGTTCTCCTGGTCCTGTAATTATCGTTTATGTTATTTCGTAAAGTAGAGCTGCTAGTACGTCGCAGACTGTTTGCTTTGGTACATAGACGCAAAAATCGACTCGCATATTTCTCCGACCCGACCTTTCGCATTGCTCACTACCTGCCGGACATCTCTTCGAATGATGGATGGAAGTGAGCAAATTTCGACAGATGATCAATGATCGTGATGAAGTCCGCGAGCACGGAGATGTCTGCAGATGTCTGCTCGGTGTGGGGAAATTACGGCAGGCAATATTTTCGAGAGATAAGCTGTGTAAATAATCTCGTAAGTAGTTACAGTCAGACTCCCCAGCGAGGACTTCCGACCCCGACGCCGCCGTCTTTCGTACATCCGCGTCTTGCCTTGTCCAACATCGTCCGGGAACTTTCTCTCGCCCAGGCAAGCGCAGGATCTCGAACCGACCGGCGAGGGGGAGACCACATGAATATGCGTCCTCGTCGCGCCCAGCCCCAGACTCAGTCTCTTAGCCCGTACGACCCCGCGCCGTCTGAAGGCACATCCTCCACCGCGTTTCCGCGTGCAACGTCGCCGTCCGGTTTCTCGCAGCTACTCTCAAAGCCAGCCAAATGGTTCTCCAAGAACTCCTCAAGCTCGCGTCTCCCATCGAGCGGGCCTGTCGAACCACGGTCAAGCACAAGTTCGTTTGTGCGGAAACCGAAGATCTCCCATCCCACGGATCCTCGCCCAATCTTGCCGACAGTGCAGAGCGAGCCATATATGCAGAGTCCAACGCATGGCGCGAGTAGGTAAGCGTCTATGTCGGTACTTTTTTACTTACGTGACGCTTCCTCCGTCGGTCTTTGTGTCAGTTTAGCGGGGGTAAACGTTGAATGGCTCATTCGCCACGCATCACGTTCGGTCAGTTCATTTTGGGGGGCCATATAATGCTCGTCGTTTTCACAACGTTCTGCATGTGCATCCTGCTCGGCGTAGCATTTCGGTCTGATGTATGCTGACAGGGCATGTGCGTGTCACTCGCGTGTCCGTCCGACCGGGACAGCGTTGTTTCTTCCTTCGGAGTGTCCTTATATTGGTCCTGTTTACTGAAATGATCTCACTTCTCTAGGTCGGTCTACGACCTATCACTCTCGCGTACTCAGACAGCAATGGACGGCTCTCAGCCGTCGACTCCGAAGTCTTCAGGCTCGCCCTCAAAGACTAGGCGTAGTCCAAGTGGTCTGGGCGACTTACGGGCGCTCTCGCGCAAACCTTGGTCGCAATCTGCCGAAGAACTCGGCAAGTTCACCGTTTCAGCACCGACGTCTCCTGCAGCCTCGACATTCCAGGACAGAATTTACCAATATCGTGGCGGTAGTCCAGGTCCCTCACCATCCTCTACGCACTCGCAGCAGCAACTAGCTTTTCCTACCATCACGACGACTACTACTCCTATGTCGGCGTCGCCTCCCGGGTCATCACCCTCGTCACTAAGTCCTCTAGCTTCCGCTGTGGCTGGGTCGCCGCCATCTAGCCCGGCGCCTGGCCCACTGCTACACGTTCGGTCGCATTCATTTACTCCCAAGCTCCCGTCCAAGCTCTCGACTTCCAAATTGGGCCCGTCAAGTCCCGTTAGGAAGATGTCAAATTCGTCCGACAAAGAATATGACCCAACCACGAAGGACAAGGTGCCGGGTTACGCGGGGCGAGGTGCATTCCCCTTCACTTTCGGCGGTAACAAGAACGGAGTCAACGCAACGCCACCAGCCCCGATTGTCTATGGGAATCTTTCTCCTACGGTCGGCGATTCGCCTCTCCTTCCTCCACCGACAATCATCGAACCACCAACTCCGAAAGAAAACGGCGACGGCAGCGACAAGCGGACTTCCCAAATCACCTTCCATTCCGGCTTCATCAACAAATCGACTGACTTCGCGCCACCGCCTGTGCATGGTCCAGCCTATGCAGCTTTGATCGCAAGGGGATGGAAGCCGTTCAAGCTGGTGCTGAGGGGAACTAAACTCCAGTTCTATAAGCCGCCGAGCGATCGCACTGGGGCTATCAAGGAACTCTTTCCGAACGGCGTTGTGCCGCTGGATGAAGAAGAGGAACCCGTGATTGAGATCAAGGAGGACGTACCGGCAGGGAATGCTCAGGAGGAAAAGCCATCCCTTTCAAAGAGGAAGCGAGCATTCTGGGGCCGGAACACGCATCCGGACCTGGTGCTGGATTCAAAGGGACTAGTCGAACAAGGGACTTTCGAAGCGCTGGTGCATGAAGCCGTATTTGCTACGACCTTCTCACTCCCCAGTCTAGGAGAGAGCATGGCGGCCAATGGAGAATCTTATTTACCCTCCCCTCAATGGCAGGATTTTGCGCTCGCCGTACTCTTTGCTCTGCCTTCAGCACTGGACGCGGCCAAATTCGAGGCGGAGTTCACTCGGTGTTGCACCTACTTGGTCAATGGGGCAGCTGACGAAGCGAAAGTCGAGGAGCGCACTCGTGTAGCGTGGCTGGCGAGTGAGTATCTGCGCTATCGTGGCACTCCAGCGGACACAAGGGGATGGGAGGAGTTTCGGGCAGACGTCATCCCAAATCTTCCCCCAATCGGCCCGGATTCGCAACATGGTGCTCTGCCAGTGTCCGCTTCTACCCAGGCTATCTTTACTCGCTCTCCAGAGACGACAGTGTCTAGTATGAACACGTTCTCTCCCAACGTGAACACTTTTTCACCCAGGCCAAATGACGCAGAGCGGATGGCTTCATTGCGGGAGGTATTGACAGGAGATCGGCCAGCTCCCTCGCCTGTCGCGAACATGACGAAGTCATCTGCTGACCCTTGGCATCGTCCGTCTGGCTCTGGGAATAAACAAGATCTTCTGGGACTCATCATGGACCGCGACGGGTTTACAAGAGACATACTTGTTCGGCTTCGTCCAGACGATATCGCGCGTAGTCTCTTCGTCTTCAACACGAGATTACTCGAGGAAACACCTGAAAATCCGAGGGCAGAGGACTGCCTGGAGTTGGCTAACGCACCTTCTCCGGAGGTGGACTCGGCAAAATCAGTTCTACGTCCCTTCATTGGCAGCGACGCCCATCCTCACTGGTTGACGAAACTCATCTTACTGCATATTCTTGTTCCCAATTCCTCATACAACACAAACAATTCAGACGATCCTTCTACCCGGTCTTCGCGCACTTATACTCGCTCCGAGACTGTTTCTGCTTGGACCCGTGTAGGCGAACTTTGCCGTCTGGCTGGCGACGAGTGTTCATGGCGTGCCATCTTCAGTGCGCTGTCGTCTCGCCCGATCGCGCGACTTGAGAAGACTTGGAAGCGTGTCGATCCCAGCGTGCTCTCTACTGTCGAGTCATGGGTTGGTCGCGGATCAACGCCGGAGCGCAATCGGGTCGAATGCCGACTGACGTTCTGGGGTGGCGACAGCTGTGAAAGGATGCGAGCTGCCATCGACAAGGCGAGTACCGGCGAGGAACAACAACTGTGGACGATGAGATACATGAAGGAGGCCAAGAATGTGTTCGAAGAATTTCGAACTGCATTCTCCCTGTGTCCAAGAAGATTGACCGCGACCGAGGAGGTCACCGACGACATAAACAGGCTATTGACGGCCTGGATGAACCTCAGTTCCGTTGGAGGCGGTGTCGGCAATGTTGCATCCCAGTTCCTGCAGTGAGTTGCGTTGTCGTTTGGGGTTGCATGAAGGTTGACGGGTTGACTGTGCAGCGTGGATCAATTTATGTCTCTGTCTCTTGCAGCGGAGCCTCGTCGGAAGGGTCTCTATGAACCCCATTTCTGGTCAAGATCTGCTTCCACTTCAATGGGTTTCACCAGTCTGAGCTTGGTCCCTCTCCTATTTCCCGAACCACTACCTTATGTCTCTCTCATAAATCGGGCAGAACTTTTGCGTGGACGCCTAGAAAGTGGTCCAACGCAACTGAATCCAGAAGATGTTCAGCTATTGCGCAACTCCGACCGCTTGGATATGCGAAAGCGACGTAGCTTTGGCTCTCCAGACGCCAAGGACCTTCTCAACGGCCGTGATTTCGGAGGGACGATCATCCCATTGTTTGAAGGAGAGTTACTCCTACTTGTCCAACCTGGCGGTGATTCGTCGGCATCCAGACCTACTTCGCGTGCTCCTTCACGCCCGCCAAGTGGCTTGGCCGACATCGGCTTGCCAGACAAGTCGATGTCTAGAGCACCTTCTATCCGAGTAAAGCCAGGATCGTCGTCGCACGGGTTGGACCGGAAGGCCAGTCTTGCGCGCAGAAATTCCCTACCTTCCATATCACAACGTACTAGCCTTGCTATCCAGGAGCATACTTCAGATCGACCAGTACGTGTCATTGTTCAGGCAGGGACACTCGAGCGACTTGTGGATGTTCTTGCCCACGGCCTACCCGGTGTATCCGTGTCAATTGCGGACGACAACGGGGAAATGCCCCTGAAAGACAAGCAGACTCGAGACGTCAAGTTAGATCGTGGTGAATACGCCACTGTCTGGTGGGGCGTCTTCCGGAGTTTTGTAACGCCTCTTGTCTTTTTTGAGGTAGACATCTAATCTACTCGACGATCTTACTCTGACAATCATTCCCATTAGCTATTGCGAAAGCGCTATGTTAGCGCTTCACGTGCGAGTCAACCTTCGGCTGCGGACGTACAGTCGGCTTTAACACGCAGTGAAATCTTGGACGTTGTGACGGAATGGCTACAGAGCGGCGGCGGCGCACAGGACATCCTGGACGACGGCTCATTATACCATGCTGTTCAAGCATTCCTGAATAGTCCATCAGACCACGCACCCCCGGAGGACCTACAGCACACAGATGCCAACTTGTCCGAAAGTTGGTCAAATCTGCGTGCGAGGCATGAAGCAGTCTGCGCCCTCTTTTTGTCTCAGACCATGAGGCCTCTTGTACGGTCTATTGGCACCCCGGAGCCAAAGTCTAGCCCTACCGAGGCACGGACGTATACGACGGAGATCCTCAACATCGATCGCGCAACTCCAGAGGATCTAGTATTCAATCTCGACAACATGGCTGCTGCCGCGTTCCGGAACGTGACGGAAGAGGTATGGGCACTTCCTTTCTACCCGGTCCTTATCTGACACTTGACATCTTTCAGGACCTATTCATTACCGCCGACCTGCTCGAGGTTCAAACGGCCGATCGGATGGGTTGGTTCCTCCCCAGAGACGCAAACTCTACCAGTGAAGACATTGATATCCAAACTATCTACTCTCATTTGGCAGAGGTGCAACCCTCTCCGATGATCTCTGAACTCGGCCAAGAAGAACTGTACCGACTGTTTCCCCCTGGTCTTCGAACGTGCCTCCGTGTCCATCGTGTCTTGCGTAAATGGCTGCTGTCCAAACTTGTTGCTTCTCGTTTGGGCATGCAGGCCAGACAAGCGAGGATGGAGTTGCTGATTCGAGCTCTTGAGATATGCCGTGAAAAGAGCGACTCAGATTCACCTACACTGCCGTATTCGGAACGACGCTCCATACGTTCATTTGTCGAGTCCATCTTGACATCTGCCATTCTCAGCCCCGAGAGCCGCGCTCATCAGCGGGCTTGGATCAACGTGGCGATGAATCGCGGGTCGGCGTGCGATAGCTTGGTGGCATACTTGGCGAAGCCTGTTCGTCCACCGTCGTCCAGGATCGCGCATCTTACCACCGACATAGGATGGACTCTGGAACGCATGCTGGAAATTTTGAGCCTGCCGGATGTGCTTGAGTCTACTGACGTGGCTAGTCTTGTGAATCTTGACAAACGAAGGTAGACCGTTCTGCACATATATATGCGTACACGGGTCTCATTCGCTTGTATAGGCACCTCTACAACCTTGTCGTGGATGCAGTCCCGTCTTCACCAAACGTGCGGAATCCTTCCAAGCGTGATGGGCGAGACTTTGATCGACTCTATCGAATGGAGCAAGAGGTCAACCAAGTCCAGTTCGACCTGCGCGCTATCCGTGACGAGGCTTACCGAGAAGCGGCGGCCGCCAATGCGGGAGCACAGGGCAAGCGCCATCAGCGGCCCTTCCAACGCCTTGTTGTAGCCCAGCAGGAGAAGAATAAGCGCGACCGGAACCTGCGCGAACGCCTTGGCAAGGAGAGGAAGCAGGAGCAGCACCGGAACGACAAGCGAGACGAGTACCTGAACAAAGCCATGCACACGCGCCGCCAGTACACCCCCGCTCAGAAACAGCACAGGATGAAGAAGAGCGGATCGGTGACGTTCTTCCAGCAGCTCATGCGGCCTATATCCAGTGCGTTCGCTCTGGATAACGTGGACGCGAACGCGGTCAAGCGCACCGCAGCCGAGCTAGACTTCACGCCGACAGGCAAGCCGGCGTTGGTCCTGAACGTCGTGGATGCGCGGGTGATGCAGTTCGTCAACTACGACCGGTCTTATACGTTCCAGCTTGACACCGAGGATGGAGGACACTACCTCCTCCAAGCGGCGACGAGGCATGAAATGATGAAGTGGATCCGCACCATTGATCATGTCTCGAAGACGGCGGCGAAGCGCCGCCTGACGTATCTCGGTAACTCTCCCAAGCCGCAGCTGTCGGACCACATACATGATCGCACGACGACGGCGTCGCGGGACCCCACTGCAGGTGAGTGCCAGCATCCGTCCTCTTGTGCGATCTCACAGCTGGTATCTTGCAGTGTTTGGCGTGGATCTGGAATTCTTGTTGAAGCGGGAAGCGGGAGGCGGTCCCGTGCAGCCTGGAGCTATCCCGTCGGTCATCGAGAGATGTCTCGTGGAGGTGGAGACGCGGGGGCTGACAGAGGTCGGAATCTGTGCGTCCCAAGTGGCTTATTCGTGGCGAATATCAGCTGATAGCTTGCGCAGATCGTATCGCTGGAGCAAGCTCGGAGGTGACTGCTCTTAAGGAGGCGCTGAACCGCGGTATGTGATATCTTCCCTGTGATACGTCGTTGTACGCTGACTGCCTTGTCCAGGAGTGTGGCCCATCACACCAGCGACAGACATCTATGCAGTCTGTGACATCATCAAGGGCTGGTTCCGCGTGCTTCCGGAGCCCGCGTTCCCTGCATTCCACTATCACGATATCATCAATGCCATGAGTGCGTTTATCGCCACACTGTCCGGATGAAGTGTTGTTGACGTGTGCACATACAGAGGTGGAGGACTTCAACGCGCGGATCGAGAGGGTGCGCGAGGTGGTGCAGGCGCTGCCGCGGCATAACTTTGACCTGCTCAAGCGGGTCGTCGAGCACCTGGACAAGTGCGTGACCCTGCTCACTTCTGCGCCAGATAAGAGATCACAATCTAACATTGTCTTGTAGGGTGACAGATTACGAGGAACAGAACCAGATGACGTCGGACGCGTTGGCGATCGTGTTCAGCCCGAATCTGTTGCGCGCGCCGCACAACGACTTCCTCATGATCATGGCGAACATGCAGCACACGAACCGCCTCGTCAAGGCGCTCGTGACCCACGTACGTGCCCACGCCCTCTTTCTTTCGCACCGCCACTGACACCGGCGGCGCAGTTCCACACTATATTCGACGAGGTCGACCAGGACGCGGAGCTGGACGCGGAGGAAGAGGAGGAGGAGGACGACATGGACGACCCGATACCCGAGGAGGACGAGGAGCCCGAACTAGACCCGTTTTTCGCGCCGAGCTGAGCGCCATTCTTATAGCTATACCTGCACCCGCCGACGGTGCCGAGATCGTGTAATTATACCATGTGCGTGTTGACTTTTCTCTCCACGGCGCGAGTGCGGCTGGCTGACGGGCGTGCGCGCAGTTTTGTATCCGTGTCGTGGCATCAGTGATTGTGTTTTTTGGCAGCGCGCTCCGAGTCAGAGTTTGATGAGTTTCTTCGCGGGATGCATGCACTCGCGCTGCTGCTCAGATCTCCCGAGGGTCCAGACTGCAGAGCACCGCGGCTGGCGAGCGCTGTGCTGTAAGTTGGACGCTCGGCGCCTCGCAGCTGATCTGCAGCACTACCATACGCGCGTTGATGATCTGCGAAGACCGTGTAGCTACCCCCGGTGTTTCGAGGCGAGCTGAGGTGCGCGCGCGCGAGGTCGCGAGGGCAGACAAAGCAAGGGGAGGCTTCGGCGCGCCCCTGCAACACGAGCATCATCCCGTCCTGCGTTTGCATTGTCCCTCGCTACACCCGCCGTGAAGTTTTCGCGCATGGGGATGGGGGCGCGGTCTAGCCTGAGGACGCCGTAACAGCGGTTCTCCCGACATGAACGTGAGTCCTGGCGTGG
Organism: Artomyces pyxidatus; assembly: GCA_022160305.1. Lineage (NCBI taxonomy): Eukaryota > Fungi > Basidiomycota > Agaricomycetes > Russulales > Auriscalpiaceae > Artomyces > Artomyces pyxidatus. Next base: position 1,327,732 of record MU277187.1, read on the forward strand.
TGTTCCAGAACAATGCACGGACTTGCTGCCAGGAGTTGCTCTGGCGTGCGGGGATCAGAGATATTGTTCGATGTGCAGCGTGTTGCGGATCGCTCCTTTGTTCTCGGATGCGCATTGTGCGAAGCGCGGCCGGATGTGGCGCGGCGGGCCCGCGCGCGCGTCGCTCTCGTACGTACCAACATATTATATACCTACCCCCACGGACATCCGGCGCCACGTACTTACGACGCGCTCGCGCCGAGCCAATCGCGCACTGGCGATGCACACAACCAGATCTAGTGACAGCACCGGGCAAGAACCATTCAATTTCGATTCGACAGCGGCGGGCACGTAAGTACTATACATCTCCATGCGGCGAGCGCCCGCGATCGTCCGCGATAAGGTTATGTAGGGGGGTACGGATACAGGACAGGGCCAAGAGGCGCGGGAGTCTGAATAGGCATAAGTAAACGTGGGAGGGTCATTTGCGTGCGTGGGAGGGCGTCTGGGGGAAGAGGGCCGTGTGTACGGCGGGGAGCCCACGGTGGGAGGGGAGAAGACGGGGTCGTGATAGGAGGGGGCTCCAGAGCGGGCTAGGGGGTGCTACTAGTGTCATACGCGCGCCGCGCCGACAGATAACGTCCGCTCTTCGCTGATCACGGCGCCCGCAAGTGATGGGTCTGCGCAGGCGGCGCTGACGGACGCGGGCGTCGGTCAGTAGCGGTATATGGGGCGGCCGCGTGCGTCGACGTCGCGGCCGGTGCGGGCATCGACGTAGCGTGCCTGGGGCGCGAAGCCGAAGAAGCAACGGATGCGCTCGCCCAGGGTAGGGTGGTAGGGGCGGTGGGAGGTAGTGTCGCGGTAGTAACGGCTGTTGTCGCCCTGCGTAGAAATACAAGATTGAGTCGTGTAAGACAAAAAGAGATGGTAGAGAGCACGCACGTATGAGACCGACGGATAGCGAGCCCTGTGGGATGTGGTCGAGTGGGACCGCTTGTGATGATGGCCGTGGTGAGAGGAGGAAGAGTGGTGGTGATGGCCGTGACGGTGCCTGCTGCTGCTGCGGTGGCGGTGGCGGTCGCTGCCGTGTGAGGAGGGCGCGACGAAGAATGTCTGGGGAGCGAGAGGCTGGGTGCCGTAGGCGGGGGTGCCGTAGTAGGGGGCGGTGCCTGCGGTCGAGTTGAAGCGGCGGAGGTCTGCGCCGCCGTACGAGCCGGGGGTGCCGGGGTAGGGGTATGCAGAGGTCGAGTGCGAGCGGTGGCGAGAGGAGGGCGTGCTGGGGACGTAGTACGAAGGCATTATTGCGAGGGGAGGGTCTGCGAGGGGAGGGTCTGCGAGGGGAGTCTGCGAGGGCGAACATCGCTCAGCAGACATCGTTTTATAGATGCGTCATGCGATCTGAGATGCACCCGGGATGGCGGCGGCTGCTTTGTCCCTGCCTCGAGCTGCCCTGCTGATAGCCTGATAGCCTTCGTCAGCGATTCACCAGCCTCGACAACAATTCCTCATTCCGAGCGCCGGCCGTGCTGTGCCCGTCTCAGATCGTGTCGACACACGCATGCCCGCCTCTCCAATTTCCACAATATTTCCGTCTGCGCAGACCGTCGCTCTAGCTGCCAGTACTAGTGGGCCGTCCCCCTCCGCCCCCCTCACCCGTGCGTCAGCCCACCCGCCCTTCCTGACGAACACGTTCGACGCTCTTCCAGACGCGTGTGCAATCCCTGCCCGCGTTTGGGAGCCCGTACCGCCTCTGCTACACACGCGGCTCGACTCTCCCTGCAACCGACCGCCTCCCTCGGCCAAGCTCCGCCCACTCCACCGCCCCGCCCCGCCCTCCACGTTTCATCCGCCTGTCCCTCAGCACTCCCACACCCTCCGCTCCCGACGCACCGCCCGCTCCATCGGCCGCAATCCCGGATTCGCATCCCGACCGGCGCCTCGGCAGCCTGAATCTGTACGCCGCTGTCATTCCAAACCTTGCATTTGTATTTGGCTTTCCGTTGCAATTGCGGCGACGCGCCCTGAAGAGCTGCCGAGCATCCTTCCACTATTTGCGCCTATGGGTCCGCATCGCCATTATTCAACTTGTCAGGTGCGCGCGCGCATACTTCCCTCTGCGTCGATGCGGGCCCGGCGCAGCGGGCGCGCGGCCAGATGACTGCTGCTCGGGGCTCTGCTCCCCATGCCTCCGTGCTCTGCTCTCCATGCTTCCGTGCTCTGTTCTCCGTACTTCGTGGGGAGCGCCGGAGACGGTGTTGCGGCGCGTCGCAGCTCCCACAGCCCTCTTGCCGTGCCCTCGTCCGCTGAGCACGTACGCGCCCATACGCCAGTGCCCGCACAGCACGCCGCCGTTTCCCGGAACGTGCCCCCACAAACGCGTCGACACGGCGCACGCTGTCCTCGGACGCACGCGCATATCGCCCGTGCGACGGAGACAGCGGTGCGCACGCCCTGCGCAGTGGCGACGACTCCGACGAAGACAAGGATCCCCGTCCCTGCGATCACGCCACCGCGCGCCCACTGCTGAACATCTCGACGGCCCGCCATCACTTCGCATCGGCGGCGCGCAAATGCCTCTATACAGTGTACTATACACGATGCACTAGATCTCAACACGATCCTTTTGATCTCCAACACATACCCCCGCAACTCTAACCTTCCCCCACAAACAGCAACACGCCCCGGCTCTTCCATATACCGCGCACCGCTGCGCCACCACTCCCACATAGGAGGGCGCGTGCTACTCCATCGCCGCAAAGTCGCCCTCGTCGAGGTCGTGCGGCTGCGTGTTCGTGGGGCGCACGCGAATGGCACCGGATCGGGTGCGGCGCGTGGGCAGACGCAGATCGGCGGCGCAACAGGAACCGCAAAACGTGGGGGCAGAAGATCAGCTTCCATCTGAACGCAATCTGGCAGAACCCGCGAAGCAGAAGCAGACGCGCGGTCACCGGATGCGGGACGCGCAGGACCGCCAGCGTAGGAGAAAAGACACCAAAGGGACCGCACACGTACCTCCTTGGGCTCCTCGTCCTCGCCATACTGCATCGTGTAGTCGATGTTGCTCAGCACGGTCTCGATCGAGTCCGGGTTAGTCAGGTCGAGCGGGAGGAACGACACCAGCGGATGATCTTCGATCTGTGCATGCACACGCAACCGACGTCAGCGTCCTTCCCTAGATGCTGCAGTCACAAAGAACGACGGCGCGATTACGGCGACAGAAGGGCACGATATGACCATCAAGTCAGAGATACGGCCTCGACATCGCCTATGCGGCCTCGCCGTCGATGATGCAGCCTCGCCGTCGATGATGCAGCCTCGCCGTCGATGATACAGCCTCGCCGTCGATGATACAGCCACGACACGTCTACTCGGCCGAGGACGCCATGCAATCTGCACCAACACGGACGCGATAGGGGCTTCACCCCCGCGCAAATCGCTATCTCCCTCCGCGCAGCAAGCTTCCAAGGCGACTTACAAGCTGCACGATTGCCTGGTTGAGCGCGTGGAAGCGCGGATTGACGGCGTTCGCGTCATCTCCGCGCCCACGCGGCGCCGCGAGGAGCAGCGGATCCGGGTCGAGATACCTGCAGCAGCCCCATCACCGTCAATGACAATCCAGCAGAAACGACACCGGGACGCGCCGCGCCACGCGAAATGAACGCAACGAGGCGGACGGTGCGAATATGAAAGAAGAGAAGCGCGCCGAGTGCGCCAAAGTCGAACGGTCATCATGGGCGATTGGGCAAGATGATGCCATGGGACTGCTGTGAAAGGTTGCGGAGAGAAGGGAGAAGAGCAGGGCCGCCGGCGTGCAGTCTGACGGGCTGGGAATGGAAGGACGCACCGCGCGAGGTTGCGTTGCGTGCGGAGGCCGTTCCGCGCGCCGGCGGCGGGCTCCTCTGCGTTGGGGAGGACGAGGTCCATCTTGGACATGACGTTGATCCAGGGGATCTCGAGGTTGACCATGGCGGACATCGCGGAGAGCACCCCGCTGCGGCGGAGGGACGTTAGTCAGCGTACGGGTGGGTCGCGCCGAGAAGGGTGGGGCGTGTAGGGTCAAGGGTGGTGCGATGCGGGAATGTGATGGGATGCGGGAAATGAGAGGCGGAAGAGGGGATGGGGACGGGCGCGAAGATAGGGCGTGCGCGAGGCGAGGGGGCGGCGGATGACATACCTGAAGAACTTGTACTTGTCCTCCATGAACTGTGATTCGAGGAGATAGACGGCGGACGTGCGCAGGCCGAGTCGTGACAGATTGCGCACGAGCGTGGGCAGAAACGGGTGGTGTGTATACAGTTCGATCTGGCCTGCACCCCGCGCGTCCTTCGCCGTCAGCGCACGAGCGCACCCGAGCGACAAAGACACTCACCCGGGCAGTCGATGATGAGATAATCGTCTTCAAACTCGCCGATCTCCTCCTCGAGCCAGTCCATGTTCTGGAGCAGGTACCTAGTGCGCACGGCGTGAAGAGGGCTCCGCGCGGCGCTCGGGCGCACGCACTCACTCAAAGCAGTAGACGAGCCCGCCGTTGGGCCCGTAGCCGAGCTCGCCCATGACGTCCTCGAGCGAGACGAGGTCCTTGATGTCGATGGACGGCGTATACTCGAAGCTCTCGGGTGCGGCGGCGGGGTCGAGGTTGACGAGGTGTGCGGTGCGCTTCGACGCGCGGAGGTGGGTCATGAGGGCGGTGCTGAACGTCGACTTGCCCGCGCCGGCGGGGCCCGTGACGAGGACGGCATAGCGCATTGCAGGCGGGAGGAGGGCAACTCAAGTGCAACTCGACAATTGTCGCCAAAATCTGAATATCACACCGCTCGAAAAGGCAAGCCCCGGATCGGCCCCGGATCGGCCCCCGATGGGTTATCGAACTCCGACGAGCCCGCCGCCAGTCTTCCCCCAGTGGCTTTCCTCCTAGTGGTCTTCCCTCCCCTCCTCGCCGTCCAGACCATGTCCAAGCCGCCGCTCTTCCCAGAGAAATCTGCCGCGGGCATCGCCATCGACCCGCGCACGCTCGACCGCGTCATCCCCGAGTCGCGGCGGCCCGACGGAACGTACGCCCCTCCTCCTCCTCCTCTCGCGCGCACACCGAGATGACCCGCACAGCTTGCGCAAGGAGCGCCGCATCCGCCCCGGCTTCACCCCGCAGGAGGACGTCGCGCGCTTCCGGGGCACGCGCCAGCAGGCCGCCGACGCCCGCTCGCTGCCCAAGGGCCAGATCCTCGGCTGGGTCACCCCCGGCGCGCCGCCGCCCGCGAAGAAGGAGCCGCTGAGCAAGGCCGCGAAGAAGAACGAGAAGAGGAAGGAGAAGCGCAAAAAGGAGAAGGACGAGGAGGGCGTCAGGGAGAGCTGGGACTCCGAGGAGGAGGGCGACGCGAAGGCGGAGGTGCAGGCAAAGGGCGCGGACGCGCCGAATTGGGCGGCGGAGCCGGAGACGCCGGAGAGTCTCGCGGTCAAGGCAAAGGCGAAGGCCGCGCGCGAGCAGGCTGCCGCAGAAGAGGATGCGGTCGCGGACAAGCTGGGCAAACTTTCTGTTGGGTCGTGAGCGTTTTATGCGCGTGATCTCATTGCATTGATATTTGGGTTGGCGGGCGGCAGCATAGGGTTACTCGAATGCACCGGAGGAAGGGTGAGGACGGCGGTGTGGATTAAAGTAGAGGAGCTGATAGATATTACACGGTCCTCTATACCCTGACGGCTCTATTGTAATGGTGTTGTATACTAACGAATGTATCGTGCCTCTGTCCCGATGTCCCGATGGCGAATGGCAGGGAACTCTAAGTGATGGAGTCCATCCTCTCGAGGCCTTCGTACTGCGTCTGTGGAATGTGTGGGACGCTGTGTACCGGTGGGGGTGGGGGTTTGGCCTTGGGGCGAAGTTCCAAAAAGATGACGATGACGAGCAGGAACGCAGAGAGGGCAACTGTGCAACGGGGCAGCAGACATCAGTGCCATACATGAAACAGCGCCACGGCGTCCTACCAACGGATTTTCGCATATTGTCCCATTTCACTTCCTCCATGTCTGATCGGAGCTCGTAAAGCGTCACGAGAGACTTGTTCAGTATTTCCTAACGCACGACAAGATCAACACGCTTCCCACCACATATTCGACGGGCATACACACCTCAATCTCAATGTCGAGCTTCTTGCTGTCGTTCTTCGCCTCGTTCTTCCGGCTGTCCACGTCCATCTGAATCCTACACACGACCATGACCCGACATTCAGACCAGAACAAAAACTGCACGTACTCATGCTTTAGAGTAGCGATCTCCTCCTTCATCTTTGCCTCGAGCGCATCGACCTCGCGCCGCAGCGCGTGGGCGCGCGTGGCGACGGCCGCGGTGTCCGAGCGCGTGCGCACCGTCATCTCTGTGCGCATCTCCGACACCGCCGCGCGAAACAGATACGCTTGCTGCCGAGACCACCGCCGCCAGTTACATGCCATACATCCTCGCGAAACGAGGTACTCACGTTGTCGAGGTCCTTGTACATGAGCCCGTCGCGCTTCACGCGCCCGAGCCGGTCGACGAGCAGGGCGCGTGTCGCGCGCATGAGGTTGCGCGCGGTGGGCGTCGCGAACGTCGCCTCGAGCGCTCTGAAGAAGCGGTACGTGTGGAAGGGCGGGTTTTCGTACGAGGGGGGTGGTACGGTGGTACGGCCGGTGTCGGGCGCCGGCGTAGAGAGGACGGGTGGCGAGGAGTTGGATGAGGAGCTCGGGTCGGGCTGACTTGGAGAGACAGAGATCGACATGGACATGGACAATGATGCTGAAGGTTCTGGAGGGAGTGGTGGGTCAGATGGAGCGCCTGGCGCTGAGACGGAGGATGCACGGGCGAGCGGGTCAGAGATGGTGCTTCCGGTGGGGGAGGTGGTGTATGGGCGGCGGCTGCGAAGGCGGATTATGTTGTGCATTGATGAAGGAAGGGAATCTGCAGTTGCTGAGCGACATATTCGAGGTATATTTCGGGTGAGCATAGCTGGACGGGACAGTCGACGTGGTTTGCATCTTGGAGGCGACGAGCTCGGATCGCTCAATGCAGTACTCAGGCGCCGAGATCATCTCGCTCGGCGTCTAACCGCACTCTACCGCTTCTTCCAGCACCGAACTTGTTGCGTCGTCAACAGACGACCTCAGAAGCCTACGAAATGCTAAACAATTCGACAGCTTGAATCGTCCGACAAGTCGTACAAAGGCCGCTCATCTTTGAAGACAACACGATCCCACGCCCAGGTTGAAGAGCCCACCTTGAATTCTTCGATATTTCGATCAATGGACGTCGTCGTAACTATCATATTTGTCGTACCCCGATGCCAACGGCGTCATCGCTATCACTCTACAGATACTCTGGGAACCAAGCCGCTCCCAGCTCTCATTTCAGATTGGATCCATATTTTACAGCCCGCCCTCTATTTATTCGATGTTGAAATCGCCGTGCATCGACTCTCGCCTTGTTCAGCTCGAAACAGCTCTGCGGCCATGCAGGTGATACACTGTCCTGCGGCATGTTAATCAGCTATCCTGTGTGCTTATGTGGATATCTAACTGTTCCGGTGCTTTGGACGGGAAAGGATGGTCCCTGCGAGTTTGCCTGCAGCTGTGAAATGTCTTCTACTGGGACTTCGGCTCGAACAGCTTTGGTACGACTATTCTGCGCCTTCTATGCGATCGCTGTACTGCGATAAATCTTTCTATGAAAGCTCAGGCGAGTCAATGTTTTCTCTGGGATGGTCGCGTGCTGGGACCAAAAACGGATGACGTCGGTCGACTTTGGAATGCCAGGATAAATTCGGAAGTGCCAGCCTCACTCCTCGTCGTGCAACTCTTCCTGCTTCACCCAGCATCTTCGTTGCCCATCCACGTTCTTTCCATAACACACTCATTTCATCGAAATGTTATCATACAAGAAAGATCACCACACACCCAAGCCTTCCTCCCGCCTCCCTTCCCCGCCTCCTGCACCGCCTATTCTCGCGGCGCCGCCCATCCCGAGTTCTCAAACCCGCAAGTCATCCCAGCCTATATCCAAGGCTGTCAAGGCCGTCGCTAGGGTTATCAAGAAGCTCAAGCCTCGCCGCCGCGGCAAGAAGACTTCGCTCGAGATAATCAGCCCCGATGAAGGCGACCTCGAGAGCCTACCGACCTACGAGTCCATCGTGTTCGCGACGGTTCCATCAGACTGCAGCCTCTACGGCATCTATTCTTCTCTTCCCCATGACCCGTCTCCCCAGCTCACTGCGGTACCGAGCACGACGACTCTGGACATCATCGCCAGCCTCCCTGAGACACATTGCGAGGTGGCTGACACTGCCCCAGCACCGACCGCGGCCGTTCTCCCTGTCGCTACTTCGACAAAGGAGCTCCTGTTGATTCCCGATGGTGCGCTCGCAGAAGTGATCCACGTGGTCGCAACGTCCATCGATGTCAGCCCCACCGATGTCTTTGAGAGGAGAATTGCCGAGCTGCACCGCGAGCTAGACGAATGGATTTTGAAATCGGCGCCTTCATACGTGGAGTTCTCAGCGCTCGAGCAGGATGTCCATGGTGCGTGCTAATCTTTTGGGTGTTCATGCTAGCTGACCGTCGTTACAGATGTCACTATCTGTGCATATTCGAGCGACACCCAGATCGCTGTCTCTGCCGACACCGAGGATCTGGACAGCGTCCCCACCACATTGAATATCTTGAGCGCGATGGATGTGACCAAGGCCGTTGTTTCAATTCGTTCGATTGCTGTCGTTGCCGCCGAGCAGATGGTCTACGCATTGACGTCCGCCGGGACCGATCTCCCAACTTATCAATCGGTCTCTGTCGCCACGGACCTCCCTCACTGCGCTACTTGCAAGTGTCACTGCTCGACCCCGCCTGCCAAGGTCTATGCGAGCGTCGAAATTCAGACGGATATTCCGATCGCATTTGCCTCCTCTCCCTCGCTGTCCATTCCTCTTGCTCCAGTTGCTCCTGAAGAAGGCCCGACTCCCCCGGTTCCGCCTGCTCCTGGCCCCGCGCCCATGTACAAAGCGCCAGCGCCAGTCCACGAGGTCGTTCGTGCCCGCAAGGGCAAGGGCGGCAAGGTCATGGCAAAGATCAAGGCCGAGAGCAACATGGGCGGAGTGGTCGGCGAACTGCGCGCACACTTCAGACAAGGAAACGACACCAGCAGCTTGTTGAGGAAGACGGAGGTGTCTGTGAAGGCCTATGGCGCCGAGAAGGAGCGCTTTGATCCCCGTGCGCTCCTCAAGAAGACGAGTGTCGTCGTCGGCTCGACGGTAGAAGAGGCGAAGGAGTCGGAGCTGTCCAGGGCTCTGAACAGGAGAAGAGGGGTGGGCGCATCGACGGGCGAAAGCGTGTGCACTAAGAAGTACCAGACGCAAGACGTTCTGAGCGAGCTCCACCTTGCGCTCGCTAACATGCAGAGTCGGGACCAAAGGTCGATCCCCGACTACGACGCCACGACCGATGGGAACGACGGTGACGACGCTTCGTCAGTCAGTGGCTCGGACGGTTCGGGCTCTACATTCTCTTCTCGCAGGACGTCGTCGATCTACACGGATGCGACGTCACCGAGTCTGGGCTCCCCTGTTGTGGACTCAGAGTCCCCGTGGGGCTCCCGGGTGCGATCACGCACACCACGCAACGAATCGCTGGCGCCGAAGAGGATGTCGGCCGTGCAGATGGAGCTGATGGCTCTCAGTTCTGGCAGGCGCATCTCCGAGGATGGGCCGTCGCTGAGAGCGATTGCTATCATGGAGCGCCGTAAGAGGGAGAAGGAAGAGGCGGAGGCGAGAGCGAAGGCTGCGTTGGACGAGGCGGAGTAACCGTTGTGGAGGGGTGAGGAGTTCGAGTGCGGTGAGGAGTCAAGAAATCTTTGGAGACTATTCGAGAAAACCCTTCGTGGATGCTAACGTCTGGTGGTGGTGGTGGTGGTGGAGGTCGTCGTCGTGTTCTAGGTTGCATATATCTTTATTTCGTAACTATAAACCAATATCTACCATATCTACATAAAATTCATAGGTTGCTTTTCCTTTCAATATATGACTCGGCGATCGTTGTCGAGACTCCCTAGCGTCGTCGTGCTGTACTACCGCGTAACTCAACAAGCCCAATGGAGCTTAAATTACCAGTGAAGTTTCGTTCCGTAGATCAAGCAGTATAGACGAAGAAGTTATTCCTGTACGATCAGAATTCAGTCATTACGCCACGAGATACAGATAAACATCCACTGACTGCTTGTCGGTCAAGCCTGAGTCCAGGAACGCATGTCGCTCGCTCTCCTTTTGCAATATTTCATCCGACCAACCATGCTGCGCCTTCTCGGCTCCCAGACGCTCACGCTTCTTGGCGTTGAGCCGAAGGTTGATCCAGCGTAGTAGCAAACACACGAATAACTGCTAAGTGAGCAACACCATGATAGCGATCTTGCCGGGGATGTATGCGGGAGCGTCTTTGGGGATGAATATCTCCGTTCCGACGATGTTCCCGACACCGAACATGGCCAAGGTCATAGCGTTGATTGTAATCTAGTTGCGAAGCCTATGTTGACTGGTACGATCAATACCAAGCCGAGAAAAGGCGGACCTTCCTGGTGTGGCCACTGGTGTTGCTGGCATTCCATGCGTAGACGGTGGACAGTGTGCTACCGTAGGTCCCTGTAAAGTACACTCCTGGAAAACACTTGTGATGTGAGCAGCAGGAGATTCAACCGCATGATCGACGAACCGGATAACAATAACCCCTTCGCCCCGTGGTGACCATTCAAACCAATCATCAAGGCTGAGATATTTGAGTAAATTTCAGAGCAACGGGTCAAGCTGGGCTGAACATACCCATGCCTACAATTGTCGGGAATATGGCGATGACGATGGGGATCATGCGCTCACCCTAATTCCGGGTATTAGGACGGGCGGCAGTCCATATGACAGGTGTTCACCTTCTTGTCAGAGTACCAGCCGCATAAGAGAGTGGTGACCGCTGTGATGAGACCACCTGGCGTACCCAAAATCAAGGTCTGTCTTGTACTGCAGGTGTATCTAAGGACGAGAATGGGGTCCAAGATGAAGAGGTGACCACATACGTATATCCAAAGCTCTTGACGGTCTGGCTGCCGACTACTCAATCATGAGCAGGCGGAAACAATGGGTGTGACGAAGATGTGTGCATACAGTTGCTCATACCACCATTCGGGATACTAACTATAAGGTAGGTTAGCTTATGGCGTATGGTCTCGGAGGCGGAGGTTAGTCTCACTCAATAACGTGGAGAGAGCTATCAACCACGTGCGAACGTCTGTCAGAGCTTCTTTGACTTGTTCTTTCTTTAGCGTCTTGTTCTCAGTACCACTTTGATCGTCGCGAACGCGTTCGAGGGCCGCAATCCTTTCATCTTGCGAGAGTAGCTGTGCATGCACAGGCGAGTCCGGCATACATAGGAGCACGCAGATACCGACAAGTATAGCGAGACCTCCCAGTAAGAGATAACAGATTTTGTAAGGCGGGGTGCGCTGATCGTCGTAGAAGGATATCCCCTGGTCTGTGATTCAGTGTTTAATTGGTAATTTGAGGTCTCCACCACTCACATACGCTGCAAAGCCACCAAAAACACTCGTCAAGCCGTTCTGATTGAAAAATGTCAGAGTGCCATCCTTGTTGTGACAAAACTTTAAGCCCACCTTGAATTAGAAACATGAGATGCGGGATGCCTGATTGCACAAAATGGGATGAAACGACATCACAAGAACTTGGAAGAAACGCTCACTTGCTCTTCCTTCTTGTAGAACATAGAAATGATAAGAATCCAGCTCGGCGCGACGCACGAGTCAAGCATGCCTGAATAATTCAAAATTTAGTGAGGAGGCGTGAGCACAGATCGGGCGACTTTCCCAGCAGGAATCGCATAGCATAAAATGGGGCCAAAGACGGAGCGGCGGCGTGAGCCATTACAACAATTCCCCATAGAACTATGTTCACTCCTGGAGTAGAACCCATCGAGCTGGAATAAGTCAACTGTCACAGAGAACATCATGTATTCGGTTACCTAGGTACTTCGCCAAGCGAAGCTTTTGTGAAATATACACCGTAGGGAATTCCCACACGAGGAAGCCTAGTCAGGACCGGAAGGAGAAGATATTTCACGAAGAGCACGAAGAGAGTAGCGATACGCACCTATGTAAAAGGCGGCAGAAACAAAGTTGTAGTCCTATCTTACTCTTCAGGAATGCCGTCAGACGAAGACGGACCAAGTCGACACACTTGCCCAGTGGTAGGAAGCTTCATGATACTGTCGAAATACTAATAGTAAGCTTTGTGCTCTCTGAATTCCGAGACTCCCTGGCATAATTAAGGGATGCTTTGTCCCTTTAATACGAATCTGGTTAGATTGTTCTGGGTCGATGTGTGATTTACCTGCGCACAGAGTTGAAGTGAAGTAAACGGCAGCGCATAGCGGCAGTATCCAGAAACCCTAGGGAGGATACGATAGAGAGTGAATGGCATTTTCAATCAGCTTCACTTTCGTCACGGTAATAATGATAAGGACTGACCAATTCCTCCGCAAGCGAAGGTTATCCTCTTCACTGAAGCCCGAACGCCGCTCCTTACCCACCAACTTCAGCGCCTCGTCGCCGTCCCCACTGTCTATGTTATACTCAGTGCCAGACAATGTCGGTTTCTCGTCCTCGTCGGAAGCAATGAAATGTGAAGCAGGTCGTCGTTCCAAAGTCGAAACAGCTCGGAGTCCTTGCTCGGCGGTGGAAGCCATGTTGTGTCAGCTGACAGGTGAGGATGCTGGCCATTCCAGCAAGGAGTCATCCAGTTTTTGAGGCCCGACCAACATGGTCAGCGCTGTACATTGACCGAGTTCCATCTAGGGTTGACCATTCCATTGTCAGATACCACCGGCCTCTGGCTGTGATAAGCCATTGGCTCGGCGACGAGAAGGAACTCAGGTAGTATACACGAAGAAAATATTCCTATGAGATCGACATGATCAGAATTAGTCGCTGCAATATATGCAGACATAATTCGACCTACTGCTTATCCGTCAAATCAAGGAAAGCGTTCCTCTCGCGTTCCTTCTCCATCTGAGCATCCGTCCACCCCTGGCGCACCCTTTCCGCCTCTAGATGTTGACGCTTTTTGGCATTGAGGCGGACGTTGATCCAGCGTAACAGAAAGCAGATGAACAATTGAGCAGTGAGGAGCACCATGATGGCAATCTTGCCGGGTATGTACGCTGGAGCGTCTTTCGGAAGGAATATCTCGGTTCCGATGATGTTCCCTACACTGAAGGTGGCCAAGGTCATGGCATTGATTGTCACCTGAAGACGAGACGCTCGGTATGATTGGTCGTGAGATCAAGGTAGACGGACCTTCTTCGTATGTCCACTGGTATTACTGGCATTGTAGGCGTAAACGGTAGACAGCGCGCTGCCAAAGGTTCCGATGAGGTATGTCCCTAGATGATTATAATCAGTCTAGTGGCCAAAGTTTGTACATGTCGTGAATTCAGACCAAAGAGTAGCGCGCCCTTCTCCCCTTGGTGTCCATTAAGACCGATCAGCATGGCTACAAACGCAGGATTATGGCTAAGCTTCGATTGAAGTTTGTATTGTGCTTACCCATGCCGACAATTGTAGGGACCAGGGCGAGAACAATCGGCATCATACGCTCTCCCTGGAATACGAAGTCAGAGAAGGTATTACAATTTGAGAGATTACCTACCTTCTTGTCAGAATACCAACCACACAGTAGAGTCATTGCCGCTCCAATAGCGCCGGCAGGTGTACTCAGGATCAAGGTTTGCTTCGAACTGCATGTCGTTTGAAGATGAGCGAAATATGGTTGGACGGATGAGTTCAATCCACATACGTATACCCAAAGCTCTTGACAATCAGGTTGCTGACTGCGCTGCCATAAGCCTAACCCATCATATGCAGGATATGAAGAGGACGGTACATACAGTTGCTTAATCCACCGTTCGGAATACTCGCTACCGCAGATATGTGTCAACCAGATCTACTGCGAGAAACTCAAGGCTCACTCAGCATCGTGGTGAGAACTATCAGCCACGTGCGAACATCCATTAGAGCTTCCTTGACTTGCTCCTTCTTTAGTCTCTTGTTCTCAGTCCCACCTTGGTCGTCGCGTACGCGTTCGAGGGCCGCGATCCGTTCCTCCGACGTCAGTAGTTGGGCAAGTACCGGCGAATCCGGCATCCACACGAGCACGCAGATACCGACGAGAATAGCCAGGCCGCCGAGTAGAAGATAGAGGATTTTGTAAGGCGCAATGCGGTGGCCGTCATAGAAGGATATTCCCTGCAGCATACATATCAGCCTAATTATATAAGATCAGGGTAGGCTGGAGTTCGACATCACGTACATATGCAACGAAACCCCCGAAGATGCTCGTCAAGCCGTTCTGGGTTCGGACGGGCCAGTGTCAACTTTTTCCTTAGTAGCGATAACGCAATTCACACACCATGACATAGAACCACGAGATGCGGGACGCCTGAGTTAACAATAGCAGATGGAGCGATATCTCAGGGTGGTAGTGGGAAGGCTCACACACCTGCTCATCCTTCTTGTAGAACATGGAGATAATGAGGATCAAGCTCGGTGCGACACACGATTCGAACATCCCTGAAGCGTTCGCATATCAGCCTTAGAAGAGGTACGTACAAATGTGGTGAACTTGCCCAGCAGAAATCGCAATGCGAAGAATGCACCAAATGATGGAGCAGCCGCGTGGGCCATAAGGACAATTCCCCATAGGACCACGTTCACCCCTACGACGAAATGCAAGATTTATCACCAGTTGATGATATGAACGTAGCATGCGCGACGTACCGAGATATTTGGCGAGTCGAAGTTTTTGCGATATATACACTGTTGGGAACTCCCAAACAAGAAACCCTGGATCGACGATGAGCGCGAAGGTTTGATAGTAAAAAATATGGCCATAGCGACCTATGTAGAAAGCGGCCGATATCAAGTTGTAGTTCTGCTTCGTCGCGTTGAGAAAAATTCGAGACGAGAGCGAGGATCACACACCTGCCCGGTGATAGGGAAGTTCATGATGCTGTTGCAGGGTTGGGTATTGTGGGAGATCACACTGGAGTTGATCGCTCACCTGGCATAATTCAGCGATGTCTTGTCCCTAGCATCACATCAGAACCTCTACACTATCAAGGGTTTCTCAGAGACCTACAGAAACTGGGTGAAATAGACAGCAGCACATAATGGAGGGATCCATAGATCCTAAATGGGGGTGTCGGTTTGAGCATGTTTCATGAACATACTGCCGCTACGCACCAGCTTCCTCCGCAAGCGACGGTTATACTCTTCACTAAAATGCGCTTGTCGCTCTCTCCCGACCAGCTTCAGCGCTTCGTCTCCTTCCCTGCTGTCGACAGCAGACTCGGTGACTGATCGCTTCTCGTCCTCATCTGAAGGCCCGACACGCGAAGCAGGTCGTTTCTCCAAGTCTGGAATGGCAACGGTGTTCTGCTCAACGATGGAGGTCATATCGTCTCAGTTGAAAGACGAAGAGACTGGCCAAATCGCGACGAAAGCTTTTATCACGACAGCCGTGAGCAAGGACGACGAAACTACATCCGATTCCACTGTCTTCGTCCACGAACAGTCAGACGCGTGTGAGATGATAACCACATACGACACTGACCAGATGGGCAAGGCATGAGAGAAGCCGGCACAGATGACTTGGCGAATATAGACGCGCGACGCTCCTCCGTCCCGTCGCAGGCACCAGACGAAGGGGGCTAGGAACTTCGCATGTCAAATGCATGTCAGGTGATCAGTATAGCTGTGGTGGATTGCCGTTATAGTCGGATGGAAGACGTAGTACGGCTTGCCAATCTTGCCGCAAGAGGTAAGTCGTGCAGTCGATGCGGGGACTTCTCGATAACTCGACGATTATGATAAAAATGCGTGGATTTTCTGTGTGCGTACGAGCTCTAGATGACGACAAATGAAGGTTTTACAATAGGCGAATGCCGGACGGCTCATGCAACCCAAATTACAGCTTCTGGATGATGAGAGCAGAAGCAGCACCACCCTATGACAAGATGTACGTATGAGCATGGCTTGAAGGAAGACGATGCAAAGATGTCTGCTTACCCCGTTGCAGATACCCGCGGCACCATATTCGCCTGCCTTCAGCGCATGGACGAGAGAGACAATGATGCGAGACCCAGAGTTACCGATGGCATGGCCGAGAGCAACGGCACCACTATGTTTTGGATCAATACGAGATAATGGTCAGCAATTCGTAGTCACTTACCCATTGACATTGATCTTTGCGGGGTCAATGCCCATAAGTTTCTCGGCGATACGGACAACGACGGAATAAGCCTCGTTAATCTCCCATGCGGCGATGTCCTCAACGGTCAAGCCAGCCTTCTTGAGAGCAATTGGGAGAGCGACGGTGGGAGCCTCAGGGAAGTAGATGGGCTCGACGCCAGCGTCGGCGTATGCTGAACAAAGGTGAGCAAGGTGTGAGTGCAAGGAATGACATGACTCTACGCACAGACGATCTTGGCCAAGGGCTTGACACCGAGCTCCTTCGCCTTCTCGGCAGACATCAGGATAAGAGCCGAAGCGCCATCGTTGATGTTTGAAGAGTTGGCAGCCGTAATGGAACCGCCCTGCTTGAAGGCGGACTTCAAGGTGGGGATTTTCTCGTAGATGACCTTCTTGTACTCCTCATCCTCGCGCACGACAACGTCACCCTTCTTCCCCTTGATGGTCACTGGTGCGATTTCGGCGTCGAATACACCCGACTTCCACGCACGCTCTGCCCGCCTGTACGACTCGATGGCATGGGAGTCTTGGTCCTCTCGCGAGATTTGGTGTTTCTCCGCACAGGCCTCACCGCAGAAGCCCATGGCGCTCTTATCGTACGCATCCGAGAGGCCATCATTCTCGAGGGAGTCCTTGGTCTCGAACTTGCCATATAGTGGGCTGACGCGGGGGAGGAGGAAACTAGATAGAAGATGCAGATCAGATTGCTGAATATTAGGGTTTCATGTCGATCAAGAGATAAACCCACGGCGCATTGCTCATGCTCTCCATACCACCGGCCACGACGACGCTCTTGTAGCCGGATGAGATTGTCTGGGCAGCAAGCATGATGGTCTTCATGCCGCTAGCGCAGACCTTGTTGATCGTCGTCGCATCGGATGTCGATGACATGCCGGCGCCGAGGGCGACCTGACGAGCAGGGGACTGGCCGACGCCAGCCTGGACGACATTGCCAAAGTAGATCTCCTCGACGACCTTGGGGTCGATCTTGGAGGACTCGAAGGCGCGCTTGAGAGCGACGACGCCGAGCTGGGGGGCAGTGAGAGTCTTGAGAGCACCATTGAAGGAGCCGACGGGAGTGCGGGACGCGGCGACGATCACCACTTCGTGGGGGACGGAGGAAGACTGTGGCGGGTGTCAATCTGCGAGCGCAAACGAAATATGGGGACAAAGCGCACGAACCATCGATCTGGAAACAACGGCGAGGAGGCGGGAGTGGGTGCGGGGGACTGAAGCAAGGCGAGATACGAGCATGGCCTTATATCTTTTATAATAAAATTATTCGGCGGACTGGATGCGACCACACCGGAAACGAACCAATCCGAAGAGGGGAAAGTTCGGGCGCTCGAATCGTACGACAGAAGGAATGACCTATATGCCGATTCGACTGGAGATATGGAATGTTTCTGAATATTCGGGAGCGGGGGTTGCGGAGCGTCCGAATAGTCTTTCGCCGACAGTGTCGCAACAAGACCTTATATACGCTCGTTGCCCCGTTCCAGCTGAAGATCCGGTAATCCTGTGACCGCAAACATGTGCATTCGTATACCAACTCAAGCTGCCGGCTAACTTATGTTGCAAAAATGTATTCGCAGGCTGACTAGCAGGCCAAGTCGACCATATTTCCAAGGATCATGAACCACACCTCCATCCATCGAACGCCCACGTCGTCCTCGGACCTGACCTCCTCCAAGACACCCTCGGCCATCGCCTCGGCCATGATCTCACTCGTCACCTCCTCCATCGCTAACGGCATTCCGCACGGATGGATGTACCAAGAAGGCGTCCCTAACGTCAGATGATCGCCTTGCGACACAACCGGAAACGACGTCTCAGCGGGCGTTAGTCCAAACGACGTAACTTCACCCTCAGGAAGGGTCTCGTGAAGCAGGGTAGTCTTCAGTATATCAGTCAGACTTAGAGGCGAACCATCTGCAGTGTATAAGGGATGGTATTTTATGATGCAACTTTGCAACGTACTGGACTTGTGGATCTCAAAGTAGAAAACAGGGACCTGATAGGTTGGCGAGAACACCACGCTTTGGTACGATGTAAGGGCTTCATAGGAAGAAGGCGGGGAAGCGGCTTCATCGACAGGTAGAGCAAGTTCGCTGGTCTCCTCGGCTTCACTGTCGGCAGAGGATGGGCTTCTCCAAGACAAGAGCACAGACCGAGACATAAACCCAAAGCCGGGGATCGTCTGCGAACCAGATCAAGACAAAGACAAGGTAATTGCAGCGAGGAGCGCACTGAGTGCTCAGTCCATGACCAGCCTTGCAGTCTGGCGTCGATCAGACTGGAGGATGTTCCCCGCTTGTATTTCCGGATGAAGGCTTTGCATGCTGCCTCGAACTGGGCACGAGTGAGGGTCGAGGAGAAGAGCATGGTGAAGGAGGTGGCGTGAGAACGAGCTTTGCAGTTGTCGAACAAGGTTTGCAAGCCACCAGCCACCGCGTACTGGCGCGACAACAGCTGCACCACTCAACGCACACGCCTCCCCAATCTCAAAACAGTGCCCGTCCAAGTGCCGGCGTAGCGGTCCTCTCTTACCGCACAACACTCTTTGACGCACCATGGCTGTAGGAAAAGTATGTCGTCGCAGAGATCTGTCTACGTGGAGGAGGGGCTGATTGTACATCGCCGTCGTAGAACAAGCGCTTGTCGAAGGGCAAGAAGGGTATCAAGAAAAAGGTCGTCGACCCCTTCTCTCGCAAAGGTACGTACGCTGGCCACTCTTCGTGATCCATATATTAAGGTCGTTGCAGATTGGTACGACGTCAAAGCGCCGTCAATCTTCGAGACCAAGAATGTCGGCAAGACTCTTGTCAACCGCTCTCAGGGCTTGAGTGCGTCCGGCGCAGCGTGTCCTGTGTGACTTCTGTCTAACGCCTTATCGCAGAGAACGCGAACGATTCCTTGAAGGGTCGTATCATGGAATTCTCACTTGGTGACCTGAACAAGGACGAGGAGCAGTCGTTCAGGAAGATCAAGCTACGAGTCGACGAGGTCCAGGGGCGAAATTGCTTGACGAATTTCCACGGCATGTCGTTTACGTCCGACAAGCTTCGTTCCCTCGTCCGCAAATGGCAGACCCTGATCGAGGCGCACGTTGACGTGAAGACGACCGACGGCTACCTTCTCCGTCTCTTCGCTATCGGCTTCACCAAGCGCCGTCAAACACAGGTGCGCAAGACGACATACGCGCAGACGAGTCAGGTGCGGGAGATCCGGAAGAAGATGTTCGAGATTATGACGCGGGAGGCGACGAGCTGTGACCTGAAGGAGCTGGTGCAGAAGTTCGTGCCGGAGGCGATTGGGCGGGAGATCGAGAAGGCCGCGCGGAGCATCTACCCTCTCCAGAACGTCTACGTCCACAAGGCGAAGATCCTGAAATCGCCGAAGTTCGACGTAACAAAACTTCTGGAGCTTCACGGCGAGTCAACAGACGTGAGTCTTTTTCCGTTCATCGAAGGTATCGACTAATGTATTCATTTCTGCAGGAGACTGGCACGCGGGTAGTGAAGGACTTCAAGGAGCCGGAAGTCTTGGAGTCCGTTTAAAATTGCTCTGTTTTTTACTCGCCTTTGTATTGCCATGCCCTCCCATCCTCTATGCTGCAAGGCTATCATCAATCTATGAGCATCATGATGCATTATATCTGTACCGAACTTTTTTGAGGGTGTTCGAACGTCGGACTTGAGCACTACGCAGGGTTGTGCACGCCTGGTATTCGTGGGCACTCGGCTGCACTCGCGAGATATCGGTTGCATGATAAGATCATTCTGCCTAAAAAGATCTTCAAGATGACTTCCCACTTGCACCTCGCGGGCTTCATCGCTTCCGCTTCTCCATCGCGTCCTCACAGCCTAACTCGCCTGCCAAAACATGTCTGACGTGCAATACCTTCGAGGCTTGCTCAAGACTGTCCCCGACTTCCCGAAGAAGGTGCGCCCACCGTGTCCGGGTCGCACGCGATCTAAAAATGCTGCGTCCAGGGGATTGCTTTCCTCGACATCTTCCCTCTCCTGCGGGATCCCGTCGCCTTTGAGACGTTGATTACCCACTTCATGCACCACATCACGTCGCACACGGTCTTCCTGTCTCCCAACAAGAAGATCGACGTCGTGGTTGGCTTGGACGCGCGGGGCTTCCTCTTTGGCCCGATCATCGCGCTGAGGCTTGGAGCCGCGTTTGTGCCCGTGAGGAAGCGCGGAAAGCTCCCAGGGGAGTGTATTCAAGCCTCCTATGAGAAGGAATACGGGACGGTACGCTTCGTCCCACCATCCTTGACGCGCTCTCATTCTGGTTCGGCCGTGGTCCAGGACATTTTCGAGATGCAGGCAGACGCGATCCAGCCGGGACAGAATGTCATCGTCGTTGACGATCTTATAGCTACGGGTATGTTCCTAAGATTTGCAGTTATGATGCACGCTGAATGTCACTTTCTAGGTGGTTCTGCAGCGGCTGCTGGGCAGCTTGTCGCGCAACAAGGCGGCAAACTAATCGAGAACTTATTCATCATTGAACTGACGTTCTTGAAGGGCACCGCGAAGCTGGGCGCCCCCTCATACTCCATCGTGCAATGCGAAGATTGAATGGTTTGTCTGTATTCGGCCTTAGAGATGTAGAACTTCCGCCGAACATCTATATTATCAGTCTTGTATTGAGCAGTGGCCGACCGGCAATATACAACACGCGAAGCTCGTCTGGAGAACTCTGGGGACTATCCTTCTTCTCCCGTTGTACCTCCCGCCGACCAGGAGATGCTGGACCACGGCTCTTCGAGTCAAGCATCACATACACTTGCCCTAAGTCCTCCTTTTCGGCGATATCGAGCATGGCGGATATTTGTCGCGCGTCCGACTGCTTCAACACGACAATGGTGACATCGTCCAACGAATCGCCCAGGGCCTCCAATTCGTCATCGTCGGCAGAGGGGTTGATAGCCGTTTCCGTGTCGCTGAGGACTACGACACCCGATGCCCCGGCTTGGTGAGCGATTTGCAGTTTCTCTAAGAAGGTGCAACCCCCTCTGCGAACCAGAACGGCCTCGTCGTCGTAAGTTCTTGAGTATGGCAGGCAGCCCAAGGGATTGAACTCTTCCCGCACCAGCTGTACCCCTTCTCCTCGCCCAAATCGCAGAGCCTTCTTTCCGGGGGGATCGGGATTGGACGGATTGCCAGCGAACATCCCTGAGTTCGCTGTCACGACGGTATCTGTGGCAAAATCGCCACTGACGAGGGGCACCGGTGATGCCGCCTTCAAATAGTGGATGAAAAACCGGAGTTGGACGTCGGGATATCGCGTGAGATCGTCGATTGACTGCATGCCGTCCGTGGGTGCCAGCATCAGGGAACTGTCGTTGAAGTAGACGGTCTGACCTGTGTGCACGGTATGTGGACCCACTACCACGAGCGTCAGTTGGGTCAACACATAAATAGGAGGGAAATGAACTTACGTTTGGCGATGTCGTATCCTTTGCCATCCAGTCGAGAGATTATCTGAGTTCGAACGCCGGAAACGTCGTGGACGATAAAGCCATCTGAGACGGGTGCGATCTTCTTGAGGCTCGGGCTAGGGTCCTCAGTGACAGTTTTCCCGTCTGCAGACAGAACGAATTCGAGGGTCTATAGGAGCCGTACATATCAGGCACAGTTCCTCAAGTAGACTCTCCACCTACGTAGTAATCGACTTGAGGCAGTTCACACCAACCGCTTGCATGCCAAGATGCTGCATCGTCGTCCGACAAGACATTCCCGATGAGGTGACGAGAGTAATCGACGTCTGTTCGGGAGCGTACGCCAACAGTCAGCCCTGGGGATCCTGCTGGTCCGGAGGAAGGGGCTTCGTAAGCCGGGCATTGTGGGCTCTCGGCGCGACGAAGTTGGCGTACGGCGGGTATCGTCCGTTTCATGTGTTTTGGGTCCAAGAGTAATATATGGCCTTCCGTAGTGAATACATAGTTCGAGTCGTCCGAGTGGAGTGGGTTCTCTTCGTCGAATAATAGATACAGATACTGGACGACGGGTCAGAACGGTTGTCCAGAGTGTAAGTAATCAACCCACCTTTAAAGTCTCCGAGAGAACGAACGATTCCATACGATCCTCCAACGCATTATTTCGTAGATCTTTGATGCTTGCTATGCCACATTCGACTTTGGCACGAAGCAGCAAATCGTTAAACACCCGTGCTCCTATATCGAGATAAGCAGGGTCTTGAGTTGCCTGAGAAATTATCAATACAGTGCAATCCAAGTGAACAACTGTAAGCGCCGTACGCGGTAGAGATACCAAGTCGACTCCACAAATTCTGGGGAAGACGTCAGTCCATAGCCAAGCGGCACGTTTCAATGGACGCACCGGGTCGCAGAGGATACTGCATAGACGTGGCTTGCTTGTAATGCATATCCCATACCTCAGGCATCCCTGCATGTTTCTTCCAAATTTCCCAATCTGAAGGTTATCTGTTACAAAGGATCCCTACAATCAGATGAATGCATCTCACATATCATATGCGATTTGATGGCATTCTCGACGTCTCCTGCGAGCACTTGGAGGCCCGGCCAAAAAGCGGAGAGGGAGTCGAGAGTATTGTAAGCCGCTTCGCCGGTATGAATACTGACGCGGCGGTACTGTTCGTTGTCGTTGGAAGTGATTTGCATAGGTAGAATGTAGTCACTCACCCATAGGCCATCAGCTGATCTGGAATATCTCATCATCGCAGCGTAAGATTCGTTCCAAACATCGAGAAATTCGTGTTCGCCTGGTAGATCGGCGGAGGTGAGACGAAAGGGGAGAGAACAGAGCGCGACATACCACTGAGAATATACCACTTCAAAGCATATTCGAAGAATGAATCAATCCCGGCTCCCACAGAACTCACTTCCGGGTTTATCCAAGCCTACAATATGTTCAGGGATCAAGCAGGTGTACAAAGACAGATGTACGAACACCAGTCCATATGTTGATGGTATTGCCTACTAGTCCTAAATCTGACCTACGATTCCACAGGGCAAAAAAGGCTTTATGGGCGGCTTTTTCGAATCTGCTGTCGCCCGTGAGCCGGCTGAGAGTGGCGAATTCGAGTATAAGGGATCCTGCACCAGCGGTACCTGCGTACATAAACTGCGTGAAGTAGAACAAGAACGATGGCACATGACTGGACGTACAACTCTCAATGCTTTCTCCGGCTGCGAGTCCGTGGCGCAGGTTGATCTAGTGAGATCAGCGGATATATGCATAGTTTAATAGTTGGTTACACACCCTGGCAAACGGCAGACCAGTAGGCGTCGAGAAGGCAGGCAAGAAGCGCTCGCCCAGGTCGTGTGCCATCTCGAGCAGCTCCCCGCGATACCAAGGTAGGTGAAAAGGATGGCCAGTTTGGTTTGCAAATATATGCCCTGAGAGCAGAGCTCCAAGGACACGAATATTTGTTTCGAAGAGCTGTGGTTTGGTGTTCACGTCGAATGATACCCAACGGATGACCTTCCGGACCGCGTCTTCAAACCCAGCCCGATCGTTCAGGACAACTAGAGTGTCCAAAGAATCTATGAGAGTAAGGGAAAAGTTCCCGGCAACATCGTTGTATGCTATGTTTTCCCTTGGGTGAAGGGCTAAGTCGATTGGACGAAGTGCGAGTGCACGAGACTCACGCGAAGTGCCAATCTGGTCCTCTGCCGGTGCAGGAAAGCGGAGACAGCTGCCGGCAACGGAATTAGAACGAACTGGCGTTCATTCGACCAAACGAATGATACCTCATCTAGAGGGAAAGCTTGATACGACACGTCTTAGTCGCGTAACGACAAGACGTAGGTCACACACTTGCCGTATCTCATGTAGCTGGTATATCCGTGATACCATAGATCCTTGATTTTATTGCTAAGCAGGCCTGACATTACAACACAATATAGGCCTGTCGCAGGTTGACGTACCGGGTGTCCAACTTCCGCTGAGCAGACCAAGGCGAGCCAGCACCGACCAAGCCTGGTACGCTGCTATGACCCCATCTGTAGGCTTCGAGAGCGACAACGAAGACGGCCAGAAAGAGTTCTGGCCATCGTAGTGCCCAATGCATCCAGCGTGGTCGACGTCCGAGGGAGATGGGAGTGCGACTTGCGAGGCTGCTGGGAAGTGGACGTGGCAGTTTGTGAGCAAGGCGCGCTGAAAGCCACACAGACGATGACCTACTATCACGTAATGCGACTGACATGGACACATCTCGACGCGTCGCAGCCTGTCGCAGCACGTCCCAGCCTTGCCATCTTCCTTCACCTCATCTGTTTCAGCACCTCACTGTAGCCTGCCACACGCATCGCTACGTGGATATGAGCACAGTCATCGACGTCTCTAACAAATTGGGCGAGTACTTGTTGCAGGGCTGGGTGAGCTCCCTTCGCAAACAAACCGAGCTCCGTCTCTGATGCCCAACATCAGGTCTTGACCGACAAAACATGTTCTACTGAAGGATGTCGACGCGTCCCATTGATGCGCTCGCCGGATGGGACAACTCCCGTCACTTGGTTCTGTCCAACTTGCGAAAGCACTAGCGGACGTGAGTACCACGCACCGGGCGTCCTTGTCCTCAGTTTCTGATAATTGCTCTGCCTCCTTGAAAAGCGCTCGATTCAAACTCCATTGCGGAGCCTCCGTCACAGCCACATGCACCTTCATCTCTAAGTATGACATCGAGTACACACTACTCACGGCCGTCAACACCAGCAACAGAAGTATCGAGTACTCTCAGTTCTCCGACGTTCGCACTGCCGGCAGAAACCGAGGAATCTCTACGACGCCGTCAGCAATCCGACCAAGCATCCAGTGAGATTGGGAAGCGTCTTCTGAAGGGATGGGCTATGCTTGCAGATGAATGCCCCAGTTCCTCTTGCTACGGGATACCCTTGGTCAGGCCACCGAAGGCTGGAGGGGCCCGGGATCCGAGGAAGGTGAGAGTACCTGTTTCAAGCCGTATCAATGATATCTGATCCCCACTGCTCGGAAGGAATGTGTTGTTTGTGGCACAGTGTACATCGATCAGAAGGATGCTCAAGGTTTTGAGAGGCTGGTGCCATGGGCATCGTCGAGTTCTCAGCAACACGCTGCTAACCCGTCCATAAGCAGCGGGGTGTCGGGGACCACATCTGTGAACAAAGGAAAAGCTGTTGAACGAGATAACACGCCGATGGTTCGTGTGACTGTCGAAACCGGAATCCTCGTTGATAGAACTGTCTTTCAGGTGGCTGCATCTGCGTTACCTCCCGTACAATCACCACCAACATCCAATTCTCTCAGGGTACGTATTTGCAGATCCTTCTGTATATGGCTCACTTGACTTGTCCACATTGAACAGCCTGCCCTCGCTCTCACCTCAGTATCACAGTATGCCCGTCCACAAGATTCTAACTCAAAGTCCACCAATACGGTACAGGGCATTCTTCTGCAATTGTCATCGTACGGCCAGTCTGATGTTGTAAAAGGAGCCTCCGCCTCCGAAAGGTGCTTTGACAAACTCAGTACAGGCCCTGGAAGCGACTCTGAATACGCTGTCGCGGCGCATGACTTCACTTTCTGGCCAGTCTATTCTTGATCCGACGATGGTTGGGCAGACGGCGGACGCCATGAGCAAAGTTGTTCAAGCGTTGCAGCTGATCAAGAACCTCATGTGGAGCGACAGTCAGGCTTCAGCGATGCAAAATCCTTAGTAACTGCGGTAGGGCTTCCTAAAACGATCGATATTGATACGTAGCGTCAAATCCCAGAACGCAGTCTGCAAACCTGTACGTATGATTGTACGCCTATCTCGGATATTAGCTCTGTACTTCCTGAACACACCTATCCTCAACGCCCTCTCGCGTGTAGTCAGCCAGAAGCACGGGTTGAAGTTTCTATATCAGAGAGCACAGGTGGTTTAGGTGCCCTAAGTGGCATGACTGCCTCGTGGTGTACTGTCCAGCTGGAGCACGTTTTGGTAGGCAATATATGAGCGCAAGTCCTGCGAACGCTGGGACCCACAACTCAACCATGCCCTTCTTCAATGTCTTCAAGTCGAGACGAAAGCCCTCACCCCGTGGTCGTCGACCCAGTTTCGCTCCGTCAGACGACTCCGATTTCTACCAGAACCCACTTGCATATGCAACGTTTCACAACGAGGCACTGCCTCGTTCACCGCCCGTCTTTCGCCCACATTCATCCCGAAGCCATAGACCGGAGGTACCGCCCTCGCCTTGATCCTGTCTTAGCCATTGATGGCTTACGTCCGGTTATATTTCAGGTACTAGAAGACGAGGTTAGACTGCTTCGATACATAGCAGCCATTGACGCTGACGCTCAGGCCAACTTTCTCAGCCCTGGCAATTGCTGAACCATTCCCAGCATCAGCGATCCGTTTACGACGACTACTATCCGGGTACAGACGATGGATTCCGGGACGACTTGATTGGGGAACCGGTTCACATCATATCAGAGTCCTCCCGAGTCGACAGCCCTATACCCATAGTGCAACGCCAGGGCCCAACAGTGAGCCGCCTGTACGAGCAGTTCACTGGTAGTTCTTCTCCTGGGACGCCGGTGACGCGGTTGGACTTCAGGAGTGATCATGAGAGCGATCGCGACTATAGGAGCCCCGCCAGTCATTTCAGGTCGGCCAGTACACCTTCGGACTACTACTCCGGATATCCCCATGATCGTTGGGAGACAAGGTCCCTTAGGAGCCATCAATATGAGCAATCCCCACCTCCAACCCAGGTATACAATCCCGTCCCCATCTTGTCCATGTCCTTACATATACTTTGGAGCAGCATGCTGTTCCAGTTGTACCCAGCAGCAGTGCCTCCAGTGTGGTTCACAAACAGGACGACGGGATTCGTGTCTCCGTAACTATCTTCCATCGGGAAACTCGTTCAACGATAGTTTATCCTTGCGTGTCAGGTTCCCCGCATTCATATCCAGAGCAGAAGGCCGTCAAGCTCCGGACGACATGGTGACCATGTGCACAGAGAGAAACCGCGGACCTTTTACATAGTTCCTCCCGGAATGAACGTGATATTTACAGACGAGACCGGTCGAGAACTGAGTCGGTGAGTATTTCGTCGATGAAGGAGGCACAGAACCGCATTTACTCCCTGTGACAGCGTCGGAGACTTCAGCGGCAATACCCCACCAATGGATTATCAGGAAGAACCTATCATTCTCCAAGATGAGTATGGTCGTGAGGTGTATCGGTAAATCAGTGTTTACATCAAGGCTGCGCTTATATTCACCACCGTGTATAACTCAGCACCGGTATTGAAATCAGCGAGGAGCCCTCGCAAGGCAGCGATGAGACCGACCGCCCACACGTCGTACATTTAGGTCGATTCGTACCCTCAGGGTGAGTTTGACGCTGCTTTTGTCTTGTACATCTTACTCATCGCTGCATTGCGTGAAGACCCGACAGCACACGTTCAGCCTCGCCCATCACCGTCTCCTTGGATCAATATGGACAACCGATGTATCCGTGAGCTTGACCACGTTACATCGTGTGCATGCACTCAACGTCATCGGGCCATAGACGCGATGACAACCGCAGCTATCGGTCACACGGATCACACAGATCGCATACATCTCAGAGAGTCTCAAGCCCTTTGGCACAGAGCGATTACGTCGAAACCGATGGCTATCACGAGCCTAGGTAAGCTTGTTAGACATTGGCCTTTGCTCCAGTATGCTCATGTTGGTTACAGACATTATCCCTCCCCAGACATCAGTGATCGGTCTCGTGTTCACCGGTCTCGAAGTCAGCGGTCTCCCGATGGGCACCATTATGGCAGCCCCAGGGTGCGCATGATATATCCGTGATATTTGAGACGATACGCCGTCAAGCTTTTGTAATGATATCGTACGCTGCGCGACCTGTCTGTGCTATTGGATTATTATTGACCTGGTGATATGGACCAAAGCATTCTATTCCCACTCGATCTTCATAGTGGTCATCGTCCGTACATAGCTGAGAATGAGTCATGGAGCGTGACGACTACCAGGCAATGTACTGATACATAACAATAAAGAAAGAAGGGAGTTCTGCAGTGGCCAGAGCTGTCGAGAAAATTAGACGAGCATCGGGCACGTAACTCTCATACAAGCCAAGGCCCTCAATCGATGATGAGATTGATTTTAGCCCGCTTGTCCTGCGTGAATTGAGGCCCGTGTCGAAGTCGCAAGCGCAGCCTATAGCGCGCATTCTGGCAGCAACCTCGAGGGCCTGCCACAACATCAGCCACCTGTTCAACGACGTTCAGCATGATAAATAACTTACGACAGTAATCATCAAGATTTCTAGCTACGATACTGCAAAGCGTCGTCCGCGCGAGCTCCAAGACATCGGATTCCTCCACTAGAGCGCAGTTGATGACCGTGATCTTCTCGATTGGATCCGAAGAGCCGCCTTCCGCCTGATTCGCCCTCGACTTGACAAGGTCCACCAACGCATGGCCAGACAGCTGCTCACACCAGCGGAAATCCAGTCGCTTCAAGCGCGGACAAGCTCCAGCTGGACCGTGAAGGATCTGCATGACCTCGTTCGGGATCTCGGTCTCATGGAGGCGAAGCTCTTCGAGCTTGGGGAGACGAGAGAAACATTCAATGAAGTGGTCCCGAGGTATGTCGATGTCATGAAGATCAAGGAGTTCGAGCGGGGGATTAGATTGATCAATGAATGCGCGTAATGCTGTGCCAGTCGCTCCGTGGGGAAATGGAAGTGGGTCTTCGGTAGAACGGAGGTGGAGATGACGAAGGGCCGGAGTCTCGATGTGTCTCAGGATCTCGTTGAAGGAAGGGTATGCATTGAGTGTCAAGGACTCCAGATGGGGAAACAGCGATGGGAGTGAATGGTCCTGGGGCATGATGATAGCGTCGGCAAACGTAGGCGGTACAACGATAGTAAGACTCTGGAGAGCTGGTAAATCTGCTAACACTCGCAGAATCGACCGCATAGACAGAGAGGTCGTTGGCGACTGGGCCAACTCGAGCGTTACCTCGCGAACCTGACTTGAAATGGAAGTCGGAAATTTGTTCGAGACAACTCGGAGGGTGTGCAGGTGAGGGGTTTCCGGGAAAGCTTCTCTGATGTCCAGCGCCTCGTTCGCGCCTGTGGTAGGTTCGACCCCGATAGCGAACGAGGAGACGCCAAGATATTTCAACTTCATGGCCGGGCGCTGGCAATGCACAAGGACCTCGCTGGCTTGCTGCAGGAACCTTGTACTCAAATGGAAACTCTGCCACTGAGAAACGCGATCAACCAATAGGTCCAGAGCATGCAGCAGCGGTTGGTCAATTGTCCTGATATCGACGATGATGTGGAGAGGGGATTGGAGGGCTCTCGTCACCCAGAGACGGGTCCTGGAGATGGGATCCTGGCTATCGCTGGTGACGTGGATATGGGACCAGACCCGCGGAGCGAAGCTAGCACGACGCCATTTCGAACACACTTGCGACACAACGAGGGCACCTTTGGCCCAGCCGCTCGAAACGCAGTGTTCGAAAATGAGAGCGAGGACGTCGTCGGGAGCGCGGCGAGCCAGTGTAATCCTCCCTCGGCACTTCGAGATAAGATCCAGGAGGTGCGCTTTCCGAGTATACAGGCGGTGACTCTCACGTGCGAGCTGCTGAAGCTCGGCATCAATGGCGGCAATGGCATCTTCATGGTCGCGAATTTCGCCGTAGACAGAGGAAATGTCCTCTTCGGATATCTCGAACCTCGGCGTCCAAGACATGGCTACGATAGCCATTCTATTCGCGGATGAGGGCGTGCCTTGAGGCAGGACAAGACAGATGAAGCTCACTGTATCCGACGAAGCACAACGGTTCAACAAAACAGGACCGGGTATGTCGCGAAGTTGGGCCTGACAAGAACTGATATAGCTGTGAGTATTGAAGCTGGAATTCGAACGGACGTCGCGCGTACATACAGCTGGACGTGTCTTGGCGTGGTCTATGGACAGAAAAATGTACAAGAAAATGGCAAGAGAGGAGAGTCGGGAAGGAGTGGATGTGGTACGAACGCAAGAGGCTGCAGGGACGGCAAAGGTGGGGAAGGCTGTCGCATCATCGTCATTGGTGTGGATGTATGCTGCAGATGGGACTCCGAAGCGTCCGATCAAGGCAGCCGTCGCATCAGTGAGATAAGATAAGACCTGTCATCGTCTGATAACCTGTTTGTAAGTCACTTACCAGCCAGTAAATATAATGTTTACATAAATAAACCCGACTGTAAGCCACGCTGCCACACTCAGAGCATAGACTTTGTGCACACATCTCATCTCCAGTCAGAAGTACTACGCTAGTTCTCATCTTCAAAAAACTTACAAAACTGGTATGTTTAGCTCATCCAGGTCATTGCTGGGCCAATGATGACTCAGAGTGGAATCTCCATCGACCTGCAATTCGTACCCTACCAGTACTGCTGGGTTGAGAAGAAGACTGGCAATTGTTCGAGATACTGCTGAGGCTCTTATGCCACCCTGTATCTTCATGACGAAAGTACTGACTTTCCGCGCATTGTGATAGATGGATCCTCGAAGAGCTCGTGACCCTCGCCTCGCTCGTGCGCCCGATCCTCGTCTTCAACGACCTCTTCAAAATGCCCCCGGGCCTTCTGTACCTTTCCACCAACCGAATTACAACAACACTAATGGCTCTGGAAGTGCACCGTCCTTACAACCGTCATACAACACCACCAATGGAAATGTTCAGTCCTTCCAGCCAACGCCCACACCCCCTCAGCCCTTTGTGCAAGCAGTTGCATCCGCCTCCCAGCAAATTGTTCCTCAGACCGTAACCCAACCTCCTGCTCAACCAGCCAAACCTTCTGGAGAATCCTCTGCATACAAGCAGCGACCACTTTTCTGCGTAGTTTGTGCCAGCAACCAAGTGCGTACGGGTACAACATGTTCCATGCTGTTCTGACTTGCCTCCAGAATCGGTCTATGGAGGGCCATTTTGTTTTGTCGTGAGTATGCTCATCATTTCTGTTGAGTCCAAATCCACTCATGAGCCGTTCAGGAAAGCTGGATATCGCGTCATCTCGTCCGGGACTGGATCAGCTGTTCGGCTTCCCGGTCCTTCTATAGACAAGCCGAACATCTATCCCTTTGGTACACCATATAATGATATATATCAGGAACTACAATCGAAGGATTCTCGTCTGTGGGTCTTTTCTCCATTGAATTTGGTTGAAGCGCCCTCGTTAAGTGGATGAGATGCCAATTAGGTACAGCGCGAATGGTCTACTCCAGATGCTCGATCGCAATCGAAACATAAAACTCGCCCCCGAACGATGGCAAGACAACAAAACTGTCGCAGACATAGTAATCACCTGCGAAGAACGTTGCTTTGATGCTGTTTGTGACGGTGAGTGTTCTCTATGTTGGCGTCGCGGGCTTCGATCGTGACGCTAGTTCGGACAGATCTACTATCACGAGGCGGAGAGTACAACCGGGCGGTCCACATTATCAACGTCGAGATCAAGGATAATCATGAAGAAGCCCTCATCGCTGGTAAAGCGATGCTAGACTTAGCGGCGGCGGTACGTGACTCGTATGTAGTATGCTATGGTGCAGGTCTGACAATTTGCAGATCGAGGCGGCAGATGACATAGATGAGAGTATCGACAAGATACTGCAGTATCAACAAACCAAGCATCCTCACAGTATACTTCATGCGGTAGCTTACTATTAGTTGTTGCTTACCGATGAACCGCGCCGCGACTCGCGTAGCGGCGTAACTGAACCTTCGCGTCATTGCCCTTGCATGGTGTACTAGTGCCTGTCCTACTTCCTCCTTTGCTCATTTTGTCGACTTCGTAAATGATGACAGAGCGGATATGCAGCACGCCATCTGAGAATGCATTGCGGGACTTGCGACTGACCGTGGGACAGAAAGACGCGATGATAGCCTCAGATCTCCATTCGACAGGCCCCTAGACGTACCCACCACTGCTATAAAGACCCCGTCTGCAATTATGGCAAGAAAAACCTCTCTTTTCCAGGATCCAAACATCCAGTCCACAACTCTTCATTATGCCCACTCTTCGTCTTGGCAGCATCGCCCCGGATTTCGAGGCAGAGACCACCAAGGGTCCTATCAAGTTCCACGAGTGGATCGGGGATTCCTGGGTCAGCTTCTATCTATCTCTACATCAGGCGGAACTATCGTCTGAATTCTGTCGCACAGGCTATCTTGTTCTCGCATCCTGAGGACTTTACTCCCGTTTGCACGACAGAACTGGCAGAAGTCGCGCGTCGCGCGCCTGACTTCGCCAAGCGCGGCGTGAAGGTCATCGGTCTCTCTGCTAGCGCGCTCGATCTGCACCACAAGTGGATAGTCGACATCAATGAGTGGGGAAAGACCGATGTCCAGTACCCGATCGTCAGTGCTTTCATCTCCTGTTCAGATGTAATTCTGATACGTGTCCGGTATGCAGATCGCGGACCCGGACAGGCAGATTGCTACCTTGTATGACATGCTGGATTACCAGGATGCCACAAACGTCGACAAAAAGGGCATGCCTTTGACTGTACGCATTCCGCACTCAATTCACAATTCTTCTCAGCTGATAGTTCTCCCCAGGTTCGGACCGTCTTCGTGATTGACCCCAAGAAGGTCATCCGCCTCACCATCTCGTATCCGGCAGCGACGGGTCGCAACTTCGACGAGATTCTTCGGTATGTGCGATATACTTGACACACTTTTCCAGTATTAACTGATCAACACGCTTATATAGCGTCATTGACTGTAAGCTGCACGACCTCCTGGCGTGTTGTCTGAATACTGAGATCGAATATAGCCCTTCAACTCGCGGACAAGTACAAAGTCACCACCCCAGTCAACTGGAAGCAAGGCGAAGACGTCATCGTGCATGCGTCCGTGCCCGACGCGGACGCGCAGAAGCTGTTCCCCGGCTTTGTTGCGCACAAGGTACGCACAGGCATTCGATTTTGCGTGTCTGAACGCTTGTTGATAACGGATGAGCAGCCTTATCTCAGAACGACTGCTCAGCCGACCGCTTGAGGAGAGGAACGTGTGGAAGAATGCCAATGTCGAAGTTGTATAACTATGTAATATCGCATTGTGTCGAGCCAGAACGTTATTCGAGATACCACCTCACGCTCTTGTTTATACGCATCGTTGGTGCGTCGGCCGGGTCTCGCTTCCATGTTGCCTAGAATGTCCCATATCCATTCACACACCACGGCATGGGAAGATCGTACTCCTCAACTAGGCTGAACCCATGTGTTGTTCATGCGAAAGTGCGGATGGCGAATCTCCCGAGCCGGCGTATACGGTGTATAGGCTTCTCCGTCCTCACGACGTACATGTATCGTGGAGAATGGTGGATAGTGGATGATCTGTATGGTAATTCCAAATTCTTAGTCTACGTGGCTTGACCTTGGGTTCAGAAAATAGTCGTTCTGATATCAAGCCAAAGTCTCAGTTTGTTCTGCAGCACATGTGCTAAAGCCTGGCCTTCAGTTCTTCCGTCTCTGCCGAGTACACAACAGATTTGTTGCGTTGCTCAAGATCACAGGCAGTCGTGATTGTCTCCACTGCTGACGCTTCTCCGTTCCCAAGTAGAAACCCGGGGTGAAGTACGTTCAAGGTGAACATTGCCAGGATGATCATGGCCGCGTCGAGGACACCTGCCGTGGACAATACATGAACAGACGGGCCACCGTCGAGCTACGATCTACTTACTGAAGTACACTTCCGTCCTATCGAACTTTCCATACCAGCCATCCGACAGCTCCACCGTACGATACACGGACCTTCATGTATATCAACATTCTCGGGTGGGGATATGATGACGGCGGATGTAGACTTACCGGATGAAGATGCAGACCGTCATGAACGATATTCCCAGTAAGAGGAGCTTCAGAGATGTGTCTGTCGCATGGCTCCGCTTCGCAAAAAGGTCGGTATGATACACGGGTTTGTCCATAATATACCGCGTCAAAAATTGAGATTCCAGAGCTGAGCATGTCACAATGGAGACTGTTCCCCGAGACAGAGTCGGTACGTCCTCCCACGACATGACAAGCAAAGTTGTACCCAGTTGGAAGACGATGCCGCCGAGTAGGATTTTGACGCCCTGTAGATAGACTCACTTAGGGCGATTCTGGACGCGAAACCCGGAAGACACGTACGTACATTTTGTTCATCAGATATGGTATTTGCACCCCCGGCGATAGCGCCTCCAACAGCTTGTACGACAAGTGCGATGATATCCTTAGACGGACGTGAGTTCTCCCCGACGGCAAAGAGGAGGTTAAATGTGACCCACGCAAGTCAAGAACACAATGGTGTTTAGGAACCGTTCAGGGAAGGCGAAGACAGATGTAGGAGGAATGTGTGTACTTACACCATTTCGCGCCGAGCCGACTGTAGCGATTTCCCAGCAGCGTTATAACACGTCCTAGAATGATGAAGTTCGCCGCGACCGAACGAGTAGGCGCAATGACAATCGCGACGATCCTGGCATCCTTCAGACGACATGGATGGAAAGTGATGATTGACACAATGTATGAGCTGTGGCCTTTCCAGCCAAGGGCTCCGACTTGACCATAGTCGAGCGCTCCTTCCAGTTGTCTCAAGGACTCCGGTAAAGATGGTGGTGGGTAGGAGCCACCACATGCGAAACCAGACAAGTTGAAGAAGATGAATCACTGTCGTAGCCAGGCACTGAAATGAACATGCAATCCAGGGTGCACTCACGTGTCGATAGACCGGACAGCGAGACGCAGAGCACACATATCTATTCTGTGGGGCTGTAGCCGTAAGGTGATTCGACGGGCATCGGGTGAGAACTCGAAGAATCTGAGGGGAAGATACATTCAGAATCAGTAATAGGGTTGGTGGCCGAGAGGGAGCAGAACATACCCATCGCGAGTGACGTTCCAGCAGACGAGGCAATCGAGTAGTTATATATCCCGTGCTACTTCGAGCAAGAATGTAAGATTTACCAGACGAGCTATGCCGGTGCCTATGTGCCTGTTATGAAGATGGCTGCACCAAGATGTCAGTGTTGTGAATGGTGCTGGTGTACTAGAGCGTT
This sequence comes from Artomyces pyxidatus, assembly GCA_022160305.1. NCBI lineage: Eukaryota > Fungi > Basidiomycota > Agaricomycetes > Russulales > Auriscalpiaceae > Artomyces > Artomyces pyxidatus. The sequence goes on from MU277187.1 coordinate 1,363,106, forward strand.
GTGCGTATACATGGTTACCAAAACTGGATCGGCGAAGTAGGGCACGAAATAACAGTGGTTTGATTACTGACTCAAGTAAAAACATGACGGATATTGCAGAGTACTGATTGCTTCGCACCTGCAGTTTGACCGGTAGGGGATACATCTGGGTGCATCGCGCAGCACAGCTCCGGGCTATTGTAGAAATCACGCATGGAGTGCATTGGAGTCTAAAGCTAAGCGGCGTGGACAGAAACTCCCTGCTTGGTACGAGTGGTCGGCTCGTCTGAGACCCCAAGCGAGTTTCTGCGAAAGGACGTCAGACAGCCCATCTAGGGTAGAATGGTATAGGCATGGTCGACGGGCCAGGGCCATATCGACCAAGATGAGGCACCCGAAATTAGCACGGAGGAACGCGTCAATGGGGATTCATGCATGCGTTGGCATGCGGAGAAATGGTGCAAGATACGAGAAATAGATGCAATAGATAGTGAGAAGAGTGATGGAGGAAGGTACATGCACGAAGAGCACGGCCGAAAGCTAGTCGACCACATGTGCTGTAGAGGCGCAAAAACAAACCGCCAGCCAGCGTGCACCTGAGCCCGTGCAACATAGCAAGAGAATATAGAGAGCTGCATGGGTCATCTCTTCGAGAGTGGAGGTCGACATCAGAAGGTGGAGGCAGGGATGCCAAGGGCGTACAGTGATTTGCTTCGACTTTGTCGTTGGTCGTCTTCGGTAGCACTAGACCGAGCTGCGTCATTGCGCTGTTCTGATTTAACAGCATAGTTCTTTGCATCGAGGGGTGCGCGAGTGGTATGAGAGTGGGAACTGGAGGACTGGATGCGACTGAAGTCGATCGAGTGATGCGAGAGAGGTCGAGCGGGGGGATCGACAAGAGTTGTGGCCGGGCTGCCAGTGCAAATAGTCATGTTGTTCGAGGCCGACGGAGTTACGAGGAGAGTGGATTTCATCTGGAAGTTTGACCCAAGAGATGCCGTGACAACGTGAGAGTCTGCATTTGTCCTTCCGTTGTCTACCGACGGCGACGTAGCTGCTCCTCGCAAGAAAGGTAGCCTGGGTAGCAGGGCGGGGATGCATAGCGGGCGGGGGATGCTCCAGACGCTCCGTCGTTCCGCGAGCTTTTCAGAAGAGAGGGGCAGGATAGCGGGGTGAATAGAAGACTGAGCGTGACGTTCAAGGCGACGGCGAACGTAATTTCGAACGACAAAGATGAGGAAGGACAAGATGATGAGCCCGCCGGGGATCGTGCAAGCAATGATGGTCATGACTTGCTGTGGATCGACCGAAGGGGGGCTGGAAATAGGCAGTTGGTTGGCGGGAGACATTGAGGACGATGGTGGTGGTTCGGGTTGGAGGGCTGACTTCAATAAATCCGTCTACATACCAAGCGTTGCCGAAATTGAAAGTGCCGCGGACTATGAAATAACGGCGTATTCCGAAGACGGTGGCTGGCTTTGACTGGTCCGTTGACTTCGACTTCGAGAATCGAGAGCTCTGCGTCGTGCAGTCTAAATCAAGAAAGGCTAACATCGACACCGAACAGAGAACACGTCTAGCCCAGTAAAACCAGTCAAAAAGTCTCCTAATATTCGAACATCATGCATCATGCGTCTTTTTCTCTGAAAATTTCCGCCCACCACGCCCACAGTGAATACAACAAGTGACGACTGGTTCGCCCACGAAGTATGAAGGCTCACCGCCAGTTAATCAACCCAACTCCTTGGTTCCTTCAAGACCTCCATCAGCTTGCTCTCCTCGGATCCATCTCCTTCCTTGCCGATATCGCTCATGTACTCCCATCTCGCCTCTTCCGGCATTCCTACCAGCACGTTCTCCGCATTCACTCCCGGCGTGACCAAGCCGAATCTAGTCCCGCGTTCATACACAAGCGAAAATTCGATCGATCGCCCTCGACGAAGGAGCAGCCAGCGCCGCATACGATCATCAAAAGCAGTGCGCAGACGTCGGTTCACAATCGGCACGTAGGACTGGATGAAGGCATCTGCGAGTGCCTTGACGAAGGCAAAAATCTCCTCTGCTGAGCGCGGGCGCGAGGGCCCACTGTCTGGGAGTAGTGGGTGCGGCTGGTCGCTCAGGTTGTCGAAGCGGATGCCGCCGAGACCACGGTGTTCCTTGCGGTGGGGAATGACGAAGTAGTCGTCACAGGACTTTTTGAACGCTGGGTATAGTGCGGCGCCATGCCCGTCGCATACTTCCTTCAGTGTGCGGTGGAAGTGGCGCGCGTCGTCCTCGAAGAGGTACGCAGGGGTGAGGTCCGTGACTCCGCCAAACCACCACGCGGCTGGCTCGTCGGAGTCGGGTTTCGGAATCTCGAAGTAGCGGTAGTTCGCGTGCACGGACGGCACATTTGGATTGCGGGGGTGGATGATGATGCTGATCCCTCCGGCAAAGAAAGGTAGCTTGAGGTCGCTGGCGGGGTCGGACGGCAGCGACGCGTGCTGCGTGCTCATTTGGCGGATGGCGGGAGCGGAGAGCGTACCGTAGATCGTCGAGACGTTGACTCCCGCCTTCTCGAGCCAGGCTTTGTTCGCCGCACACCCAAACGTCCAGGCCGTGCCCCCTCCACCCTCTTCCCTGACCCAGGTCTCCTGCCGGAACGGCGGTATACCGCTGCCAACTCCTTCCAGCTCGCGGACGATGTAGAGCTGGAGCTCTGCCAGGTATTCCGAGACCCGATGCCGCATGAGAACTGGCTGGAGGCCTAAACACGACATCGACAAGAGTGACCAATGTTTCTGACCCTAGATCGAATACAAGACTGCCTGTCAGTAGACAATTCAGTAGCGTTGCCTTCGTGTTGTCGAGGCTAGAATGGCAAATCACAAAATTGACCGCTTGCTACTCACTTTTAACGTGTCTTTGCTGAGATACTACCTGCAAGCAAGTGATGGGTCTATCAGAGGGGGGTCGGCAAAGCGCGGCACTAGTAGGCCTCGACTAAGAGTCTAGCTTATGTGTCACTTCCGAGAGTCCGTGTAATAACCGGATAGGAAAGGGGGGTGTCACATCCCCGGAAACATTCAGTAGATAGGCTGGTCGTTGCAAGTTGAGAGTGCACGATGACGGTGAAAGGAGTACGAGCCTGCCTGTTTGAAAGGGCGTGGGCCGCGGCCCGGGCTCTTCGAATGACGAATGGCAGGGGAGTCTTAGAGCTGCGCTCAGCGCTATCACTTCCTGCAATCTCAAAATACTTCGTGAAGATACTATGTTAATATGTACATATGGATCCTGGAGATAGAATATGTAGTTTACAATAATCCTGCGATACGACGAATATAAATTACACGGGTATCCATTGAACGCAGCGTACAAACACCGCAACCCTTTTCTTCTCGTTCAAACGTATATGGTCGTTAATGTGGGAGAGAAATAGTTCTAAGAACATCCGTAGACACTAGGACGGGGCCATCAGCCACATCAATTGGAAAGGCTACACGAGGATCCCAAACCGACTCACCCTGCTTCCTGACAGAGGGCTCTTGCTCCATCTCAAAGCCCTTTTCCACCGCATCGCTGCTATCGTGCGAATTCGGAGACATCTGGAACGTCGCGACACGGTGCACCGCGGTGCGCACGGCAAACTGCATGTCCCCGGAGTCGTTCTGACCGCTCGTTCCGGAATGCGATCCCGAGGGCAAAGAGGGACGATCGGCGAGCCCTCCTGCCCAGACGGACGCAAACACGACGCCGAGGACGGCAAGATCGGTGTTGGCGAGCACAACAGCGTTAATGACGGCGTAGTTGACGGAGCGGTACACGATGATGACCTGCGCAAGAGACAGGATGGCCGGGAATACGAAGTTTGTGCACGCAATCCAGAACAGACCCCGGAGCCGGTTTCCAAAGGATGCTGAAGTAGGGAGTTGTAAGCAAGAGAAAATATGTACGTCGAGTGACTGGGACGTACAGGAGTCGGCGTTACCGGGTCCGAGCAGAGTTCTGCGGTCTCTGCGGTGAAGATAGATCTTGTACAGGAAGACGGAGGAAGCGTAGCTGCAGGTGATCTGGGGTTGAGCATACATATGTCGACGGAAGTTGGACACTTCTACTCACGTAACGTCAATCACTTGGGCAAGCCACTCGATCTTAAGGCATGGGGAGTTGGCCCATTCCATCTGGACGAGGAGCGCGGCGTTTGGGCGCTGAGCATCGCGGTTCAGGATGACGATGAACACGATCAGGTTGATGATTCGCAACAGCTTCAGCACGACTGGAACCGCGATGAGCCTGGCGAAGCGGAAATTGCCGACGACGGATCGCGGATACACCGATATAATGCGGATGAGCAGGATGGTGTCGACAAATATGCTCTGGATGGTGCCAAGAAGACCTATGGCGATATCAAACACCAAAGTATTGCCGATCGGCACCAAGATTGAGTGTACCTTAGTGGAGGACAGTAAGCCAGATTTGAGCATGCTGACAGATGAATATTTGTGGCTCACTGCACGCCAGTCAAGCATGATTGCGACGGTGATCCCCAGTAGCAGATTGATCACGTTGAGGATAAACACCGGCTGCCGACGAGTAAAGTCGTTCGAGTAGTACCATAGCGCGACCATGAGAGGGAAGAAGAGGACAAGGAAGGTGTGGCTGATGAAAATGTTATGCAAAGCGGGAACCATGAGAGCGATATAATTTAGCCCTGGGGGTGGAGGAGGGGGGAATGCCGCGCTAGTGGAGTTGGACGCCATCGTAGTCGATCGGGTGTCTAGAAGTTCAGAACGTCCGTTCAGGCAGACTTTATAGGTATGGAGGTCTTCGGGCGATCAAGACACGAGCTGGTGTTCGGGGCATGTCAAGCCCTGCTCCGTACTTAATGTACCTTCGGGGAGCGGTGTATCTCGGGTAGATTAGTGTATTGCCGCACTGCAATGGGCGTGGGGGAGACCCTTGGCACGAGTGTTGTGTGAATCTTGATCTTAGTCAACCCTGATTCCGATGAAACGGAATCAGATGGGATCACTTCCCCAAACGTTGACTGATCGAGCAGTTCTGTGGCCATGGGTTGCAGAGAAACCCATTCGATCGACGAGCGGAAGTAAATATTGGGAATCTGGTTGACATCTTAGCATCGAAGCTTTCAAGAAGAAATTATACTTCCAGTGGCTTCGACAGCGGAAACTTCTACAGATGATCGTCGGCGGCTGAGGTACGCTCCTCTCCCAGCATCCCTGAAGGCTGAGCGCGGAAGCGCCGAGGCCCAATGCCGAATACAAGAACGCCACAGATGCAAGGAGCAAAGTTGGAACATGGCGTTGGCCTGACCAATCATATCATGGGGCAGTCTATCCTATCGCAGCGGGCCGCGAAAAGCGCCGGCGCTCAAAGATGATAGGATGTTGAGTACGCTTAACGGGCTATGCAGGGTTGATCGCGAAGCTCAAAAAAGGCTTATGGGAGGTCATCGTGCGAGCAAGGATATGTAGAAGACCTACCTCATGATAATGGCATCAAACCTTGAAAGAGTGAAGGCGTGGGGTGATGGTATGCCTTTGAGCTACATGAAGTTGGAGACGGTAGGTTGCTTCAGCTTCCAAGGCGGACATAGGGCGAGATAGTCCGTCTCGCAGCTGTCTTGAAATACTCCTAGCCAATGCAGAGTGGTTCGCATACGCCCGGTCCTGGTTGGAGATGCTTGAGCTATATCTCGAGCTCGAGAAATATGAGTCTCGGATTAGTCCCGAGAACACCTGATTGGCCCAGGAACCGTCGGCAAGATCGACAAAAGACGCCTCGGGAAACGGGAATGAATCTATCCACCGGTAGACATGTTAGCACAGCGCTACCAGGCGCCACTTGACAATCCTGAATCCACTTCGATGCGCCAGTGATGGACCGGCGGTCTTGCTGTCTGTCGGTGGAACCCGCAACCACTGGCGAGCATCGCCTTTGTCCTGGAGTATCGGGTACTCATCAAAAACCAAGCTTCTGCTGTGCTGCTTGGGGAAATTGCACCCAGGACGCATGCTGGAAGACGTCAGAGTTGTCATATCGTGGCCACGCGGCGACATCGACCAGCTTCGTGTTACAGGATCGTCTACGTTCCGGATAAGGCACTAGTCACTGGTTGGATCCTGCGTACCACTTGCTAGATTCATAGTCGCTGGACTCCTTGAGAGCTGCTCACCACGGCGGGCAACGTTCACTACGAGGTCGACGCAGTCTGACTTACACACCACTCCGAGATGATCAAGCTGACGGAACCTAGCGCTGACTTGCCATTGAGTGACGGTTGGTATATCAAGATCAAGTCGTTCTATCTCGGGGGCGGTAGCTGTTAATCAATGCTTGCAGGGACCAAGGACTTACTCACATCATTACAGATCACTACGTAGATGCTTCTTAACACTGTCTCCGTTCTTCCGATCCATCCCTCACTGCATCTGCTCGGCCTCGGCCTTGGGTGGCACCGGGTGGATGAATGTGGGTGCGCGCTTGTCAGCCTCTGTTTCGTAGAGATACACGACTCGACGTCGGTCACCATGCTCGTCCGGCTGGATGCTAGGGTCTTGTTCGATCCTGTGTGGCGTCGATTAGGCAAGTTCACGGGAGCGAAACAACGCACCTGGCTTGGATAGCGACCGCCGTGTAGTACTGCATTGGGCCTGCGCGGATGCGGATCTTCATCGTGTGGGTCACGACGTAGAAGCCTCCCACAAGACCGGTTGGGAAGCCACCGAGACCCTGTTACTGGTGAGATAAAGATGCTTGCGAAGCGCGGGTGCTCACCTCGTCCTTCGGCACCTCGATCGCGTTCTCCCACTTCACTGAGACCCTGTTCGCAGCATGCCACTGCGCTAGTATTCGGTCCTCTTTCTCCGCGCGGGTCATCTTCTGCTCATTCACATATATCTCCGCGTTCGGGGACAGATACGCGCCGACTGCGGCATGAAAGGCATCTTCCGTTGGGGCGGTGTAGATGTCGTTCAGATGGGATTGCACCCATTCAATCAAGGAGGGAGTGACAGGGGTAGACATGAGAGTCTCTAGAGGGTTCTTGGGTGGCGATATTGCGGTTGTTGTTAGTATGTGAGTTGGCGAGTTCAAACAGTGGAGCTCTCGACTCGTACGATCCCACAAGCTTGTATGAAGGAAGTGACGTCACCTTCAAGATCAAGTTCCCCAGCTCACCATACGGCGAACAGTAGACAGAGGAGAGGTGACAAGAGGTAGATGTACATCGCAATGAAAGGACGGCGCTCTCGACGAGTCGAACCGGAAGAGAGCCACGTGGCCAATTAGCGCCCGACGCGCGTCCCGCGACGTGCAGCGGTTACGCGTCTCTCGTTCTTCATCCCAGCTCTCTCCCATCTCCCTCCTCCTTTACTTTCTACATATCTGCTCACCATGGCTACCGCAGATGGAGGTGCTTACAGGTGCGTCTTGCTCTTCGTGTTTTGGGCGATGAATCACGTCTAATTTGCAATGCACAGCTACTCCTTGACCGTCTTCTCTCCCAGCGGCAAACTGGTGCAAATCGAACATGCTTTGGCCGCAGTATCTCAAGGAACAACTAGTCTGGGTATCAAGGGTATGCTTTTGTAGTCTTCTGTCTTGCACCGCGACCCTCACAGTCTCCCAGCATCGAATGGCATCGTGATTGCTACAGAGAAGAAGTCGTCCTCCATCCTCATAGATGACTCCATGATCGAGAAGGTCGCGGTCATCTGCCCCAATATTGGCATTGTCTACTCTGGAATGGGCCCCGACTTCAGGATCCTCATCGCAAAGGCGCGGAAGAGTGCGCAGGCGTACTGGAAGATCTACGGAGAATACCCGCCAACGCTTGTCCTCACTCAGGAGATCGCGACGGTCATGCAGCAGGCTACACAGTCAGGGTAAGGTATACCTGTTTTTGACCCATGTCTTTCGTCTCAACGTCATTTGCAACCGTCTTTAGTGGCGTGCGGCCGTACGGCGTGTCCTTATTGGTCGCAGGCTACGATGTTCATCGTGGCCCTACCCTCTATCAAGTAGATCCGTCTGGCTCTTACTGGGCGTGGAAAGCGAGCGCAATTGGCAAGAACATGATAAACGCGAAGACATTCCTCGAGAAGCGGTCAGTGTCTTGACATTACAATTACGCTGGTAGCTCCTGCTCATAGAGCACAAAAAACAGATACAACGACGACATATCGCTAGAAGATGCCATTCACACAGCGCTGTTGACGCTGAAAGAGGGCTTCGAAGGCCAGATGACAGAGAAGACGCTCGAGATTGGCATCATCACCGTGCCTAGCACAGAGGAGCTCGAAGCTGGGAAAATCGGCGGAGAGACGGGACGACCGAAGCCGACGTTCAGGAAATTGACTGAGGAGGAGGTACGGGATTATCTGGCTCTGTAGTGGAGTTGTAGTTTTCTGGTGAGCTTCGTCTTACGTCTCGAGTGTGTGTAGAATACTGAGAGTTCCTGTTTCTAGGCCATATTCAAGGCTTTGTACTCTCTTGATCGAAATGCGCTGCTGAGGCCTCCGCAAATCCTCGTGTAACTGAGCAATTAGGCTAAATCATCGAGCAAGACGTCTTAGCCTCACAACGTCTAATCAAGATGGTGATGATCTCAAGCATTGCGGAACATGCGATGTACATAACAGCTTCTTCTGCTTCAATATACACGAAGTACACGGGTGCGTTGCGATATACAAGTGGTGGAGACACTTCTTCGTAGATCAATGTTGCTTCCTATACTCTTACCACTCACAAGGGCCAATCAAGCTTCTCGCCATAGTTCCAATGCACAGCCTTGGTAGAGATATACTCATCCAAAGCTTGGCTGCCAAGCTCGCGGCCTAGGCAATGAACGGCACCATCAGACATCGACCTGGACTCGAGATCTCGCAAAAGACTGACCGATCCCGCTCTGCTTCTTCCCGCCGAACGGTACATTGTTGTACAACACGTTGTACTGGTTGACCCAGACCTGGGTAATGAACGCTGTCATCAGTTTAGATCACGAGGGGCCCTGAAACGGAGTGCGTACCGTGCCTGCCTCCAGAGCTGTCGAAACACGGTGGCACTGAGAAGAATCGGCTAGACCACACCGGTCAGCGCGTTCCGTATAGCCGCTCGAGAAGAACGAACATACTAGAGTGGAGACCGGCGGCGAGACCGTAGGTGGTATCGTTAGCCAGAGCGATAGCCTCTTCTTCCGTGTGGAACTTTCCGACAGACAGGACAGGACCGAAAATCTGGAAGAGGTAGCCATGCTCATACTCTATTGCATTGCAAAAAATTCTGAGAACAAACCAACCTCCTCCTTGACCTGAAAGCATCGTTGTTAGCCTTAGTCTTTTCAAGAACATTGGGGACTTACTATCTTCATGTTGGGAGTGACATCCGCGAAGACTAGGTACCGCCGTTAGCAGACTGATCACCAAAACTCCCTCATCGGACTGTACTCACTTGTCGCATCCACATAATAGCCAGGAGTGGAACGCTTTTCACCACCGATAACAACCCTAGCACCCTCCTTCTTCCCGGAGTCGATGTAGTTCCAGACGCGATCGTATTGGCCCTTGGACACCTGTTGTCACGAGATTAAAGCAGTGGTCATATCATACAATGTAGACACTTACGACCGGGCCACCGCCGGAACTCTCGTCGAAACCATCACCGATCACGAGCTCCTTGGCTTTACCTGCAAGCACGGACAAGAACTTGTCGTAGATAGTGTCCTGAACATACAAACGGGATCCAGCAGTGCAGTCCTGGCCGGTGTTGTAAAGAATGCCGAGGGCAGCCCAATTCGCAGCTGAAAGAAATACCGTCAACATCGATTTGTCATGGCGGTCGTAGGGATGGCGGACCCTGGTCGATGTCCGCCGATTCAAAGATGATGTGAGGAGACTTTCCGCCCAACTCGAGCGATACCTTACACAGATGTCAAGAAGGTTTGCACCCGGCATGAACCGAAACGCACCTTCTTGAGGTTGCTGGTGGCCGCCGCCTCCATGATCTTACGTCCGGTGATCGTGGAGCCTGTGAACGCGACCTTGTCCACATCCTTGTGGGATGCAAGCGCTGCACCTCCCACCGAGCCCAAGGATGGGACAGTGTTGATGACGCCGGGCGGGAAGCTGGACGCCAGGTCGCGTGACATCAGATGAGTAGTTGATAAACTGAGAGAATGGGGTAATTACCCAGCCTCCTTCACAAGTTCTGAGAGTTTCTGCGATAAGGAAGGTCAGATGCTTCGGCTTCCTGCACAGAAATTACGAGAAGCAATACCAGGGCGGTAAGCGGCGTGATCTCAGAAGGCTTCATAACAATGGTGCATCCGACCGCGAGGGCGGGGGCGACCTTCCAGGCCCTGTGAATTCCTATGAAAAGCTATCAAGGGACAGAACGAGGAGCAACGTACCACATCTGGATGGGATAATTCCAGGGAATGCTGTTCACGGCTCCTTCAGCACATGGCACCCTGCGAGAGCTTGCTGGGCTTACATCTGACCGCATACACCGATAGGCTCGGGGTGCGTGACAGCGACCTTCATGTTCCGGTCGATTTCGATGCTCTAAGGATATACAGATGGCGTCAGTTTCACAGGTTGGTGCATTCGGTCATTCGGGGACACACCTGGCCAGTGATCTTGTCTGCCCAACCAGCGTAGTAGCGAAGGCATCCAACGCTGTCGCCAATGTCAAAGTCCCTGAGAATATCGTCTGTTAGTGCTGCAGCAAAGATGTCGCTTCCAGTGGGTCGGATCTACCTGGCGATCTTGACCGGCTTGCCGTTGTTCAGAGACTCCAGCTCGGCCAGAGTCTGTGCATCCCTCTCGATGAGATCAGCGAGCTTATTGATCAAGCGCGCCCTCTCAAAGCCCGTCACATTCTTCCCCCAGGTAGTTTTGAGCGCCTTGCGCGCTGCTGCGACCGCGACATCGATGTCTTTCACAGAGGCTGTTTCCGGTCCGTACGTTAGGTGTGTAGATATCTTGAGGACACACACGACGGCTCACCAGAGGTGACAGTACAAAGAACCTCCTCTGTGGATGGGTTGTAGACTCTGATAACACGCTAAGCACGATTGCAGGGCTGGTGGAAAGATAGTTTGGAGAGGACATACTTGATGGGCTCTTCGGCCTTGTCAACAGACGGTACAAACTCGTTGTTGATGAACAGGCCCGTAGCCACAGAGACTGTCGAGTTTGAATTAGGGATAGCGATTTGAACAACCATGGTGGTCAGGGTGAAAGAGAGAGGAGTATGAGAGCGCTTGCCGGGATGTGTGCATCGAAGTTGAGAAGTGAGAGCAGGCGCCGATAAGATAAGATCGTTGACGCGGCGCATCGCGATCGAGCTCCCGCGAAAATCGAGAAAAATTCGACCTTGCACCCATCGACCGCCTTGCGTTACTCCTGACCGGCCTGACCATGGATATTTCGATTGATTCAAACTTTCTTGGCCACTTGCCGCGTGGGTATCGCTACGTGGAAGCTACTTGCCAAGCTGGGGAGGAGAGACGGATTGGCGGGACTGGTTGGGAACCCAACAGCGGCCTACAGCGGCTCACGCCAGGACGCGACACGGCTCGATCTCCTCACTTGTTATGCTCTCGGGGTACGTCAAGGGCATGTTGACGCAATATTCGACGGCTCGATCGACCACACCGGGACTCCAGGCTCTGTTTTGTCGAATCTGGGCGCGTGGAGGCCCAGGGTTCTGAACGGGTTCGGCAGGTTGGAATGCATAAACGCCGGGGGATAAGTACATCGAGCCGACATCGAGCGGGCACGTTCGCCAGCTCCTGTGCTCGTTCTCTTGAACATACTGTGCCATACACGACGCACAGTATCGTCTCGAGACAACCACCATGAAGAGCCAGCTGCCACACGACGAGTCCCAAGTCTCGTCGAGCAGGCCATTCGTCTTCGCATCCTCTCGCTACTGGCAGCCCGCCTCCAGCCAGGCCCCTGCTGGTGTTTCGGACCGCGTCACACTCAGCGACGAACAGCGCAGGCTGCATGCTGGGGACGCAGTCGATATGAGAAGCATGCTCAACCACCTGACCTTCAACCCTCTCGGCGTCTCGCAATCGTCTCTCTCCTTGCGCGGAGATCCTACCCCCTCTGAAACAGTCGAAGCATTACTCCGCTGCCTACCCAACCGATATTCTTCTGACGTCGACGCCGCTTCATCTCATTCCTCGCCGGATTCAGACTCTACCCTCGTCGAGCCCTCGTACCGCCCTCCCCTTCGCAGAAGCAACGAGCTCAGTCTGACGCAGCTCTTCATGTCATCTGGGCGTATCGGCGGAGCACATACCGCATCGGAGGTGCTCCATGTGGATCGGCAGCGTGGTAGAGGCCCCGTGGTGGACCCGAGTCGCAGAGAAGTGGTCATCGTCGTCGCCCCAGTCACAGAGAAGCAGATAGTCCCAGTAAGCATCATACTGTCCGGCTCTGTCCATCTGCTCATCGTCTCCTCAAGATCGTCGAGAAGCCACGGCGCAAAAAGCGCTCAGCTAAGCCGAGGAGGTAGCTAAGTCAGGCCTCGTCCACCGGGACGTGGCCGTCCTGTTCTGCGACACCTCTTCGCCTCCATTCCGTGTCATGCTTTGTTCTGCTTTGCTGTTATCCTGGCCCGCTGTATAGTTTTGTAGTCACGATATTCAGATAGATACTGTATTACTTGCCATAGACCTGCACGTTCTGGTTCCCGCCCTTCTTTTCGTATTGCCGTGGTTGTACCTAATTTCACGAGCACCCTCAGGCTTGAGCTTGATGAGCGATCTGATTGGCCCGTGGCCACTCCGCCATCTGAGGATTCCGAGCGCCGGCGAGCAACATTCGCACGCTCCATCACAGCCTGCAACCACCATGTCTCTCGTCGCCCGTGCCCCCGCCTTTGTGCGCCAGCAAGCCCTGCGTTCGCGCATCGCCCCTTCGCGCGGTGCCCACGGCGAATACAAGGTGAGTCTAAGTAACTTCTGTCGTCGCAGGCGCTGACCAGACCCTCAGCACATGCCGTTCAAGACAGAACAGTCGAAACCAGTCTTCGGTGCGAAGGTCGGCGTGTTCCTCCTTGCCGGCTTCCTCGTGCCCGCCGCCGCCGCCTCCTACCAGCTGTGCGTCTCTTCTATAACCCTGTGCGGTTGTTCCTACTCACTGGGCTAATGCTCTCGTTGACAGGAAGAAGGCCGGTGCAGGTGCATAGTGGAGGTGCAGATGTACGGAACTGCCGAATAGACCCAATTTTTTTTTTCCTGCTCTTGGACATATGCGCGCGCACTCGCACCGGCAATGGGAATGCGTGACAGCGATACGACAGTAAATACAGCAAGCTATGCACCCGAACCCGCTGTTCTTTCAGCTTTCGGCTGGTTGTGCATCACCCGCCAGGAAGTCCTCGACGGCCATGACTTCTTCATCCTCCTCGCCAAACGCCGATTGCACATGCTTGAGCGCCTTCTTCTGTGCCTTCTTCGCCTGCGACTGCGCCCTGCAGTCGCACGTCCGTGCCATAAACTCCGCATCGCCCTCGAGCGCATCCAGGGCTAGCAGCGACGCTCGCTTCTGTGCAAGGGTTGACGTCGTGTCTATCGCTCTCGCGAGAATCACATCGTGGACGATCACTGATTGCACGTCAGAAGGGCCTGTGAATGGTGATGCATCGCATGCGCTTACCGTCACACCGTGTGCTCTGCTGATCGCCCGTCTTCGTCTGCTTGACGATCTGGAAGTGCTGACATCCCTCCGCCTGGAAAAGCTCGAACAGAATCTTTGTGGGGTGATGCGAGATCGTGCGGAGCGTGATGTGCTTGTCGTAGAAGGGTTTGAGGACCCTGTCGAAGAAGCTCTGTGCGCCATCGGGGTTGAAGTCGTCCGAGATGTAGATGGCACCAATGACGGACTCCACCACGTCTGATATCGCCTGGATGTGGATCAGCACATACACCATGCGAGCTCGCCACCCAAAGCATTCACCTTCGGCGGCTCGGTTTCGAGCCAGTACTGTCCCGGTGACCGGCCCTCTTGTGCAGCCAGTTCGTACTCCTCGTTCTGCTTGATCTTCAGCGCCTCGGCATAGGCTTTGATGTTGTTGGCCAGGTTGAATGATTCAAACATGAGGTGTTCATGCAGACCAGCATATATGCAGATTGCCGCGAGGGCTGAGTTAGAGACCATGGCGCCCTGAGAACGCATGACACTATGAAGAGTAATGCAGATGATATAGCAGATACTCACCTTGAGAAGAGTCAGGGCACCCGGAGATAGCTGCGTGTCTCGATCGTAGATGTGTCGGATCACCACTGGGGCCCTTGTCAGTCCACTGGAGGTATCAACCGTCTTGATGCACTCACAGAAATCAAGGATGGCATCCCCGATGAACTCAAGCCGTTCATAACAAGTCATTTCATATCCTTGAATTGACGCGTGGGTCTGACATTCAACACGAATCAGACGCATTGCACGACCACTACGCCTCAGTACCCACCAATGCTTGCGCCAGGAGATGTGGTCGTTGGAACTTACGTCCCAGGATAGCCTCGACAGCCTCGACGGTCCCGGGCTTGAGCTGCGCCGTCACATCGGGCGGCGGGGCAAGCGCCTTCCTCCCGAAGTCGGACCACCGGTCGACACTCGGCACAGCGATGTTCAGTGCCTTCGACGCCTTGAGTGCGATTTCACGCCCGCCAGTCACATACGCCGCACCGATGATCGCCTCGGCGACGTCGGCTACCGCCTGAGACACGGGCCAGTCAGTGCTTGTCCGGGTTGCGATCGGGGAGACAGTACCTTATCGCCGAGCCATTGGATATTACGCTCTTCTTGCTGGCGTTTGCGTTTGGAACGTTTCGGGGGCTTGGCAGCATCGGTCTTGTCCGCGCCGTCTTGAGCTGGGGTATCGTCAGGAGCGGATGTCTCCTGGGCTTCGTTGGACGGGACCGCGGAATCGGCTGGCGCAGCAGCTGCCTCGGCAGTGGCCTGTTCAGTTTCTGTTTCCGCGACCTCCGTTGCCTCTGGAGTCCGCCGGGAAGAACCTGCGGTTGCCTGCTCGTCAATCTCCATGGCCTCCTCGAGGCCGGGATTTACGTCCTCCTCTGCAACTTCCTCTTGGACCTTCTTCGATTGCGGGGGTGGAAGGACGTTGAAGTTCGGGGGCTGCCAGACTTTCGACACGAATGGCTTGCTTTGGATGAATGGCGGGAGGCCGGCACTGTCGGCGTTCAGCAGCAGTGCTTTGTTGCTGATGATCCGGAGGCGTGCAGAGTGCAGGGCGCCTTCGTGTTGCGATGGGTTCGTGACGAAGAGGTATATTGAGGAGAGGTATTTCAGGTATGCATCGCCTGGAGCAGAAGGCTCAATTCAATACGGGATACGCGGGAAGATCGGAGGAACTCACCCAGAAGCTCAAGCCGCTCGTAATCGAATTCGGCACCAACAGAAGGCGCAGAGATAGCAGCAAATAGATGGTGTTCATGAATGGAGTGATCAAAGAGCATTGCATTGAGCTCTTTCACAATCAAAAAATCATCTATCCGCCGAGTGATAGATGGAAGTAGCAATGCAGTTCGGAAAGTGCTGTAGGAGGTGCGTTAGATGCTCAGCCTGACAGAACAAAATATGCCAACGCACTTAGCTGGAATTGTGAACTGTGCGCAGAGTTCGGGAATAAGATCTTCACAAACATGAGTAAGTCACTTCACATTCAATCAATCATGGAGAGTACTCACATTTGGCGGGTGCTTTTAGGGACTCGGGCAGGGGCTTTGACCCAGGATCTAGGCGATTTAGCACCGGTGGGACACGTTCAACCTCAATCATAGGCTGGTCGTAAGTTTTCAGCCCTTCGAAACCGTTCCGCCGCGCCTTGCAGTATTCCTCGAAATTCCCGTACGCTGCTTCCCGCTACATGTACACGACCTTGTGAATCACAAATACACGGGCAAGTCGGAAGCGTCCACCTACCGGACTATCCTCAGGCATACTGAGCGGTGTCAGGTCCCGGCGAACTTTGACAGTAAAGTAGCGACGCGTGAACTCGACCCATCTGTCTTGGATGATGGCGCCCGCAGTTGTCGACTCCAGGTCTTCGTATTTCAGACCGACGACCCACCTCTCGGCAGCGACTTTGACCAAGTCCCAAGGAATATGGCTGGCCACATCGGACAGTCGCCATCGGTCATCATTCGGTGTCGTCATGTTAGTCCACGAAGAGCTGAGGGGTGCGAAGAAGTAGGGCATGCGGTCCCTCTGGCAGACGAACGGCTTATTAACAATAGACCTGCACACTCGGATTGTGTAGAGGTATAGGTGTTGTAATTGCGTATCATCAACCTCGAGTGGTGCCCCGCGCTGGAGATCTACGACTGTCGACACGCCCGTGTGGAACAACTTGAAACTCGACAAATCGGGGAGCGGAAGGCGTGTGAGGATGAGCATCGGTGCATGGGTGTCGAGGCCCTGTACCGATATGATGGTTGGAAAGAATCGGTTTGTTTGGACCTCCAGGGAATTCGTCCAAAATTCCGGCTGCCGGCGCGGATAGCAGCGTGTGCCGTTCACTTTGTTCTGCCCGGTTCCCTTCGGCGGGAGTGCAGAATACCCATGATCATCATCTGCATCGAGGTAGCCCATCGGGTCAGGCACTCGGCGCTTTGGTTTGGTGGTGTTTGGGGGACGGGGGAATAGACGGTAGTCGAGGATCCCCCGGTTAAAGAGCTCCTTACACATCTCGAAGCAAGCACCTCGTCTAGCCGACGATCTCGAAGGGGACGGCGGACCAGAAACGCGTCTTATCGGCGGTCCTGGGGGTAGATTGACCGTGCAGATGTAGGTCGGATAAACCGAGTGTGTACCGGGACCCACTTCCCTGTACTCGTACAAAGGGGCACGGTGCGATAGATGGGTGGGCAGTTCGAGACTGGACACAAAGCGATAAATGGTGCCAGTCGCGTCCTGGAGGCGTAGCCGTCCGCTAGTTGTGGGGTCTCTGATATACGGGTCTGATTCATCTTCGTCTTCGCTATCAGAGAGATACGGATCGTGAGTTTCGTGGAGCGTGGACGGCGGGATAGCGCCGAGCGGACTGCTGATGACTTTGTCCATCCACGACTGCATGGCATTGTCAAGGGTCGTCACCTGTGTCAATCTGCGCCGCTGAACGTCGTCTCCTCTTTGGAGCATGTGGACGAGGTAGTGTTCAGGTCCTCGAGCCCTGGTACGAGCATTGGCATACGAGACCTGGCTGTCGAAGAGATCGTATCTGATACAACGTCAGCGACAGAGCAAACGTTTCAGTAAAGGGGCAGCCTCACCTCACGACAACGGTAGCCGGAGGTATTTCTAAGTCTTCTGAAGACTTGGTAGCAACGATGATGTTATAAGTCCCGAGTTCGAAAGAATTGAAGAGGTCTTGCTGCGCATCGTTAACTGAGTGAGATGTTGTAGGGACGGTGTGACAAGGGTCAGAACAAACCTGCGCCACTGAGTCTGAAAATGATCCTTTCCCGACAACAGCTTGAGGGCGGAGATCGCCAACATCTAGTGTGCGTAGTAACTCAACCATTACAAGGGCGGTTGCTCGTCTTCGTACTACGATCATAAAATAGGTCAATACCAATAACACATGTAACGGAAATCTAGCGCGTACCAAACACTATAGCTCGAAAGGAATCGCCGTATGGTTGGCACGCTTTCAAGATTTGGACCAGCTTCAAGAATTTCGGGGTGACATTGAATCCGCGCGAAGAAGGGTCAAGATTAGGCATCGTAAAATCCCAGTTCCTGACGATATCACGAGCTTCCAGTAGTGTCATGCTCTCTTCCGTCTCCACGTCCTCGTCGTATATCGAAGCTACGGAGCTCTCGATATCACTGAGCGCCCGACGCCATAGTAAGTCTGACGCGCAGGAGCCGAGATCCACGAGGGCGTAGCGAGATGCAGAGAAGTGGCGGCGAAGATACACCTCGTCCTTGTCCACTTGCCGTAACTGCCTGTACAAGGGAGTGAACGAGAGTTTCGCGGGTCGCTCGTAGAGTACGACGACTTCAGCGGGATGTTCTGGAGGTGGCGTGGAGAGCAAGGTGTCGCCGACATAAGCATATTTCGAGGCCCTCGGCCGCTTCTTCGGCGGGGCCTCAGATTCAGATTCTACTGATTGTTCTCGTTTCGATCCCGTGGGTAGAGCAGAAGGTAGACCAGCACCGGAGACGCCCGCATCAGCCATGGGTGGGATGACAACGACAGGGCCTTGAGAAGACTCTTCGTTATCATCCCTACGCAATGGGGCCTCCTGGTTGCTGCCTCTACTGGAGTCTGCAGGAGCTGATTTGTCGTCCTTCCTCCATGCCTGCTTCCAGATCTTCAGCATAGCAGATGTGGCGATTTCGGTACAGGCAGGGCATGCGATCCAAAAAACCAAAAGGTTGTAGGTCGTGAGAGTGCGGTGCTACTAAGTAGAGCTGGAGTGAGATGAAGATGGACGGTCGTTAGAGGGTTCTTCAGGCCACAAAAACACATTGTCGACAACAAGGCTAGGTATGTCACGTGGCGCTTGCGTTTACCTGGAAACGACACGTCGGCGCTGCAATTGTGAGGGAGGCGGTGTCTCTTTGGTCTTGACTCGGACTTCACTGTGCTCAGGACCGCGTCCAGTGTCCGGCAGTGCAAGCACGACTACCAATGATATCTATTTCTGCTGTCTTATAACAGCCCGAATGTCCCTGTCTATTCTCTCGACCCACCCCCTGCGCACCTGCCATCATGTTCAACCACACCATGATTCTCGAGAGTCTTGGCTCAAGCCCACCACGTTCTCCTGCTCCAGTGAGTAGGCCTCGAGTACGTCCCGAGCCATGTCTTCCTGAGAGTCTCCCTTCCACTGGTACGTCCCCTTCTGCAGTTCCCCAGTCAGCGAGTCTTACATCGATTCAAGGTGTCATCCAGCGAGAAGCAGACAGGCTCGCGCCGGAGACTTTCCACAAGTGCAGCACACGGTCGCCAAATCCCCGAGCATTAGAGGAAGCAATGTCGAGCTCAATCACCGATTCACCGAATGAACACATCGCTCCTCCGTCCCCTGACACTAGCCCAGTCAGCCCTTCCAATAGATTCCTCAAACGTCTTTCCTGGAAAGCGAAGCCTGCGAAACCGCGAGGAGCGTGGACAGACCCGGAACCTTGGCAAATCATGCGTGCGGTTGAGGACAAGGATATCGAATTTCTCATGGAAGTCCGCAATCGTAATTTCCCGGTTTGTCTCTTATACTGCCAATATGCGAGTTTGTCTGAACTTCTTATCAGCTACTTCTGAAGTATGTCGCCAACGCCTCACCACTCATTCATGCTATGCGAATTGGCGACTCCCACAAAGATATCGCAATCATACTGTTGGGCACGTACTCGCGTTTTGTAAACAACTTGGAAGACGAAGATTTTCAGCGTCCAGAGAATGCGGCCACTATCAGATTGCTGAGTGCGTACCCTATAGGTCTTTATGTCATGGCAATTCTGACTTCACCCCATCTAGAGGGCAACCTTTTCGCAGCCATCAAGCAAGGTTACCAGCGTTCGCAGACGGACCTCATTCCTTCATACGTCCAGGTTCTCGTGATGAGTGAAGGAAGTAAATGGATGAATGACACCGTGGGTCACGTTGCCGAGGCGCTGCGTCGGGGGCCGGAACGTCAGCCTGTCGAACGTGCGCACAGTGCGATCCGGAGCTTTGCGCTCTTCGAGTTTGGGAAAGCGCCCTTTTTAGCGGGTTTAGAAGATTAGTGAGTCTTTTCGTCATCTTCCCCGTAGAGTGCTTTACGAGGTTAATCTGTCACGCGGCTAGCTTCGGGAATGCTGCGGTGGACCTGCTCATGATGGCAGCGTGGTCGCTCGTCGGTCGGTCTATCAAATTGGCAGAGCCTATTCCTGTGCGTGCCATCTTTTCCCCAAGAGACTGACTTTCGCCGACAAGCCATTATAGCGAAGTTTCTTTGCGCGTGATGACAGGGTCTACAAGACCTTCGCCGACCTCGTTTTCAAGCACAGAGATGCAATCGAGGACCGGTTGACCGGTCGTCTGAAGAAGCAATTGAGTACGTTAGTCGAAGTGTTGGAAGGCCGCAGTCTATCCTGGAGTGTCGGTGATGTCTCATTCCCCCTAGTTTGTCCATGTTGATCAACAATTTACCACATGCAGGGAAAGGTCAAGGTTCTCAGAGAACGTCTGGATACACACCCACCCCCTTCATAATGCAAGCCATCGACCACCGCAAACCCAAGTCACCCGCTCCGTGCCCATGTCTAGTAAGCATCTGTTCGTCAATCACATCTGTACAATCACACCAGCACTCCAAATGTACGCATACCACTGTTTTGCTTTCTTCATGCTATCCAAAGATGTCTTAATCTTATCCATCATTTCATCCGGCTTTCTTCCCCTTCCTGGCATATTTCTCGACGTTAGTCCTCGTAGTGAATACCTGCTACCCTCCTTGCTCGTATAAGGTGCCGTCCGGGCACAAGCTTCCAGCCCGCGTCTGGCGTATCATCGAGCATATATTGAGTTTCTTCACGCATTTTGCGTATTCCCTGTCTTGCATACCGTCTCATCTTGCTTGCCAGCTTATTTCCACGAGATGACACGCAGGCGTGGAATTAGTCCTTGGCAGGATACATCCAAGTCTTCCTGTCATTATATAGCAGTATAATGTTCATGTCGAGTAGAGAATATGTCATCCAAATGTCCATGTATCAGATTTGCAAGCAATGTTCAGTCGAAGACCAATCTCTGGCCTGTCACCCATACCCAGACACCGACGACAACCAAAGCTGCCACAGCGGGGCCCAGATCTAGCTGCACTATTGTGTACACCCAGAGCGTGCCAAGTGGAGGACACTGTGATGGACTGTAAGTGAAAAAGAAACACAGTGACGATGTAGTTACACACCTGCGTCATGTTGACCAGCCAATTAGCGTGATTTACCTGGTATATCATGCGCGAGCCTGCAGTGATGGACAAGAGGAACAAAAAGAGCTGGTCCCATCGCTCTCTCTTGTAACGATTTGCTGGTGACGCAGTTAGCCAAATCCGCGATGGCAACGTGACGGATACTTGCTGTAAAATATGAAGACGGCAAGGACTGTTACACGACATGTCAACCACCGTCCCACGTAAACAAGACACGGGACATACTGGGTACACCACTGAGCATCCTCTCTGTTATCACTCTGTAGTCTGGATGCTGTCCGTATTGAAAGTGTATCAAGCTTGGTTGTCATTTGGTCAGCGCAGACGAAGCTCCTACCAAGGCGGGCCACGCACATGTACATCATCAGGAGAAGGAAGGATATAGGTATAAGGAGGGCAGTCGTAGCAAACAGCTCCTCAGCAAAAGGAGAGAAGATGGGTTCGTCCGCATCGTTGGGTTCAGCCTGACGTGGGCGCACAGCCGATGGAGGGAGTTCAGATGCTGTCTTCAGGATTCCGGTTTCTTGGATGATCCGCCATTGCTCTTCCTCGGATATGTGGATGAGGGGAGTAGGTTTCTCTGCCTGCGCGCTGGCTTTTGGTTTGCGGTTCTTGGCCATGTGTAGTGTTGAAACTTGGAAATAATTCAAATGGATGGGCCGGAGGAGTTGGCTGCGCGTCTCGGCACCAGATTGGCACCAGACGCTGCCGCGGTTCGGGCCGCTGCACAACTAAAGCCTGCGATTCCAAGACCTCCCCAAACTCGGATTTTAGGATACCAGGGGCACCCACTCGGGAGTTTCCCGAGGCCACCCTAGGCCACCCAAGTTCAAGACAGGACCCCGAGCACCAAACCACCCACCACCACTGCCCGCTTTGCTGACTCAGCTCCGTCCCTCTTCATTCTCTCTCATACCTCCACAGTCCTGTAGAGCTTGTAGGGCCCGTACAGTCCCACATTAGCTCTGAAATTAAAAGTTTTGACTCCCTCAACTCATTCGGGCCTGTGATAGCGTTGGCAGTGCATGTGCGCTGTCTTTCGCAGCACAGAGAGTGGCCAGTGACCCTATTGCGGGAGCATATGTCGCCGAGTGGCTACAGTTCGCAAGGCTTCGGGTCTGTAACTTCAGGCATGAGAATAAGGGACAGTTCACAACTGAAAACGACTTTACATTGAGCTAAGTGTCACTGAAAGGCGAAAGTCCATGGCAACACCCAAGCCGACATGTCCAGGACTCGCGAGGCGATCAAGCGCCGCGCGATGCGAATGCGATCTTATCAGCTCTCGGCCATGTCGGCGTTCTGCCCATCTGTCCAGTAGCACAGTCCCGCGTGCGATCTCTGGCCCGAAAATACTTGGAGGCAGCAGAAAACAAATGCGGGAGTCAACATCTCACACTTTTTTCATCAATAATTCAAGTGGCCGCGAGCTAGTCGACGAGTTCACGAAACCTCGTCTGCGAGTTCAATCGAGGACCCCGGGCACCAAATAGGGTACCACCACCAGGGGGTGCCAGTGGGCTCAAGGAACTCCCGAGTGGGTGCCCCCTGTAGGATACTATATTTCCTGGACTTGTAACCCCCTTTACCTCATTGAAGTCCGCCCAGATAGTATATCGCTGGACAGCCACAGATACACAGCCCGGATGCTTTGTTATAGACAAACTTCTGCTGTGTTTGACGCCCCAAGCTCAAGACGCGGCATTACCATACTCATTGTTACTCAATGATCCTCTCTTCGTGAGATCAGACGCACAGTCCGTACACCCTCGACATCCGCATATCCATCCGTTGTCGCAAAGCGTACGTCGGCGGGCAAGCTTGAGCGCAGACCCGCAAATATATCCATCGCTTCGCGCACAGAAGGGCGTCAATGCACTTAGTACTGATCTACGTCCGTCGTAAGCTTATATCAACAGGTGCTATGGCCTTTGTGCAGTTTTCCCGACCTATGGCACAGTAGTGGACCGCTCCGAGTCGTGGTGTCTGTGAAATCTCTGGAAATTGAACGCAATGTCTCTGAGTGTCTCTCCGATCCAGGCCTTCAAATGTCTGTTCCCACGCTTGGATCGCGATCTGTATGGACATTTCAGGCTTGAGATCTGTCTCTCCGATCCTAGTTTCTCTTCGATGGCGGACGACGAGCAGGCTTTACTCAGCGTGTTGAACGCCCACGGTCAGGACTTCCTCGCGTCCTTTGCATCACCTTCCTCACAAGGTCAGAAGCGGAAACGCGTCACCGTCGCCGCGGCGGGACCGTCCTCTAAAGCGGCAAGGCTCGACGACGAAGAGTTGGAAGAGGAGGAGGAATGGCTGGGCTTTGGCACTAGCGCTCCCGCGTCAGACGAAGGGAGCTCAAATCCGGGCGAATATGAATCCGATGATGGGGAGGATCTAGTAGAAGGTACTTGTCTCGTAAGTTACTTCGCGCTATCCCTTTTCACTAGCCGCACCTGTTAGACGACGGCTTCACCGCCAGCACTTCCACGCATGCACCCAATTTAGTCGTGTTTTCCGACAAAAGTCAGGCGTCGTCTTCCGCCCCGCGACCGACGAAAGCACAGATGAAGGCGTTCATGGTAAGAGCGTCACGTCGACTTCGCAAGGACAGCTGTTGACATTTTCGCAAGTCTTCCAAGGTTTCAAAACTAAGACGAGACGTGGAGGATAATGAAGGGAAGGACGAAGATGTCGGTGATTCCGGAGACGAAAGGTGCGATCTATGGCTGCTGGAAATAGACATGACTTAAACTTGATACCCGTACTCTCAGAACAAATACGCAGAACGATGCTTTGCTGCATCGCCTTGTGCACACCCAACTCCTGTCGGCATCTCTCAACCCAGACCTGAACCTCACACCCGCTCAGCGCAAAAAGGCTCTCGCTGGACGTGTATTGGAGTTGGCAGGTAGTGCCAAGCTTGGGAAAGGTGAGAAGGCTGTTCGCGCTAAGGAAAGAGACAAAGCCGCCAAGCGGGTAAGAGACGGTATGCTAGAGAAGCAGACGGAACGACGACACAAGCAAGTTCAGGAGGTATGGTTACTCGGGTTACCTCTCGACGAGTACTAACTCCACTCCACTACGTGCAGGCCAAGGATATGGGAAACTATCACCCGGCGATCAAGAAGCTATTCGAGGGTGAATCTGAGCAGGCGTCCAACAGGAAACGAGAAAAGGGTCTGAGGATCGGCATCGGGAAGTTCGATGGAGGTATTCTGAAGCTCACTCGACGGGAGATCAATTCCGTGAACGAAGTTTCAATGATGAGAGGTCGTGGTCGGGGGCGGGGGCGGGGCGGAAGTCGTGGTGCTGGGCGTGGAAGTGGAGGTGGAAGAGGAGGTAGAGGAAGTGGTAGTCGAGGGCGTGGAATATCATGAATAGGCATTTTTACGACTATGTTCTCTTTGGCGACACGCAATAGATATCTCCGCCGGGAGCCTCACTCGTGCGTAACTCGTGCCTTTATTGCATATTGAAGATACCATAAGTATCCGGGGGACATCTTACACCTCACCCATGTCTATGCCTCGTCTTCAAGTTCCACAGATTCAGACGAGAAGTTATCTAACAAAGGAGCACCTTCCTCGGCGTCATCAATTGCTTCCGCCGCAAGCTCGTCGTTCACAGGTGATACTCCTTGCAGCTGGCGCTGCATGAGGACGTATATGATCCTAGAACAATATTGGTGAAAGTTATGGACATCACATGCTAGGACTCACCAGCCGGCGGCAACACTGACGGTGATACCACCTATGATTAAAATCCAGTTGACAATCTTCGTTTCTGTGATTGTTCAGGATCGACATCTTCCAACATGTCAGTCGCATACATGTTACTCACGAGTATCCATACCCTCCCGTTGCTTCCCATCGGACATGGCGGCCACGCGAGAGCCGATGAATACGTAGAGGAGATACTTCGGGGAGGTACACAATGTCGCCACCATGAATTGCCATAGGGCCACCACTTCGATGGACTGGAAGGACGTCCGTCAGGTTGGTACAACATGTCTCGTGTCAGCTTGTAACTTACAGCGAAGAGGGAATTGGAATAAACCCATGGCGGGAACGGAGACATTCGTATGAGAGTCATTAACGGAAGGCCTTTGGCTTTCTGAAGCGCCCAGTTAGCCATGTGTTGTATGGACCGTGCAGGGTCCTACGACTTACGACAACGGTTTCCAACGCCTGCCATTTCTCGTTCGTGGAGGACCAAGCGCGCAGCTTGTGGCTAAACATATACCGCAGTATAACGAAGACGATAGCAGAGCCGAACACAGACCCGGGCCCCGCGATAGCGAAGCCCTTGATACCATAGGTGAATCCGCACAAGTTGAGCAACGTCGTGTGCCCGACCATAGGTGGGAAAGAGACCAGCACTGAAACCAATACTCACGGTCACAGACCAAGTCTATCGTGGAGGATTAAAAACTATGGACGAACCGAATAGTCCTGCAAGTAGGGCCCATCCCCACTGGTGGGACCTGATCTTCTGACCAGTGTCGTACATGAACTGCCCAATGCGTGCGGGGCTGATGACGATGATGGCAATTAATAGAGCAATGTAGAACGTCACTAAAAATCCAATGACCAACTGGAGAGGAGTCCTGAAGTTAGCTAGAACTCTGGACTAGAGCACCATTGGTGAACACACCTTCCCCACAAGGGACAGCTTCGCGAACCGGTGGAGCCCGGCTCTTACATGGTGGTAGAGAAGCTGAAATGGCAAAGCCATATGTCGGCTGCCTTTCAACGCCATTTCTGTGGATTTGGAGGCCTGCTGGGTGTGGTTGCAGGACTAAGTGCAGGAACAAGGGGTGCGGAAGAGAGGCAGTCGTTGCCGTCGCAGTGATCGGTGGAGCGTGTCATGCAGCAACGGATCTGATAAGATTAGATCCGCCGGCCTCCACGCAAGCCACCGGCACGACGTCGGCCCAGCGTCGGCTTCACGTCCGACGTCCACGACGCGCCTTCATGGAAAAGTACT
Source organism: Artomyces pyxidatus (assembly GCA_022160305.1). Lineage (NCBI taxonomy): Eukaryota > Fungi > Basidiomycota > Agaricomycetes > Russulales > Auriscalpiaceae > Artomyces > Artomyces pyxidatus. The sequence goes on from MU277187.1 coordinate 1,389,027, forward strand.
CTGCGTACCGAGTGAGCATCTCCTCAATACACACCCTTGAAGGTCTCTCTCAACGTCTTTCAGGATCCGGGTACTGGGATACAGGTGAAAGCATTACTCTCCTCAAGGATCTCCCGTCTCACCATCAAGTTACTAGCCTTTCTTACCTCTCATACCGCCGTCGGGATCCAATGTTTGGGCTAAAGTAGCCTTACCTCTTGCCTATGCAATCGGCGCACTCAGAACAGCTCTCATCTTGATCCTGGCCCTTCTCTATCTCGTGGTAATAGAAGGCGTATGTCTTGTCCTGGTGAGTACTGGCCGCCTGCCACGCATCGTCGTACTAAATCGCCCTGAGGTCCCCATACCTATACTGCATAAGGCGGTGACATACGTTTTCACGGCACTTTTGTCGCGTCTAACCCTGCTGGTTCTTGGGCTATGGTGGATTCCCGTAGAGCTCATCGCTAGGAAGCGAATGTGAGTCTCTAGGTTCGCGTGAGCCCACACGCCAATTCATCCAAGCCTCAGACGAGCTGGCACTCAGAAAGAGTCATGGAATCCCCGCGCAGGAGATCTTATCATCTCGAACTGGGCTTCATGGATAGAAGTTTTGTGGTTAGCTTTCCGGTGAGCCTCTTTCACGTCTGCCATCACACCGCCTTATAGCTCCTTCACCCAGGTTCAATCCAGTTTTCGTGCTGCCGATCAGTGCTCCCGTTACTCCAGCTTCCGCGCCCACTTCCGAGCCCATCACACACACCTCGGGCCGTAGAACAGGCACGGGCTCTGCGGCCATATCCTCCCCTGCGACAAGGCCTATTGTCCGGCGCGTCCCCATCCTAGGCTTCCGTCGTGTGACACTGCTGTCAATGATTCGGTCTACCGCCCAAGTCCCTCCATTTGAAACCGATACTGCGGCTGGCACATATAGCAGTTTGGAGGATATTCGCAGCGCAGCAAACCGCCCTGTGGTGGTGTTCCCGGAGTGTACTAGCACTAACGGACGTGCACTTCTCCGTTTTGCTAATATCTTCGAGGGTCGGGCCGTCCCTGTGAAGGGATTCAAAGTCTTCCTCATGTGTGTGAGGTATGTGCTCTGGACATCATGGTTCGAGGCCGTTCCTCATGGTTGTGACAGATACGACCTTCCAACCGCTACTTTGCCGACGCTGACACACTGCATCGCGACGAATTTGAACCCGCTGACTCAAGTCTTCGGCGCGGCGGCGACGCTCAAGCCGCTAACGATGTCCATCCGACTGTTGGTCCCCTCCGAATCGCCTAGTTCGCCCACGTTTATGGCCAGTGAGGTCGTGTCTGGTGATGTGGGAGCCGACACGCTTTCTGCGGCTTGTGCGGGCTTGATCGCGCAGCTTGGGAAGTTCAAAAAGATGAACTTGGGCTGGGAGGACAAGGTGTCGTTCTTAGAACTGTATAGAGAGAAGAGCAGGTAGTTTTAGCCTAATGGAGGTGTGTTTGGAACTTGCGAAGGCAAAGCGAAGGACTGCCGAAGGTGGAGGCTGCTTGTGGCCGCGTGTGTCACAGGGTGTGACCGACGCGTGCACGGACTGGCGTGTTGAGGTTCGGCCGCGACGCACGTTCGTCGAGCGGTTCAAAGTCAATGCAAGGGGCCATCGATGGCGAACTGTTCTCCGATTTATCCCTCCGCGGTGCTCTCCTTTTTTTCTCTCGATTTTTGGCGGCCGAGTCAGCTGTGTGATGAACCTAAGATCACTCGTTCGTCCGGAGCTCTTCCCTTTTCGGGACGACGAGCATCTCGCTCGAGACGTCCTTGCGACCCACAACCACCCACGACCTCCATAATTCGCCAGAGGGCACAGTCGTCCTCTTCGCCCTCTCCAGGCTCGTAGGCTCGATCCTTTACCCGCAAACACACTGTCTGGCGCAGGAGCTACAATTAGGCCATGAAGGTACGTCCCTATCGCACTTGAAGGAACGTTCCTAAGACGTTCGTATTTCGTTACACAGTTTGGCAAGCAGCTGCAGGCTGAGATCATCCCAGGATGGTCCGAGTACTATTTGGACTACAAGTTTCTCAAAAAAATCGTCTCCTCCCTAGCGGCAAATCGACCCGCCTCGGAAGCCGCTTCTCTTGCCCTAGGAATACGCCCGGGAGATATACTGGCCCACGACCCCACCTCCGATGCTCCCACGAGTGATATCACCGCCATAGAGATCGATAATCCCCCAATTATCCCTACATCCAGCCAGGACGACGACCGAGGACCCGATTTTCAAGCGCACAAGGCTGCGTTCTTCTTCAAGCTTGAGCGGGAACTCGAGAAGGTGCGAGTGCACTGACATCATCGCGACAGCGACATTTTTGATAGACGCCGCTCGCAGATCAACGCATTTTATCTACGAAAGGAAGCCGAGCTCAAACTCCGCCTAGAAACCTTGCTCTCGAAACGCAGGGCAGCCGCCTTGAGAGTGCTTCCGAACGGCATAGACGATACAACTCAGAATTATGTCGAATGGAAGGCCGTAGAAGAAGGTTTTCACCTACTTGAACGCGACCTCGCCAAGCTACAGGTAATTTGGTTCGCAGTCTTCGTCTTCGACTGAATGCGCACTCGACCTTCTAGCATTTCATAGAAATCAATGCGACGGGGTTTCGTAAAATCCTCAAGAAATGGGACAAGCGCTCTAGGTCAACGACCAAAGAGCTGTATCTAGCTCGGCAGGTTGACGTCCAGCCGGTCTTCAACCGACAGGTATGGAGTCCTCACTTCAGACTACGTACCCCTTTATCTCATGAACGTCATAGCTCATCTCAGAGTTGTCTGATACCGTCGCGGCGTGCCTTGTTGATATCACCGATGTCTCCGTCGGCCTTGCGCTCGAAGGCGAGGAAGTCAGCGAACTCATCTTGAACCGCCAGATGACCGTCGAGGGAAACACACAAATGGGGCTATTCCGCGACCTGGAAAACAATCTTCGCAAGGCAGTCGTCAATGCCGATGAAGCTTCTGTCCGAAGCCTTGTCCTATACTCGGACACGCTCGGACAGCAACACTGGGGGAAAGGAAACATCACCCGCATTCTATGGAAAGCGGTCATCGATGCGCCGGAGCCTCTCGCTGATTTGATTTTGACAACATCCGGCTATTTTGACTACCAATTCGTGGACGATATCAATGGCCGTACATGTCTCCACGAAGCAGCGATAGCCGGCGCACTCCGTCTCGTCGACATGTGCCTGACAAACGGTGTCAAACCTGATACAGTCGACGTATACGGCCGCTCCGCTATACACTATGCGGCAATGCATGGCCATGTGGATGTCTGCCGTCGTCTGCTGGAGGTCAAAGTCTCACCGTACGTCCGTGACATGGAAAACTACAGCCCACTTGTCTACGCTACTCTCCGGGGCTCAGTCGATTGCGTTCGGGTTCTCCTCGTAGAGGGCGGCGTTCCTGCGGAGCCTAGCGCCCCAGACGGAGATCTGATCCCTCTCTCACTAGCAAGTCTGGCAGGCCATTTGAATGTCGTACTACTGTTGCTCGAGCACGGAGCACGCAGTCTACCAAACAGCAACGGAGAGTACCCTATTCACTTCGCCGCACGGCAGGGTCATGCCGACATCTGTCAGCTGTTGGTGCGACACGACGGATGGGACGTCCCAGACAAATACAACGAATGGACTCCTCTCTTCCATGCTGCGCGCTACGGCCACGATGAATGTGTCCGAGTGCTTCTTGTAGCAGGGAGTCGGACGGATGTTGTGGACGAACTCAGCAATAATGCACTCCACTACGCTGCCTGGTACGGACATCAGAACTGCGTCTACCTTCTCACCGAGTCCAACACGAGGACGCCAAGAGACGACTTTGTCCGCAGCCCCTCCGAGAAGTCCACGGGATCGAGTGCGCTGAGAGCCATGGAATCCGACATTGACCTCATCCCATCACTGTCCCTTCCTCCGCCAATGATGCCACATCGCGTCTACGGCCACAATTATTTGGTCAAGCAATGCCTCGTTCAAGTCACGATCGGGAACATGGCATCAAATCCTAATAATGTCTTAGCGCAGATTCCCCCTGCCGTCCGCCTCCATCCTCGATTCATGAGCTCCGCCTCTGTTGAAAGTAGTATGATATCTTCCCCGTTACTCAAGCTCGTTATGACATCTTCTCCTGCCGCTACATCGGCCCCGCACACTATATCTCTGCCTCTCGGAGACGAAGTCCACGTCCTCACATTTCAAACACCCCTTCTAGACCATCTTTCTCTGGAATTTTCCTTGTACCCTAATTTCGGGACCAAAACCATCGGTCGGGCAGTCGCCTTACCTTCACTGCTCAACCGAGCTAGGCATACGGAGTTCCATACCCTTCCTATTCTCGATCATCGTTTGCATGCTATTGGAGAGGTGATGTCATCGGTCCCGCCGCTAAAGCGCGAGCGCTGAAAACAATTTTCTAGGTTTCTTTCAAAATCAACACAGTCACACCATTTGAGGGAGTTACGCTGCAGATAGGGGGCGCCGTCGAAACGTACTGGAAGTCATTGGGCGTGGCAGGGACGATGCCGATTCCCAGACGAGTCACCTCTCGGCTCTCACGACCACGGCCTATTGCCTCTGCTTCTGCGTCCCCAGCAGGCTCGGCCACTACCACGTCCACTTCGCAGGCCATCACTGTCTCTTCCATCACTGGGAATTTCCTCTATCTGACTCTCCAAGTAACTCGGGACTTCCAGCCTGTTGTCTTTGCGGAATGGCGGTTACCGGAAGAGAATTTTGATCTCGGTGTGGCTGATGTTACACTGGCGCAATTCGAGGTACTCGCACAGCGACTCGGAAAAGGCCTATCTGGTGTGGAAATGTTACCGTACACTGCTGCCGACTGGTACAGAGTAGCATCTAGTTCGATGGTATCTTTGGAACGATTGATCAAGGTGTGTGATCCGCGATTCAGTGCCCACTGTCCCTGGTTTCAAACGATCAATCCCACTAGGCCTTACCAGCAAGCATGGGGCTCTGTTTGGAACTCGCATATCCTGTCGCCGCTACTGAGGGACCCGATTCATATGACAGTCCACTACTGCTGAATGACTTCGTCGACTCGATCTTGCGGACGGTGTACCATGCTTCGGCTTCTCCTGACGGTCATGGGGGCCGCCGAAAGATCATATTCACATCGTTCTCCCCAGACGCGTGCGCAGCGGTGAACTGGAAGCAGCCCAATTGTATGTCGAAGCCCTGTGATCTCCCGGCCGTTTGACGCTCATCCCGCGCTAGATCCGGTCTTCTTCGCCTCCTCGTGTGGTAAGGCCAGCCGCCAGCCCCCGAGCGCGACGGCGCTGGCCTCCGGAGGATCCCACGACGAGCGGCTGTCCAGCCTCGGGTCCGCCGTGGAGTTCTCCAAGAACAATAACCTCCTCGGTGTCTTTGTCGACAGTGATCTATTGGTAGGCTTTTTTCGGCTGTTTTAGATGACGTCCCGTTGAGCGCACCGCCCACAGGTCGAAGTCCCGTCGCTCATCCGTGCTGTGCGGGACGCTGGGCTCCTGATTGCGGCCTATGGCCCACCGCAGCACATTTCAAACCTGTCGTCTGGGCGCGGTTCCGAGGGCGTCTCGGTGGATGCCTTTTTCCAAGACGGCGTCTTGACCTTCCATGACAATTTTGCCCGGGCGTGGATGTAGGCGAGCATGTCTGACGATATAAGGGAACGAAGTTGATTTAAACCGTCGTGTGCGGAGCATTTGTATGTATTAGTACACGATGTAGGTGTGGTGATACAGGTGTCAGTGGTGCTACAGCCGTCGCGCGCAGGGCGGTGCGCGCGGCGTTTTGCGCGAGCACGCGTGCACGTTACAGGGACGCGCGATACAGTGCGGCATACGCGCCGCCGCGCGCAAGCAACTCGTCATGCGTCCCAAACTCGGTAATGCACTAATGGCTCGTGTCAGTCGCGCGACGGCGCAGCATGGCTAGCGGCTCACCCCGTGCTCCATCATGGCAATTTTGTCCGCTCTCCGCGCCGTCGCCAAGCGGTGCGTGATGAAGACGACCGTCTTGGTCCTGCGCCCGCTCGGCGCGCGCGCGATCGCGTCGATGGTGTCGCATATCTTGTTCTGGGCATGCGCATCGAGGGCCGACGTCTGCACACGTACACCGGACCCCGCGTCAGCGCGGCACTGCCAAAGAGAAATGGAAAGCACTCACCGGCTCGTCGAAGAGAAGGAGGTGCACCTCCGGCCTGCCTGCGCGCATGAACGCGCGTGCCAAGGCGATGCGTTGCCACTGCACAGGGAGCTCGTGTCAGCCGCGAGGCGCGCGCGTGGGCGAAACACAACACAGAGACGTACCTCACCGCCCGACAGGCCGTGCGGCATCCACGCGGGCCGCGCGCCTCCGCAGGTGGGCATGGGCCCCGGCGGCGGCGGCGGCGCGTCGAAGCCGTACGCGTCGAGCCGCGTGTCGATGCCCTGCGGCAGCCCGTCAACGATGCGCTCGCTTTCCGCGAGGCGCACCGCACGCCGGAGCGCCTCGGGGCATGCGATGTCCGCGACGTACCCCACGCCGACGTTCTCCGAGACAGTGCCGTTGTACTTGGAGAAGCCCTGGAAGACGGCCGTCGTCGCGGCATGCAGCTCCGCGGGGTCATGCCGCCGGATGTCGACATCGTTGATATAGAGCTCTCCCGAGTTGAAGTCGACGATGCGCAGGAGGAGCTTGCCGAGGGTGGATTTACCTATGGTGGGGTTAGTGCGGGTGGACTGAGTCGGTATGGGAGTGCGGTGTGGGTTACGTGCCAGAGCCGTTGTAGCCTACGAGGGCGAGGGTCTCGCCGGCTTCGAGGGTGAAGCTAACGTTCTTGAGCGCGGGTTCCGTGCAGCCTGGGTAAGTGAACGACAGGTTTCTGAAGAAGAGAAGTCAGCAGATAGTCGAGCACAGCAAGAGCACAACCCTACCTTGCCTCGATTCTCATGCCCCCTGTCTTCGACTCGTATTTCACCTTCTCTTCCCGCTTTGGCTGCAAAAGGGGCTCGATCTGCATGGACGCACAGAATGCACCCATGAGAAAGATGCCCTGGATCGCCATTTGCACGGTGATGAACAGGTTGCTGACAGTGTACACAATCGACTGGATGGAGCTTCTATAGAGCGAAAGAGAGCCCAAAGAAGTCGAAGATTGCAGCATCAATACGAAAGGAATCTATAGGAAGAGAAGGGACCGTCAAATGTCGGCAAGAAGAGGCGGAGAGAACACTGACATTCTGTAGAGCCGTCAGAACTTCTGCCACGTTCATGTGAGAGAAGATAGATTCCTGCGGCCTTCGAGAAGGGTTTATGCCCAGGCCAGCTTCGCGTGCTGCGGCCCAAGTGTCCAGAATCCACGGACCCAGGCCAAAGAGCATCACCTCGGGGCGATGCGACTCGCTCAGCGAAAGCTGCCGCATCTGCTCTTGCTTCTCCGCAAGCCGCATATCGTTATCGGTAAATGCCGGGACCTCAAAACCATAACGATATAGCATGAAGGAACTCTGAAAGAAAGGATACGCGGTGGACAAGAGGGAGAATGCGAGGGTGATGAGCGGCAGAGGGCCGTACTGCAGTGTCGACAGGATGTATATGTGGGATACCAGTTCGGACAGGAGTGTGAATATGCGGATAAAGTCAAAAGGCGAGAGGAGGCCAAAGCCGCCGACGCCTTGGAAGGACGAGACGAACAGATCGGACTCGGAGAGAAGGTCGCGCACGATCGGATCTGACAGCGTGGGTACGTCGAGGCGCACACGCTGCTCCATCTGCTGATACTCGACGCTGAAACGTGCAGAGCTCTGTACGAGATGCTCGTTATTTGTGCTGGTTGATGTATATCAGTGCGGAAACGGCGTCTCGAGAGAGAGCGCCGCAGCACTTACGCAAATGAGTCTAGATATTTCTCTAGTACGACTCGCAAAAATTCTGTCCCGAGGAGACGGACTAGATGCGGCCAAGTAAAATGTCCTGAAGATATCAAGGACTGAACCTATCCGCAAACCTGTCAGAGAGAATGGAGATTGAGAAGTAAGATGGACGCCTGCCTCATTGATAATCATCGCATGCGAGTAGCCTTTGAAAACGGGGAATATTCCTCTGACAAAGCTGATAGAGACCATGAGGAGTGCCCGGAGGGGATGGTGGCTCCAGAATAATTTGAGCATTTCTGGAGCGCACAGTTTCGCCATTCTATGAGCCAATTTGAGATTAGTGACCGTAATGGGGCGGCTGGCGCCTGGAACACCACGGCCCACCCCTTCTGGCAGTGTGTGTCGGGATGCTAGCCATGCGTCATAGATAGAGTCGGGCTCTGCGGGGGAATCGTGCTTGCAGGGCTCGCTGTGTTCAAGTCCGTCGATTGTGGGGATCCAAAAGTCGGAGAGAAAGAACTGCAGTGGGATGGACGAGACGCTCATCGTAGACGAGAGACGGCGGGGGCGTGAGCGACGGAGGAGGGGAGCTCAGAGGGCCTTTAAACGGACGGGATGCATGCTGTGCATGCCGTGTCAGGGAGCTTTTTGTGTGTCTGTATGAACTTTGGGACGGGGCAAGATCCGGAGGGGTTCATCTCACCGGTTCATGGCAGTCATAGGAGGAGATGCTGAGCGGGGATGATAAATAAATATGCGTGGACAGGACGGGAGAAAAAGGCAACGAAGTTCTGAGCGGTTGGCGCGGGTGTCGAACAAAAGGCGGAAGGAGTGAGAGCGCGATGGCCCTTGGATGGCCCTTGAGATGTCCGTTTGGGGCCGTCGCTGCCGTCGACCGGAGCCTCCTGCGCCTCCTGCGCCTCCTGCGCCTTGTACAGCAAGCGCCCTGTACAGCAAAGTCGTGGCGCCGCTCCCTCGGCTAGCCTCGCCTCTTTTACATTTCCTCTTTCGGCTGCTTTTCCGCCGTCTTTTTTCTCGCTTTTCCTGTGTCTTTCATATCCGCGCGACCCACAGGCACTCATGTCCCCAGACGAGGCACACGGCCAGCTCCTCTCCGACGGCCTGCGCCGTCTCCAGCTTGCCGCAGAGGGCGCGGAGCACGACGACCACACCCGCGACGATGCCGACGCCCAGCACCCCCCGCCCACCAAGGCGCTCATCCGCGAAGGCTACGGCTTTCGACCCGCATCCGGCATGTCCACCCCAGCGTCCGCCGTCGCCACAGGCCGTGCGAGCCCGCTGCCCGACGTCAACGGCCTCGGATGGCCCGGTACGCCCCTCCCCCCCATCCCGCGCCCCGCGCTCATCCACCCGCACCAGCAAAGTCCACCATCTTCCGCCTCAACGCGACCGCAGCAGAAAAGGCTGCCCGGCAGACGCGGCTCGCCGCAGCGGTGCGCACCGTGCTCGAGTGCATCGGCGAGGATCCTGATCGCGAGGGCCTCCTCCGCACCCCAGAACGCTACGCCCAAGCCCTCATGTGGATGACCAAGGGCTACGAGGAGCGGCTCGCAGGTGCACGCCCTTTTGCAACCTCCTGTGACGCACCGCTGAAAGGTAATGTCCCGCAGACGTGATCAATGACGCCGTTTTTGCAGAGGACCACGACGAGATGGTCCTTGTCCGCGACATTGACATCTCTAGCCTGTGCGAGCACCACCTCGTCCCCTTCACGGGCAAGGTGCGCACGCTCTTCATCCCCGCTCAATTCCTCCGACGCTCATCCGGGCCCAGGTCGCCATCGCGTACATCCCGAACAAGCTCGTCCTCGGCATCTCGAAGCTCGCGCGCATCGCCGAGACGTTCAGCCGCCGGCTACAGGTGCAGGAGCGCCTGACCAAGCAAATCGCCCTGTGTGTGGAGGAGGCCATAAAGCCCCGCGGGGTCGCGGTTGTGATGGAGGCTACGTACGTCGTCCCCGTGTCCCCATTGGTGCGCCCGCCTGCTCACGCGCATCTAGCCATCTCTGTATGACGATGCGTGGAGTCCAGAAGCCAGGCGCGATTACCGTCACCTCTTGCATGCTTGGCTGTTTCCGGACCCAGCAGAAGACGCGCGAAGAGTTCCTCACGCTCATCAAACGCTAGCTCTCTATTGTTCTGCGATTCAACTCGCCTATTATCGCACATTCATGTATCTTTATTCAACTATTCCACATTCGTCCTGAATGAGCAGGGTTCTGGTGTCAGATTATAGCCTCAGATGTGTACTACAGCAGATACAAATATGTCACAGAAGCGATACGTATGTTATACTCCATATGCGCGAAATGGCCGCGCGAATCCGCCACCACACTAGTCTTTCCGACCAGCGCGCGATTTGTCTCCTGCCGCCGGATCGATGGGCAGCAGCTTCTTCGCCAGGCCATGCGACGACGACGGCGCCGGCACCGGATAGCGGTTGCGATTGATGCGCGGCCTCTTCGGCGGCTGCACAACCTCCGAGCTCGCACCGCCCGCAGGTGCATCGCCAGTGACGTCTGTCGGACAGATATAGATCAGACGCACGCGCGAGGCACACGAGCACCACGACTTACCGGATAGAGCCCGCTTTCTCGCCCCGTCTCGATCGTCGTCCGCCCTGCTTCGCTCCGACGCTTCTGAGCGGAACGAGCTCCCCGCGGGGGCGCCGCGGTAGGGCAGTTCCCGCGCACCGATGCGCGATAGGATGCTCCCCGAGCCCGCGTCCGTCTGCGAGAGCGGTGCCACAGGCCCACTCGCGGCGTGCCCGTTTTGCGGAGCCGCGCGTGCAGCGTCCGGCTTGGGGTTCCGAGGGGCGTCCCCGGCCGCCATGGCGCGTGGAGCTGAGGGTATCGTCGGAGACAGCGCGGCCGCTGCAGGCCCCTCCGGAATGCGCTTCTCCGCAGGCTGTGCGGGGTCCGGATGAGCACACGCCGGACACTGTGCGGGATCGACTCACCTTGTCGGGTGGCGCAGGTCGGCCGTCGACGTCCGCCGCGTCGCGGTCCCGCCTCCGTCTGTCCGACTCTCGAGGACGTTCGTGATCCTTCTCTTTGTCCTTGTCAGACGGACGCCGAGGCCTGTCTTCTCGGTGGCCTTTCTCTCGCGAGCTGCGCTTTGCAGCACGTTCGGACTAAAGAATAAGGGTGAGTAAAGTGAGCGGCGGGCCAACAAAGACGCGTACCTCGTCTTCGAGGGGCCGTCTGCGCTTCCCGAGGGTATCCTCGCCAGGCGGACCAGTGCGGTGCCTGGAAGAATCAGGCCGAGTAGGCAAACTACGCTCGTCTGCTGTCGCGGGAGTAGCATTCCGACCAGACGACTCCCGTTCCTTTCTGCTATCCCGGTCCCGGTCCTTCTCGTCCCTGCGATGACGATCGCGATCTCGGTCCCTGTCGCGCTCCCTCTCGCGGTCGCGGTCTCCACGATCCCTGTCTTTATCCCTCTCCCTGTCGCGGTCTCTCGTCTCGCGATCCCGGTCGCGGTCACGATCCCGGTCACGATCCCGATCTCGCTCCTTGTCCCCATGCCTATCTCGCCCACGCTCCTTGTCTCGCTCCTTGTCTCTGTCGCCTTCGCGCGTTGACCGTTCTCTCCTGTGAGACGTGCCCTCCCGGCGATCACTAGGTCGGACATCCAGCTTGCTGTCAGCCCGCCTATCATCCGAGCGGTCTCCATCTCCGCGATCAGAGCGCGACCGGTCGGCGCTAGTGCGGCTCTCTGCGCTTGCGTTCCGAGTTCCCGGGCGAGTCGGCGGTGACGGCGATCGACGTCGAGATATCGGGGACGGTGCTGAAGACGTGGCAGCTTGGTGTCGAGGCTCACTCGGGGGCAGACGAACTGATTTATCGTCGAGTGGATCATCCATTTTGCGGTGAATCGACTGCTTCGCTGTGTCGCGCAGCTCTTGGGCGGATAGTGTTTGGCTAGGCGCGGAAGGCGGTGGCATCGCTGGCTGGGCATCGGGACGTGTACCTCGCTCCTCTGGAGGCCGATGACTTCTCGGAGACTGGGGAGGTTGCTTGCCCAACGGTGTATTGGTCGCGATAGGTGGAAGTGGCGTGGATGGTCTCTTCGTTTCCCTTTCTGCACCCTTGCGCAGTGGATGCGCATCAGAACGAGGGCTAGGGGCGTTTCCTGTGGAAGAAGTGCTTGCAGCATCTCCGGAGGGCAGTGCGTGACTCGATTGAGGATCCCTCGGTGGAGGACGAGACTGATTGAGCCCTGGCGTACTGGGTCGACTTGCAGAGGAAGAATCGACGTCCATGGGCTGTGCTCTTGCCACAGAGCCATTTCCATTCGCGACAGATCTAGTTGGCGTATCTGCCCTCGGTTCAGTGCGAACTCGTCTGACAACTTCGGGCCTTGGTATGCTAGCACCGACATCAATGATAATATTCACAAGGGTCAAGAGTCGTCCAACGTACCTCTCCATCGCAGATTTCGTTGACGAGGGAAGGGGACTTGCTTTTCCAGATCCATTTGCAGCAGTCGCCAGTTGCGCACGCGGAGCCGACGGCGTCTGAGCGGCGGCCGCCTTGGGCTTGTCCAGAGTAGCACTTGGTGTGCCGTTCGTAGGCCTGTCGCTAATAGTAGGTGCGGACGCCTCTGGTGCAGGAGAGGCGACAGAAGTAGACTTATAGAAGCACACCATCAGTAAACCTTCTCAACCCAGCGTGATCTCATCTCACCTTCGGAGCTTTGAGTTTGGGCGGGGCCCACAATGGTTCACGCTTCTTGAGACTCGCATGATAACTGATGGATGACTGCTATTATCCATCGTCCTCGAGTCAATGGCATGGGACTTACGCTCTAGCCAAGATCTTCAAGTCACCACGCTCCTCTTTCTCAAGGAAGTCTTCTAACACTTGGTTCAATCCTGGACCTGCGATCTCCAGGGCGGAGGCTAGCGGGAAGACCGGTAATATCTCCTTAAGCACGATTATGGCGTTGTAGACGTGCATGAACTCTTTTGTCTGGATGCACTCCACCATACACTACTGCCAGGTTTAAAAGCTGTTCTTGAGCACAGACCAAACGGATCACTTGCCTTGTAGAGCTTTCTGTGCCACTTCCTGACAACTTTATGGAATTGCTCCCACGTCAGAACCGTAGCCGGATCGATGACTTGGGTGTTCGACCACTGTCTTTGGAAGCCTGGCAACCAGACCTGTTTGCCACCGACCTTGATACGGTTTTCCTGCGTATATGTCTGTTCGTCGGCGAACCACTTGTTCATATCGGTGAGTAACCCCAAGAGGAAGCGACCTGGTCCATGATGAGTTACGAATTAGAGGCGCCGGTAGATAGAACATACCATAGTTCTTGGCTTCATATTCACTGCAGGAGAAAATAACCACTTTGATGTGATCGCCAAGCAACTGTGTGTATGTCAACAAGCGAAAGTCGATCCTCATACGGGAAACCCACCCTATCGTAAACCATGAGCGACCCAAACCCTGGAGTCCCCATGGTATGCACAAGCTTCAGTATTTGAGCACAGAAGTCGGCATCCATGGGAGACAATAGACAACGCGGTTGCAAACAGTGTTCGATGATAGCGGAGGAAAGGAGAGCAGCCTTCGGAGCTGTATTACTTTGAGCAAATGGAAGTAGGCCGACCAAGTACAACTTACAATGAGCAAACCAGTGTGACTTCTCCTTCGACAAGCGCTTGATCGTGTACATCCTTGAAGCCGTTTGCTCTTTGAACTCCTGAGTAAGAATGTGGCTGTATTGGTTGTATCGATCTCGACGGGCACGATGTGTGACAGCGCTTTGCCTTTTTGTCCTGTCAGACGAACGGTCCGCAGCGTTGTACTTGGAATCCTCCGATCGGCTTAGTGCGCGAAGAGCGGTTCCTTGCTCATCGTACTGCGATGCTGGAGGTGATAAGTCGTATGTCGATAATTGCCAGAAGGTAAGGTAAAATCCGGGGCTACAATAATTAAAGTAAGTTGATGTCCCCTGCTTTGCCCCAGGCTGGTCGATGCACATACCCAATTATGTCGTACGCCGCAGGGGGAGCAACCTTCTTTACGTCATCAAATAGAGCCTGCATCTCGGGAACCCAGGGACTCTGACGAAGTCATAAGGTCACATTCACACAAAAAGAACCGCCGGAGTAACCGAGCCAAACTCACATCTGAAGTCGGCACTGATGTGGGAGCAGGAAGATCCCCGTTGTCCATCACGACATCCTCAGAAACCTTGCCGTCTTGAATTGTCAGCTTGGAATCCACCGCAACATCGCTCCCTCCCGCTGCATCCCCAACGCTGGGCGAGGCCAGACGAGAGTTAGCGGTGCTTGGATCGCGCTTTGCAGCAAGAGCTGCCTTCAGCCGCTTCTCGGCCTCTTCGCTTGCAATCCGCTCTTGCTCTTGCATAGATAATGCATGGGACTGAAACTAGATCAAGACTTGCTGCATAAGAGAGAAGGCAGCACGCACCAAGAGAGTGGCGTGCAGTATAGGGCGCATGATTTGCATACATATAGGTGCACAAATTCCGTAGGTCTCGCCTAATTCGCCCAGAGACGGAACTATTTTCTTGGCATATTCCTGCGACTGAATAACGACAGGAGATGTCAGAAGCTCCAGATATTGAAGTAGAACGCCGTGGGTCTGCAAAGCCAACGTCAGACCATGAAAGGCTCTGCTTCGGCATAAAAATAACGCACAGAGTCGTATAAACTTCCCAAAGACTTGAGATGGGCGTCCTGAAGTTTATAAACAGCTGACTGTCGCTGCTGTGCCACTTGTATGAGGAGAGGCAGGGCAAGCGACGAATCCAGCAAGGCCTTACCCAGCCTTTGCGGCCCCTTCAGAACCGCGTCACCTGGGTCCAAGCGAGCACCACGAGTCGTTGACGCGACCGCCTCAATGCGCAGCGCAGGTCCACCTGCCATAGCCGCAATCTGGGAGTCCGACAGACTGGGCAACGGTTCGATACCAGCCATCTTCCAGATGAGTTCACGAAGAACTATGATCTCGGACGTCTGACCATTGTACAGTTGATGCACAATGTACTTCAGCAAGGGTGTGAGATCTGCGCTATATCGGCGGAACAGCATTCCGGTAAAAGATGCCAAGCCTAAGGGTCTGTGAGAAGAGATGCAGGATGGCTGAGATATTCCACGTACTCTGCAGCCAATCGGAAGTGTTGACACCGTCGTCCTTCACCCTGGCCTTGTGAGGGCTCGCCAGTGCGTCCAAGACAATGTAGACCAGAACATCAAATCCCATGTTGGTCACATATCGCAATGCTTGGATGACCACTCCAGCCAAATTGTCGTACGCCATGATTTGACTGACGGCGTTCGCGAAGAAAATGCAAGGATTGCTGTGAGCGAGCTTCGCAACGGTTCCAGAAAGTGTATCGAGAGTGTTGTGCGAGAGTCGCCTCAAGATATCCTTCGATTCGCGGTTGGCTTCGAAGGCACGCACGCGAAGTTCCGGGTGAGATTGGTAGGTGTGCGTCTTCCACTCCCCATACAAACGCCACCTGACGGTGGTTTCGTACTGCCGAATGATGTTCCAGATCTCGACGGTACATACGGCATTGCCTCGGATGAGGGGAAGGGCTGGAAGTAGATATCTCCGAAGAATTTTGAACCAGAATTGGCGGATGGGGTGATCAGGGTGTTGGCCTATAGGCTTCTTGGTCGTAGGGTCGACTTCGGTGTTCTATGTATGAAGTTTGGTCAATAATCAGTCAGGATAAATGATGCACAAGATGGTACCGTTGATAAGAGATGCATTTTCCCAAGTCGAAGGAACTTCGTCAGAAACAGAGGATCGCGAGATACATGCAAGCCGACGAAGGCCATAAGAGGCTCGATCACATCCACCAAATCATCCAGTGTTGCACATACGGGTATCCGGTCCGTCCAGTGAGGGAAAAAGAAGACGAAGTCGACTGCGTTGGTACACGGAGGCGTGGGCGCGCACAATGTCAACGCCGGCTTTCGTCGAGGTGCCGGCACGACGCCAGAAGGACCATATCGCGCTCGTGTTTGAGCGTAAGACGGACTGCGCTCCTTCAACACGAGTAAAGATTCGTACATAGGGGAGAGGGAATGCTTCATGATGCGAATCAGGAGATCAGAGATCTCAGGATTTGCATCTGCCATCCACCGAAATTTGGTCAGGATAGCAAGCGCAGGTCGTATCGCTCCAACAGACAATAGCGCCGAGAGTAGACCCAACTTCTGGTTCGCCGGTTCCTTTGGTTTGGGTGGGGTCTTCTTTGGCTCGGGGGGAGGTGCAGACGGGGCCGACGACTGCCTGACATCGTCCGAGGATTCCAGGGGAGCTGCCAGAGCAAGCTGACTGACCTTAGCGCTGGCGATGCGAGAATCGACTGTAGCCAAATAAGCCTTGTGAACCTTCGCTTCCATATCATCGTCTGTCGGAGTGATGTGCGGGTAGAGGTCTTCGAGGTTGATGAAACCCTCGCGAATAAGAAGCGCAGCTGTCAAGTACAGATGACGCGGCGGAGGATCTGCTACATCTGGACTCTGAGGGACTTTCATTACAGCTGCGGCTTGTTTGAAGTTATTGTGATGTAGCATACCTGGTAGTGGCGAAATTTGAAGCCCAGGACCTGGGCCATCACCCGAGGATTTGTCGACTTGCTACGCGACGGTGCAGGAGGAGGTTGATTCTCCGCAGCAGCCAGAATCTCGTCCAAAGATTTACCCTTGAATTTGCCGGTATCCCGCTCCAAAGTTGTCTTGTCACCCTCGGCGCCGTTGCCAGTGCGGGGAAAAGAACTGCTGTCTCCCCTCCAAGGCGACAGACTCAACAAAACAAGGAAGAAACTCCAATGCGTTGTAAGATGCACCGAGAACACGTCCAATATCACGTCCAAGGCCCTATTGGGATCAAGGTCGAAATACCCAATGAGCGAGACAACACGTTCCCAGATGGGCTTCACGCGGGCCACGGTGACCAGTGAGGGATCGACTGGCAGACCAGTGACAGGTGAATGCGGGGGTGGAAGTGCACTGGTGATCTCCGTTATCAGCTTGGAGAAGCCTTCCGACTGCTCTCGCAGAAGGTTGAACTTGTTTTGCTTGTAACTTCAGAACTTGGGTCAGGTAAGATCACCTACAGTGAACACTGCACGCACAAAAGACCGGTTCTGGCACGAACCTCCCTCCTGTCGAAGGATGGTTTGTCGAGGATGAGGCGAACGTTCGAGTTAAGGACCATGTCCAAACGTTCTCTACAGAGCACCGGATCGAGGAGGCCAGCGTTCTGATACCGTAGACAGTGAGTATGGGATGTATGAGAATCAAAAACTACGCACCAAGAGCGCTTTGACAAGTTCAAACAATGTTTCCTTATCCTTCTCCACCGCATCCTTCGTCTTCGCCGCGGTGAACGAACTGCGCCCGGTGGCAGAGCTCTCTGGCTGTTCCATTTGCCCTGCAGCCACCTTCGCGTCGGCCAGGATGTCATCCAGCTGCGAGTCCATGGACCAGATCGCGTCGACGAGCACCTCACCCAATGCCTGAGCATTTGTAGGCGTAGGAGACGCGTCGTGTGACGAAGACGGCAGGCTGTTCAGTAGTGACTCCAGAAACGCGACGAAAGCACTGATCCTCAAGGGATGTTTCGGAGACCACAATGACAGCGTCGCAGATAATAAGGTGTGGTACGCCGTGGCCAGAGCATCCGTGGACTTGGGATCAGAGGGATTGGAGTGTAACATCGTTAACAATTTTCGACTATCGCAGTGTCAGCTTCTACTTGAAAAGTCTGCCAGAACAGACGCACCACTCCGCTTCCCCTTGAGTACTCCATGTTGAAAGGAACCCGCGAGTTTTGGTGACGACATCCATGTAGTGATAGAAGGAGTACAAGACAGTTTCTCGACGCCCTCGAGGTGGGATGACGTTGGAGCCGGAAGGCCCTGGAGTTGGAACTGGAAGCGTTCGTGCCACGACCTCGCTTCTGATCGAGGTAAGGACTGCGAGACGGAGAAGAGACAAGCTCGTGGCAAATGGAGTGAGTCGCGACGGTCTCCGAGTCGCTGCAGCCGCTTCGCCACACGCTGGTGTGGAGTTTGAACTGCAGACGCCCAGATTTCTAAGTAGCATAAGATTATTATTTACACGTACTTAAGTCCGTAAATACACTTGGATTTGCATAATTATATATTGCTATTGAAATCTCCGACAATACTTACGCATAACATCAACATAACATCACATCGCAAAGGATTCCAATGCAATTTCACGTAAGTAGGTCGTAGGACATCCTTTCCTACAAACATCTATCGTACAACAGATGAAGTTATCTAATTAAGATGAAGACCCCGTAAATCGCAACCAACCAGTTGAGCATCCTAAGCCAGGTAGGGAACTCTTGTTCCTCCGAGTCCTCTGTAGCCCCGATGGCTTGGCTGTACGCAAACCACGAGTCTGCATAGACGTTCCCACCGTAGAGTAACGACTGAGTTGATGCCGCATAACTACCTGAGGCGAGGCGTAAGGTGAACGATGAGCGCATCAAGGCTGAGAGAAATACATACCTGAGCGTACGCCAGCCCGAGTAAATCCGAACAGTGACAGCGCGTAGACAAACAAGTCCCAGCCCAGTTTTGACGCCGACATCAGAACCCCCGATAGGGATACACTGACGAGTGAGATCCCCATAATGAATGGGTGATCCAGGGCTGGACAAAAGCGTTGGTAGTTAGCTCACAAAGCTCTCCCTCAATTCAACTTGAATGCGGAGTCGCGCACCATAGCCATCTATGACATGTGCAACGCTGAGGACGAACTTGAATACTGTGGAAGATCCATCAATGAGCAAATTCCAGGTGTGCCACAACCGAGACAACATGCCTGTGACGATCAAATCGATGAACTTATGTGCGACGTCGCCAATGCTGACATTGGGCACTTGGTCCGCGCCGTCGAGGGGGGAGGCGGGGACGTCTTGGATCGACGGCATAGCGGAGAGGAGGAGAGTGTTAGAGATGATATGTTAACTGGGAGAAGGGCCGCGTTTATAAACATGCTGGTGTCCTAGGATCGAAGAAGGTGGCATCAACCAAACACAGGATCAACAGCCCGATTACGGCACCGTGTTGCTGTAGTAGGATGTCTTCATTTGCAGCGCTTCGAAGGCTTTACGTGAAGTAGCGGACGAGACAGACGCGTCTGATTGCGCACTGACAATCCCGCGAATGCCATCGATAGGACCAGTGCGCGATCGCAGCGATTTCCAGCCCAACAGCCCGCGCCAGACGATCCGACGACCACCTTGGTTCACTAGAATGGCGTCGCCATCACGACTCGACGAGCCATTCGAGATGAAGAGCAGGCACACAAAGCAGAGATCCTTGAAGGGGACAAAGCAAGAGATAGAGCCACCGTGAATACTATGGATAACGACAGAGACCATGAGCATGCCGCATGTTGATGGATGCAGAAGGGTAAAGGGAAACTAGGACGCCGCCATCGGCTTAGCTGATACTAGTCACGGATTCAGCACAACGCATTACAACGGCCTGGAGCTCCTGCTGGCAGCTGCAGATCGATGTGTCCATCTGACATTGTCGACGATCACGAGAGGCTCAGAAGCCCGCTGAGCGTCAAGAGGTGATGCAGTCGTAGTAGGCTCTAGTAGGCTGCATGCTGCAGGGCAATTGTACTGTCGGGAGCTCGACCGAACAAGAGAAGTTTCCGCGGAAGCCTGAGACGAGGCTCGACGTGACCGGGATCTGCTCATGATATTTCTGGACAGCGCAAATGCAGTTTCAGGACCGTCCCGACTGAGGAATTGGACACGTACGTCTGATGATGGGAGTGACGAAGGACAAAGGAAGCGGGCGCTTCACGAGCTTGCCGATGTCAAGGTCCGTACTAAGTCATGGCCGCGATCGACGAGATGAGGATAGCAAGATATCCTTGAGGTTGCTTCGAGTGGAGGTAATGTCACTTCTATGGAATACTAACTATTACAGATGGAACCAGTACAATTACGGATCAGACAATGTTGGGGGAGGACGAGCAGATTGTGTAAACACAGGGTTGAGACAATGCAAGACAGCTGACGACTAAGAGTACAGAGACACAATGTCCGTGGGTTGATGATGGTGCGTTACAGAACGCGGATAGTGAAGGCGGCGGCAGATAAGCTATGCGCCGGGTAATCACGAGTGGTCGCACTATCGTTTGCGAAGCGCCGTTGGGCACCCTGCACAGGCATGCGGAAGGATGACGCGCTCGGGCGGAATGGGTATGGAGACGATCCAGGTATCACATGAAGGGCAGACCCCGCGCACTCTACCGGTGGTACATGCTCTGCCCACCGGTTACGAGGACGGGTCGGGCCTCTTCCATCGGGTGAGAGTACATAGACTGCGCCTGGGAAGACGCCGTCATAAATGGGGAACTTGGTGCGGGGCGCGCCATCTGGCTGAAATATGACGGTGCTGCGGCGCGGTACGAGGCGGCCTGCGCAGCGGCGATATAGAAGGGGTCGGTGGAGACGAAAAGTGATTGGGATGGATCGGGGGAGGATGGTGATGTGAACGGGTGGGTGTTGGGGCGGTGCCGCGGTGACAGAGGCTGGGAGAGGGCTCGCTGTGGCGCAGCCGCAAGCGCGGGCGCCCCGAGGATGTCTTCTACCATCAAGTCGTCTTCCATCTCTTGGATGTCTTCTTCGGCGGCACGAGATACGATGCTCGAGCTTCTGCGACGATGGTTGTCATCCCATTGGTACGAGGAGGTGGAGGGGGTCCGAGCATTGGGGGTGTTGCACGGCTGGATGTAACTATTTTTGCGCGGAATGCCCTGGACGCCGGGGGTCATGGGGGGCTGGTATAGGATGGATTGCGCTAGCTGAGCCTGTATGGTAAGTGAAATCCGTGAGTGGACTGGCGCCATGGTGACTGAATACGGGAGCGCGCACCTGCAGGGCAGCAAGGTCAAGGGCCTCCTGGCCAATATGATTTGCAGAGAAGGAGGAGACAAGGTCGTCTACAGAGAAGCTCATTGCGGAGAGGTGGGTTGGTAGAGGCTCTGTGGGGGGCGCGGGGGAGAGTGTGTGAGGGTTGCAAGGGGTCGCTGTCCAAGTAGATATAGAGGGGAGGAATGCTGTAACTTGCCAAATGAAACACATGGATCTGAGCGCGCGGAACGATTCGGTCCGGGTAATTGTCGCGGTTTTGCAGCCCGGCCCCGCGTTGCCGCCAGCTGCGCGGTCTTTCAATCTCCCTCCGCCGGGCCAGGGTCGCTCTATGTTCTCCTCCTCACTTCACCCGAGTCGACAGACCTGTCTCGACTAATCCAACCCGTGAACTTACACCTGCGCATTTCCTCGGCGTTCCCACCACAGTCACGTACCGACAAACGTCGTTCCCTCTGACACCGTGCCGGCGTCTTTCTTCATTTTCCCCAGCTCGTCTGTCGCCAACGGGCGGGGGCACAGGATTCTGCCCCCGAGATCATCGTGCCGCCCTGATGATGATGCCCGTCGCATTTCCCCGAAGTCTTGCAACCTAGATCGCTCTGTTTCTCCATGTTTCTCCTGAGCCTTTCCGATTTCCGGACCTTCCACTTCGCTCCTTTGTGAGACGCGCCTTCTTTCACGTCTCGGACAAGCCAAACCGTCATGCAGAAGTGTGGAGAAGTTAGCTCCGCAGCACAAGCTTTGTGCTTCCGACACGCGTTCGCCGCGGTTTGCGAGCCTAGAAGACGTCCAACATCTCTTTTACCGGATCGGACCCAGATGATGTGCGGACGCTTGACGGACGGACTTTCTGTCTCTGAACGATCACAGTAACGTGTGGACAGACGCCGCCGGCTCCCGACCGCGTCTCAGTTTCCCCAGGTCCCAATTCCGGCACCGGACCGTCATAACGAGCCTGACTCTGCGGGGCACCGCGCGGCAAGGTCTGCAAGGTCTGCAGAGGGTTTGCATAAGCACAGGTCATGCCTGTCATCTGCGGCGCGGACGTTTGATATAGGGCTCCCTGCGCGACCCGCAGTCTCTTCTCGCTCCCACCGTGATGCCTCCCAGGACGATATCTCGGTTTCCGGCGGACGCATTTACCTCCAATATTCGTCTGGTGAAACGCAGCTGAAACACGTTCTCCATTTAGCGAACTCTGTTCTTAAGCTTGCCTTGGCCTGCTTCAGAAGACAGTCGGATTCCAGCTCGAGTCATTCGGCCTAAACCTCACGGCGGTAAGTAGCGTTGCGCGCTTGCCCGTCCACTGTGCACTTCCAGCTGTATGTCTGAGGTTGGAAGCGCGCGCCTGCCACTTTGGCTCTTCGACGTCCGCGATGTTCAACAGTTCTTGTCTTCCCGAACAACATTTCTACGGAGCGCTGACCTCGTTTCACCACATAACACAGCTTCTTCCCTTTTACCTTGGCTCCACCGCAGCCAAAATACAGTGATATGGATCCTGGCCGTAAGGCTTCTTCCTCGGGTGCTTCGGTCCACTGTGGCCTAGCTGCGGCAGGGTTGAGCCTCTCAGCCCAACTAGCCTCTCTTGGCACGAAGCGAGAGCGAGATCCGCGTGTAAGTTCTCATCCATCAGTCTCTGAATGAACATGTTGAGCAGTGATGATTGAGTCTACCCTCGGCACGTTCGTAGGTGCGTTTGTGTGGAAAGCGTACACGAAATATCATAACAATACCAAGGCATTACGTTCTGTCGTTCAAGAAAGCGTCCAATTCGTCGTCCAGCTCCTGCTGGCTCTTCTTATCTCTCGGCTGTGACCGCCGAGCCCCACCATCCCCTCTGCTTCGCCGGGGCGCCGGCTCTGATTCGCGCCAGTGGGGTTCTTCACGAGGTCCGCGTTGACGCGCTCGCCGCGGCAGCCTCGCTGTAATGCGGGACGCAAGCATATCTGAATCCCGATCTCCATCGTGCGAGCGCATGGAGGATGTCCGCTCCAGCAATGATTTTCCCTCGCCAATGTAGTCCGAGCGCATCTTCGACGGCGGGGACGACGGTGCGGACGCCTCGGGAGAATCCTCGCGTAGAAAGGCGTCGAGGTCATCGTCCAGCTGTGCTCTCGTCTCGCCCTCGTCTCTTCGCCTGCGCTTCGAGCCTCGCTCCCCCTCTTCCCCGAGTCTCCTCTCTCCTACTTTGCCCGCATCAAGCCCGTGCTTCTTGTAAAACTCGCTCTCCTTCCGTGCGCCTTTCTTCTTCACGTCGCCTTCCACTGCCCACCGCATCCGCACCGTGCCCTTCAGACCCTCTCCCATCCCTAGACTCGCGTTGATGCGTTCTTCCGGTGGCCAGAAGGCCATCGGGACAGGCTTGGCTGTCACGAATCCTTCGTCGTCTGGGTATTCGCTTGTTGTCTTCCGTAAGGAGCCGATGGCTGCACTGGCCCGGGTGTTTGATTCGAAGACAAGGACGCAAGTGGTATCGTCGACCCATTCCAGGCCCATGGGGATGGCGTCGAAATGAGTGGCGTACGCGAAGATGCGTTCTGTTGGTAAATGCGCGATCGGAGAGCCTTGCAGGAGGAGGGCATTGCCTCTGTGCGACGTGTCCTCTACTAGAACATAATCAGTAAATATGAAATGGTGGTTCTGAAACTGTATGCCCACCTTCCATCTCTGCCTCTGCTTCTGCCTCGATGTCTCCATTGTCATCACCTCGCTTCCTCTAACAGCAATGCGTGGAAGCATATACAAGACGACCACAGCAGATATTCAACTCCATCATTAGATCCCGTCCTCGCGCAGGGCCGATGACACTGTGCCGGCGCACCTTCGCTGCTCGAGATGCAGACGTGTCTGAGAGCAGATAGACTTTAGTCCGGCCTATGCGATCTGCAAGCGCCGGCTGCGCCGGAAGTTGCTCTTCATATGCTGTGTCCTCGTCATACGAAAGTGTGACAGGTTCACTGAATGGCTGATCCTCCGGTACAGCGTCCATGCTGGCAGTGGTGCGGGGTAGTAGTGGAGAAGGTCCTGGGCGGTGCGGACGATGGACGCGCAAAACAGCTGGCCCCCGTTACTTGGGATGGCCGAAGAGAAGAGACGACCGGTCCAATCCACGATACAAGCGAGCGGAGGATGCAAAATGTTAAGAGAAAGAGAAAGAAGCAGTCGACAGAGAGCGTCAGAGTATCACGTGATACACAACCCTTGTAAGTTGTCGCATCGCGAGTGTTGCTTTGTTCGCTCATGTTAGGCTCAGGCTGTAACGTGTAACGGCAAGCTCCTCCACACTCGAGCTCGCCACTGGAAGAATAGTGAAAGAACCAACACCTCGTTTTTGTCATAGCTAAACGGGTCGGATGTCCATCGCGCAGACCCCTTGTTGTACATGACTCGCTGTCCCGGAACTCCTTCTCGGAATTCTTTGAATCAAAGCTAGCCCATGGACGCGCACAGGACGCGTAGGCTCTCAAGATCCCAGATGACCTGCTTCTTTCTCGGCGCAAACCATCATGCGTCCACGTTTACCTCGGCCCATTGTTCAAGATCGTGTTCCTAATGATCGCCATGGACAACTCCAAGCGTCGGCTGCGTTGCGCAGACAGATCCGACATCGGTATCCGCACCGTCATCCTCGTCGGTGCACGGACCGATCGACAATACATAGCAGTCGGAATACACACGGCTGCCTCGTGAATACGATGCCCCGCTTGCTGATATATTCCGAGTGCCCCCGCAGCCCCAACCCCAATTCACCTGTATCTGGTTACATGAATTTTGTCATTGCAGCCGACATTCACACGACAACACGACGAGGAGAAAGAAATCGTGATAGCGCATCTTGTACAGTTGTTCAGTATTACATGCATGTCTTGAATATGCCTGCACCGCGATTATGATAAGACGTGACAAATCGTGAAGAGAATGCGAGGGGGTAGGGTATGTCGATGCCGAAGGGAAGGGAGAAATGCGGACATGGAACGCAGGCACCTAGAACAAGTCCTCCAGCGTCATCTGCTTCACGATGTCCTGCAAGCAAGACGTCAGGAGGAACTCGCACACACATGGGTAGAACGCACCGTATTCGACACCATCTGGGTGAACTCTTCAAAGCTGAGCTTCCCGTCACCGTCCTTATCTGCTTCCATGATCGTCTTATCCACGATCTCCTGCAGCTGAGTGTCCTGTGGCACCGGAGCGCACTGTCAGCGTCCGATCCGGATATACTGCAGAGAGCGCGTACCTTCAAGTTATTCCCGACCATCATCTTGAGCACCAGAAACAATTCACCGTTCGAGATGAACCCGTCCCGATCCATGTCATACACCTTGAAAGCGACTAATCCGCGGAGAGTCACAAGATCAGTTCGGTCCGTACGTTTAAATTCGGACGACGCACATCGTAGCTTCTCCTCTCGACCTCCTCGACTGCTAAAAGCGCTCAAGCCCCCAACAAACTCCTGGAAGTCAACAGTGCCTCCGCCACTGCAGGCCATCAGATCCGGTCTCTAGCGATGGTGAACATGTGGACTGACTCTTCGTCGAAGATGGCAATCATCCGTGAGGCCAGAGGGTTGTTGGCAATCTGGGGGATCTGCAAGAATTCTTCGCGGTCTATTGATCCCGAGCCATCGCTGGTGGTACCGTCGAGTGAGCACCACCGCATGAAGAGGCGAGGGGGTGAGCGCACCTGTCGAGCTTCATGAACCGCTTCTTCAGTCGTTCCAATTCACTTGCGTTGACTTTACGGACATAAGCATTTTGAAACAAACGGCGCGCTGTGCCACAATCACGACGCACAATTGGAACGCTTTTCCATGTCCTCCATGAACTGGGATGCTGAGGACAAACAGCCAAGGGTCAGACGATATCTGAAGACAGGGTGCCCACAACGTACGTGATTGACCCATAGTGAGATACTGTGTCGTTCAGCGGGGTGGATACGGGGTGTAGGGTAGACGGTAAGGACAGTCAAAAGAAAGAGCTATAGAGGCTCGGTCGGAAGATTGATTGCGGTGCGGGGACGATAGCTAATACAGGTGCGTGGGAATATGCGCGGAGACGCGCCCAATATGTTGACCGCGACTCGTCGAAGTATGTGACGTTCAGAACGTCCACAAACTGCATGCTCCCCGCTGTTCGCTCGTGCATAACGAGATTTGGTAGAGGTAAAGTCAGCGCCGGAGAAGTTCGACGACTCGGCAGCTCTCGTACGCGACTGCACCGCCTTCAGATCTGTATTTGTCCTCCATGCCCGTCTCGTGTCAACCCACAGAAACACGCGACCACAAGTTCACGCAACCTACAATGCACGCGTTCGGTCCATTATATGCAGACATCGGCGGGCATGGGTCAACGGGAATTGGTACTTTCCGACGCACAACGTCGGACCATATACGCGCTGTCCACACCGCCTGGTAAAGCGGGCGTTGCTGTGGTAAGGATCTCGGGCCCGGACGCACTGGCAGCGTGGCAGCGGATAGTGAGGTCTCCCTCACGGAAGGGAAAGACACGGGCTTCTGGACCTGAGCCGTGGAAGATGGAGCGCTGCAAGATTGTCGACCCAATGAGCGAGGAAGTGCTCGATGATGGTCTTGCTCTCTTCTTCCGAGGTAGGCATCGGCTTAAAGTACTTGGACTGACGAGCTAAATGCCGTATGCCAGGCCCGAAATCTTTTACTACTGAGGATGTGTTGGAATTGCACATCCATTCCGGCCGTGCCATCATTGCGTCGGTTCTCACCTCTTTGTCTCGACTACCCTTCCTTCGCCCCGCAGAGGCCGGCGAATTCACTCGTCGCGCGTTCGAAGGTGGTAGACTCGATCTGACCCAGGTGGAAGGTCTAAAGGACCTCATCGATGCCGAGACAGAGACTCAGCGGAAGGCTGCGTTGAGAGTAGCAGGGGTGGGTGGGAACGCCTTGTATCCTCGTACGATCGACAATGCAAATCATTTCCTATAATACAGGGCTCGACGAGGACCCAGTTCGAAGAGCTGAGACAGGAAATCATCAAGTGCTTGGCTCTCGTTGAAGCACTTATTGATTTCGGAGAAGGCGAAGATCTCGAAGAGGGGGTATTCGAGCAAGGTGTGTTTGAACTCCTTGGAAAGAGGTTTGTGGATTTGACCGCGTCGACTCCGTAGCCAGAGAGCGAGCCCAGCACCTCCGCAACCGTGTCCAAGCTATCTTGTCTGATAACCGTCGCGGGGAGATCCTACGCTCCGGTATTCGTCTTGCAATTTTCGGACCCCCGAACGCGGGTAAGAGCAGCTTGCTCAACTTCTTAGGCGAGTTTCTCCTTCTCTGCTTCATCTACTCGTGCGCTGAGACGGTGACTAACGATCGACCATTGACCAGCTCAGCGCGAGGCAGCGATTGTGACCCACATCCCCGGGACAACGCGCGATATATTGGAGCTGTCGCTCGATATAGAAGGTCTGCCAGTCATTGTAGCCGACACAGCGGGCATAAGGACTACCGATGATCTCGTGGAGAACATCGGTGTTGAAAGGGCGAAACAAGCGTAAGAGATCTTTCGTAAAGCGTGTTTACCTCACTCAGTTCATCTGTTGCAGTGTCGAGACGGCAGACGTTACTCTTCTTGTACTTTCCCTCCCTGACGTACTCCGTTACGATCAGTCAGGACTACGTATCGTCGTGCCCGAGCATATCAAAGCGTTGTTGCTGCCAACCACCTTCGTCCTTCTCAATAAGATGGACCTTTGTCCTTCCGTCAGTCTTGAACAGGTGGAAGGGCTCCTCGCGGACTTGCCGAGCCCCGCTGGATGGCTAGTCAGCTTGACCTCAGACGCTGGCACAGCGCAATTCGTATCGGGATTTGCAAAGGCACTACAAGAAAGGTCAAGACTACATTTTGCCGACTCTCAACCGTTCGTCTGATATTGGGGATTGCTACAGGTATCAGCTGCTCCATGAACAGAACAGAGATGACGTGCCGTTGATCACTCATTCTCGACATCGCACGCACTTAGAGTCCGTCCTGCGCTTTCTCGATGCGTTCCTGGACACCAGTACGCGAAGCCTGGCATCTGCTCTTGCTGTTGAAACTAATAACCTCTCTTTCTAAATACAGCCTCCGATGATGTCGTCCTCGGCGCTGAGGAGTTACGCTATGCTGCCCAAGCTGTTGGGAAAATCTCCGGTCTGATTGACGTCGAGGACGTCCTCGACGTAATATTTCGCGACTTCTGTATCGGCAAGTAGTTCGTCTGTCTTCTCATTCCATGCTCTAGCACCGGAACATGATATGTACAGTAATAATGACAAAATTGTCGCTCTCGACATGTCAGTCACGCCGGATCTTTTTTGGAATCTCTTCCATCTTGACATCACTGTCGTAACCTCTCTTCTGCCCTAAAGGGCTGCCGATGTCAAGGTCCATATCGACATCACCCAGCGGAGGAAATGACCAGGCGTGAAGCTTCGAATCTTCGCCGCCGGTGAGTAGGATATTGTTCTGCTCCCCAAGAAAGTTTGGTATACAGAAATGTGAAAAACGCTAGAACTCACGCGTTCGTCGCAGAGTATTCCCCTCACTACGCCAGAATGTCCACCTGTCCATAAACGATCGAGAGTCCAAGACGAAGCACGTTCATCATAATGTGCGTTTCGTATGAGCGCAACATCTCCTCTGTGGTACAAGTCAGTGCAAAGAAACGGCACAGAGGAAATAGACGTGCTCATTCGAGCCAACAAATAGGCTGAGGCCACTTTCACTCGAAGCATGTGAGCCAATCAGATAATCGGTGACCCATGTACGGCCTTGAGTATGCACAGACGGCGTACGAATATCAAGATCGTTTGCGAGGTCCAGCTAGAATACCGTCAGTCTGGAGTACCAGTGATAACTGAAAGTACGGACCTCTTCAGACCATACACTGAAAGTCTCCATGTCACTAGCCGCCCACACACGAGTAAGGGCGCCAGACTGGGGAACCCAGCCGACTTGGGAGATGCTGCACCCCCAGTTGCTCATATGCACAACAGCCTCGTCCTCATCGTCCTCTTCTGCATTCGATATGCTCAGCAAACCGTCGGAAGATGCGGACAGCAGACTCGTGTATCCTGCTACTGGAGACGATGACCGCAGAAAATGCAGGGCGGTGACATCGTCTGAGTGAGTAGACGCATGAGTTCGCAAAGGTGCAGCAGGATTTCGTGGATCCCTGAAGAGGATTAGACAAGGTTTCCACACCCTTGCTGGACCGGCGGCTTACCAGTAAGCGATGACCGCGTCGTCGCCCTTAAGCTCCGACCCTGCAGCCACAGTAAGGCCATCGGGTGATATATCGCAGCAGAGCAAAGCACGAGATTGGCCAGCTTGAAGCACTGAAAGCCATCATACGTCTTTGAGTTGTCAAAATGCGATGCTCAGACAGTGTCCGCCCGTCTACTCACTTTTTACACCGACACCGCCTGTCCGATCATCCCAAACTGAGACTGTTCCATCCTTGCCGGATGAAACAAGCGCCCTTTGCGTTGTCCCCGCAACCGAATCAACTGCGCGCAACGACGTGGTTCCTCCGTCGTGGCCGCGTAACGTCAGTGCGTGCCGGAAAGAGCCCTTGTCGTACAGGTGGATGCTGTTCGACGGTGCAGAGGCTGAGACTGCATAACTCGATGGCAAGGCTGCAAGGGAAAGTATGTACGCCTCCGATGGTAGCTTGACCGAGCGTAAAGGCGTATTGTTTTCTGTCAGGGCAGGAGACTCGGAGAGAGACATTTGTGGACGGAGGAACGTCCATTTCGGGACGAGTTTTTCTGCCTTCCTTGATTAGGTAACCGCACGGCACTCATCAGTGAGAGCCATGCGTTGCTGTGTGCTTGCTCGTCTTTCTCCTCTTCACCATCTCCATCACCACCGGCGTCGCACTTCAGTGTCTGCGATTGCCTTCTGCTCTTCGTCTGCTCACTAGTTCCCGACCACACTCTTTAGAACCACACTCTTTCGCGTTCGCGTCCTCTGTTGCAACAACTCCCGACAAGGCGACTTTATACATAGACTTATTCTTTCTTCATCACATCACTCGCACGATCACAACTATGGCCCCTCACTGTGAGTCCCTTACTTCTGCAAGTCATCCTTGTTCTCAACATTGTTTATCTAGCATCTCGTCGTCATCGGCTGCCGCAACACCGTGGTGACTACGTCTTAGTCCCTCCACCGCTCGGTCAGTGACATGATCTTTGGACTCTTCTCTGACCTCACACGGGATATCTCAGATCTCTCCCTCGAGTCTTTGCCGCTCATGAGTGAAAAATCACCGGTGCCCATGATCATAGTTACCCCCTCCTCTCCCTCCTGCTCAACCGACTTCTCCATCGCGCTCCTGGCACCCCCATCGAAGCCCAGTCTTCGCGAGCGCGTATCGTTCATGTCCGCTACCATGCAGTTCAAGGCTCGCACGACCTTTATCCTCCTGCTCTTATTCTTCATCATGGCCTGCCACCTGCTTACCCACCGTCTCGCCACCCGCCACCCGCACCTCCAATTCGACTCTATGCAAGAGATCGAGCTTGGGGCAGAGCAGGCACAGGTCTCTGCATCGTCATTCGGTTGGTTTGATTGGCAGACCTTTTGGGACATCTCAGTTCCCGACGGCAAGCGCGAGTTTGTCGTCACAGAGTCCATCGCGGGGTGAGGAGGTGACTCGGACAGGTTCTACGTTCGGTTCGTTAGATCCTTTTATGCGGATTGAGCAGCGCTTCTCACCCATCCATCAACGTGCGCTTTATGTTATTTATTGTTTTTGGAGTTCGCTGTGGACGATTCGCTGTCTTGGTTTTGTACCGAATGTCTCCTTCCGCTTCAAACCCAAGACATCTGTCTGACAAGTCAAAAGCTCCGATATACTGCGCCGCATAATGGAGGACTCCTCTCTGTTACACCATGTAGCGCGAACCTTGCCAAGATCTCGCAGACTTCCCACAAAGAATATGTGTGGCCCGACGAACACTAGAAGACGTGCGTCGCCGTGTTGTATTGCGTGAGTGCCTCGAGGGTTTTCCATGATCACTCCTCTTTCGGCGGAGCGGTGCTCGGGGTGTGTACTGCTGTACACACGCTTGCACGGCGGCGCGTGAAAAGCAAGATTGATTTCGCAGTGTCTCGCTGCAGTTGAACGTGATGTAAGTTAGGACAAGGCGAAAACGCCATCTCCCTGCAGCTACGATCCCTCGTCGCCAAATGTCAGTGGAAGTGCCCACTTGGACCGTGGCATACTTACGCTCTCACTTCCTTGCAACTTGCCACCGTAAGTCGTCCCTCGGAGCCACTCTCGCCGAGTCGCCAGTGCCAAACAAGTTCAACGGACGTATGCATCTCGGCATCTATAGTCGTCTAACAGACGCCAATACTTTATGTAATTGGCACGCACTGACAGCCCAGATCGTGCCTGCTGCCATCTACACGGGATGACTGATGTTCATCCTTGTTCATCGCTCCTCCAGCAGCCTTCAGTAAGCCCTAGCGAAAGATTAGGCTTCTCATGCAACGCCGCATGATCGCAATTGCACGGTGCGTTGTGTATTTGCTTCGTCGTAGGCTTCGCATCACCTTTCTTCGACGAAGGCGATAGAGCGGCCTACTTACTTGCTAACTAGCCGGCGCTTATATGCAGTGCACATACACGATCATCATGATCAGCAAGCCCTAAGCCGCATTCGCGTCAAGCCGACTCATAACCGAGGATATTCGGATCGATCCAATTCGACGGCCTCAGGGCTCCTCAGGGTTTCGAGAACAGGCACTGCATCGTATGTCCAGGACTTCATATGTCTTGTCCTCTACTGCCAATGCGTCTGCAAATCGGCCATAAAGCATAGAACAAGTCGAGAACAAAGCGAACAATCATGTACGTCGTTCCAATGCCAGCGCCCTGAAATAGATATAGACTGTCAACTGTTCAATAAGCGTGAACAAGCGCCGTGGTTGTAGGGCTGTCCCTGACAAGAACCCGTCAAACACATCATCTCCGATAATAAAACCGGTCGCGGGTAGAGACGATGGTCGACTTTCTCCCCCTTTCTCCCCCGCTGTTGTCTCGCACCCTGTACCAGTAATCACAATGGGTTTGTTCTACATCGCTCGCCTCGTGACGCTTGGTGCGTGTATGCTCGATTCGCTGCAACTTCGACACGTTCTGATTGCAGTGCTCTTACCAGCGACTTCCCTCGTTTTCTCAATCATTGTATTGGGTCTCGCGGCAGACATGATCTCTATCACGGAGGAGTATCTCGACTCCTATTACATCTTCTCTGCACTCGCAGTCGCGACCGCTGTCCTGACGTTTGTGACTGTTCTTCCCATGTGAGTTCTCCTTGAATTTACTTTTGGTCCCTCGAATCTAATCGACGACCAGGATTGTGATAGATCTATTCAGACGGGGCGCGTTCTCGTCTTGGGTAGTGTTGGAGGTTTCATGGTTGTGTACGATTGGTGGTTTTTCGGTATTCGGAGCGTGTGGCCTAATGCTTTATTTTAAGCCATCCTCTGGGTCCTGTGGCTATCAACAGCTGCATACGCAACCTGGACGGACGGACAAGTTTTCATCGGCTCTAGCTGTAGTTTCGTGGACTGTAGGTTTTCTCATCTTTCTGTCGCGGCGTCATGTGCTGACGCTTTCTCAATCAGCGACCGTGTCCCTTGTTTGCAACGAGTTCAAAGCAGTCGAAGCATTCGCGTATCTCACATGGATCCTGTGTACGAATGCATACCTTCTTGTTCTGTCAATTGTAGCTGACAAGTAAGTCTACAGTGATGGCTTACTCAGTGACGCTCTTCGCGTTTGCTATCAAGGGCCAGACCCTTGGGAACAAAACTTGGACGAACACCGTCCGAGACGCCACCTTCCTTACCGCTCCAACGCGCAAGGATATCGACGCCCCTGTTCTCGTCGCTACGGGTCACCCACTGCAGACTTCGGAGGCAACACCCGCACCTGTGTCTATGTCGGTGTCTCCTGCTGCCCAAGTCTAGCGTGAATGTCTCTATAGCATTATAACTGGGACCTTGACGGGTGTCTCGTGAACGCTTCTTCTTGGGGCCCAGTTTCTTTCTATGAATTGCACGATTGCAGATACATACCCATATTCCCCATATGACATTATTGACAATAAAGACTTTGATTACTTGCGTGCACGTTCTTCGCATACCGTGTCATTATCTGCAGTTTGCCTGCAGCCGAGCAAGCCACTAGTGCGAGTCACTGCCACTGTCCCAGAGGATAGGATAGGATAGGATAGGATAGTAGTAGTACACCGCTATCTGGCCGGATGTACGGCCCGTGTCAGAGCGCCCCAACCGCAATCCGCCCCAACCGTCACCGTCTGGTCGCGCAAGGCTATCACCGCACTGGCAAGCTTCGTGTCTCCCGCCGCCATGGATTCCCTCTTCATTCCACTTTCCGAGGCAGTAGGGGCGTCAGTAGACCAAGTCAAAGTGAGCAGCAAGACACGTCAATACTTCATAAACGTATGAATGACCCGACTGTATCCTAGCTCATTTCGTGTCTACTGGTTTCCTACCCTCTCGGTAGTCTCTTCATCAGGATACCGTCCTCGCAGCCTGCTATCAAGCATGTCTTCAACATATGTGTTACTCTATTCTACTTTATACCTGTCCTTAATCTGCAGGGCCCGTTCGTGCAACTACTCTGCGATGTTCTGGCTACCTATGTCATAGCCGCGACAGTGAAGGGGCCTCAAATGCCGTGGATTGTCTTTGGGTAAACACAAACGTCGTACATGCCGACCCGATCCTGTATTAATACGCTCTTCTTCCATAGCCTTATGATGGGGCATCTGACGGTGAAGTAAGTGTCGGAAGCCGCTTATTCGTGTTATTCTCTGAGCACAGCGGTCATTTCCACAGCCAGGTTATCCGGGCGTTTTCCAATGTCAGCTACGAGACATTTGAAATCACAGGACCCCAAATGGTCTTGGTGACGAAGCTCAGTACATTTGCATGGAACGTGTGGGATGGCAGGCGGCCCGTCGAAGTAAGCCATCTGTTTCACGACAACTATCCTGCGCCTCAACTGATCATCAACGCAGGACCTTGACAAGTGGCAGATGCAGATGCGGGTGTCAACGTTTCCCTCTCTACTGGAGTTTCTTGGATTCGCGTAAGATGGCTGCTGCGCCCTGCTCATACGTGAAGCTCATCATCAGCTTTTATCAGTTTCTATTTCCCGGGAGCACTTGTCGGACCGTATCTCGAGTACGCAGCCTATAAGTCCCTGATCGACGAAACCCTATTCCAAGTTTCCGGGCCAACCCCGGCAGAGACTCCAAGGCGAAGAGCCGTGCCGGATGGTCGAAAGCGCGTGGCATACCGAAAGATGGTCACGGGCTTGCTCTTTCTCGGGCTGTTTGTCTTGTTTGGATCCACATACAACTACGGCGTTGTCATTACGGACAGGTTTCTGGAGAAGAGTCTACTTCACAGGTCCGTCTATCATTATTCTGAGTCAGTCAGCCACTCATGTCTCGCAGAATAATTTCCTTCCAGATCTACGGCGTCATCGAGCGAGCAAAATACTACTCAATTTGGATTCTCACCGAGGGTGCGAGCATCCTCACAGGTCATGGATTTACAGGTTACAGTCCATCCGGGAAGAGTCTCTGGGAAGGCGCCGCCAACGTAGATGTTCTCTTGATCGAGTTCGCGCCTAGCTTCAAGGTACTCCTGGATTCGTGGAACATGAAAACGAACGTATGGCTCCGCGAGTGCGTATACAAACGCGTCACTCCTAAGGGAAAGAAGCCAGGATTCAAAAGTAGCATGACTACCTTCGCAACTAGCGCATTTTGGGTCCGTCTCTCTTCCGCCGTCGACTCCTGTGAAACCCACCCGTTTGACCATTCAATTCTATAGCATGGCATCGCACCAGGATACTACCTCACCTTCCTGTATGGCGGCTTCGTGCAGACTGCCGGTCGTCTGTGCCGCGCCAATCTCCGGCCCTTATTCTTTCCTGCATCCCCGGTGCCGACTGTGCAACAGAACCCCTCTGCAGGAAGCGTATTAAAAAAGGGTCTCGAGCAACAGCCCTCTCCACTGAAGAAGGTCTACGACATCACAGGGATTGCGGCAACCGTCATGCTCATGAACTATGCTTGCGCGCCGTTCATGCTGCTTACGCTGAAAGATTCGTTCGAAGCGTGGGCGCGGCTGGGTTGGTACGGTTTCTGGATGGTCGGGATCTGTATTGTTTTCTTCAATTTCGGTGGAAGTGCATGGTTGAAAGGCGTACAGACCCGACGTATAAAGCGGGCGACGGGGGTATCCGCTCCCCCACCGGACGGGAAGGCAGGCTCCGACGACGTTTCGCCTCACGTCGTACCGCCACTTGATGCCGCAGTTGCCGAGGTGCAGAAGAAGTTGAGTTGATGGATCGGTCAGCTATGACAAGGACGCATGCGTACATACGACTCTAAATGACTTTGGTACCACCGCTTCAATTTGGACGTTACGCACTGATAGAATTCGGTCTGATATTTGCATGAGAAATGAGATGGGTCCATACAATAGACACAAAGACGAACTGTCTCGCAGGAAGCTAGTTTGCAGACACGCAGATGATGCAAGGAAAGATGAGACGACGACGTCAACGTAACCTACGTGGCGGGATTGATCTAACTTTCAATGCGCGTGCGTGCACTGGCGATCCAAGACGCGAAGTTATGCATACAGGTTGCTTCATGAGGGTGAGTATACTAGTAAAAAACAAAGAAGCCCATAACGCATAATGCATATCCTCTGCCTGGCATGCCCATGTACCGACTTCACGTCGTGTTTTTTTGGCACTTAGACCTTGAAGCCACGAGACTTTCGGCGACCACGAGCACGTTCGAACTGAGGGATAGAATGAGAAGGTGTAGACGTCTAACAGTAAATAACAACGTACTTTGCGGCCCTTCGAGATGGTATACGGCTTCTTGTTCTTGTGGGGGCCCATGCCAAAGTGCTTGACAGATTCACGGGCTGTCCGCTTGCCCCTCAGCAACACGGTGTTAGAGCCAGTGGGAGCGCGCAGAGCGAGTTGGTCGAGGGTGATTGCCTCGCCGCCGGCCTTGATGATGCGCTCCTTGGCACCCTGGGTGAACCGAAGGGCAGCGATGGAGAGCTTGGGGACCTCGAGGAGACGAATGTCATCGGTGACAGTGCCAACCTGCACAATGACTTTTGATGACCGGTCATCAACCTTTGCAGTCTCCTTCACGATGCGGGAGAGGGAAAGAGGTGGGCGGTTGACTTTGGAGAGAAAGAGTCTGTGGAGGATTGCCTATATTACGACATCAGTATTGAAGTCGTTTTGATAGCTCCGAATCAAGGACCTTGTTGAAGTTACTGTCGGTACGGCGGGCGAGGAATCGGTACAGCTGAAAATATCGTTAGCTTGGACTTCGACCTTATCATAAACGTGAACAGTAAGTACCTTGACCAGCAGGAGGAGATACGGGTCCTCGCTCGCAGGAGCGGTGCGGACGCCCTTCTTGACGTGGTGCTTGGCGATGTCAATACCCTAAAGCCAACCTGAGTGTCAGAACCGCGCCCGCCGACAGCGACGACGACGAGCTCACCATCTTGGTCTTGCCGGAGGTCTTGTTTACGGCTGTTGATGACGAACGGTTGAGGCTGAAGAACTATGCAGTTGCTGGATTTTGAGTTCAAGTCACGCGGGCTTTCAATTTCACAGGGGTTTCTGCCACAAACTCGACCAAACACCAACCCTGGAACCAACCGCCACCATGGTGCGTCAGCCGTTGTCGTCGTCGTTGTCGTTGGCGTCCCTCTCTAACCTTTTGGCGTCGTTTAGTACAGCGAACCCGCCGTCCCTCCCGTTGACCCATACTCAGACGCGTACAATGCTCCGCCACCTGCAGCCCCTGCAGCAGGCAACGCGACTGCGGAACGAGACCCTCCTGCTCGGGGTAGGTCGCGTTCTCGCAGTCCCGTGCGCAGCGCTGGTTATCGCAGTCCGCCGTACCGCGGAAGCAGAAGGCCGTCACCTCCGCCTAGACGACCCCCTCACGCTCCCATCGTAGGCCTTCAGGTGTTTAGCCATTCCAAACATCCTGGTACTAACAGCATACTCATCGTCTGTAGGCTCCTAACCCGACCAACGTGCTTGGCGTGTTTGGGCTTAGTATTCGTACTACCGAGCGCGACTTGGACGATGAATTTAGCAAGTTCGGCAGAGTCGACAAGGTCACCATCGTCTATGACCAAAGGGTGCGTCACTTCCGCGTGCATATATCGAGCCCCTTGTTAATCAATGCTCAGTCCGATCGTTCGCGTGGATTCGGATTCATCAAGATGAACACTGTCGAAGAGGCTACGCGCTGCATCACCGAATTGAATGGCGTGGTTCGTTGCACTAGTGTTCGCGTCTTCTTTTGGATTTAACTCTTCTCTAGGACCTTAATGGCCGTCGCATCCGCGTCGACTACTCAGTCACAGATAGGCCCCACGCGCCCACTCCCGGAGAATACATGGGCCACCGTCGTTCCAGCGGCCGCGACTCTTACTATGGCGGCCGCGACGGCGGTGGCGGACGGGACTCGTACAGAGATTCTCGCGACCGTGATCGCGATTCTCGTCGCGGCTACGACCGTGACAGGGACCGTGATCCTTACGGACGCGACAGCAGGGACTGGCGCGATCGCCGCAGCCCTCCCCCTTCTCGTGGTGGACGCTACTCCCCCGATTACCGCAGGCGTCGTAGCTACTCGAGGAGTCCTCCTCGAGGCAGCAGCCCCGCGCGTCCGGCTCGTGACTACGATGCTCCGTCAGCTGCAGCTACCAATGGCGGAGACAGGTGGTGAAGACGGTCGCTTTTGGAAGGCCATGGGGCAGGTCAAGGTGAAGACGGGCAACTGTCAAAAATGAGACAAGAGATGAAGAGTCGTTGACCACTGTTCAAGTTCAATCCTCCGTCAAGTTTCCTTTTTTCTTCCCCATGAAGTCTGGATTCCATACGATAGCACGAACAAACCAAGTTCTCAAGTTTCCTTCGATATGCGCTGTTTCTTGTAGTCCCTCCTATTTTTTTCAAGGACAAGAACCTATGTTGGCTGCCATGTCCCCCTTCCCATTGGGTACCATATGTCTGGGGACGACTACGACTAGGCCTTCTGCACTTGGCCTCCCTCAGCGTGAAAAAAGACCGAAAGTGGATACTTATGAAGTCGCCCATGTGTTACCTTCGCACGACACTCACAATTGGATGACTCGATTGCGGCACCGTTCAGGTAAGGATTGACTCGCGTGGGTTCAGAGTATTCGGCTGCGGTTTTTTCTCCATTTTTCCAGATTACTCAACGTTGGAAGACCTGTCCTCAATAGGCTTCTTGGTCTTGGCGGGCCGTGCAGTGTAGATGTCTGTGTCACTGATTTACAGTGGAATCAAATGTACTGTTTCGTCAATGTATCGTATGTACTATGTGGTCACAAATATCATATGACGTCGTCGACTCTGGATAGACCGTCAGCGCACGAGTGCGCTCTCTTGTAGAACAGTTGCCACACAGTTGCCCTGGGATGTCGACGGAAGGGTTGTTTAGAGCTTGAGGAGGTCGTCGGCGAGTGCTTGTCGTTGAGACTGAGATTTGGATCGCCGATTCGTCCGTTTCGGGAGGACAGCTGTTTTCTCAACCGCACCGTCTTAGCGCGCGTCTACACCTCGTATTTGCCTACCATGCCTCGTATCAGAAAAAGTTCGTCCTTTCCTGCTATGCCGCGGCCACGCTCATCAGCTTCTAGAGACCAGTAAGCGCGGTACGACCAACCGACGGTCACAGATCAAGCAGAAGGTTGCGGAGAGCAGGAAAAAGTCGAAGAAAGCTGCTAAGAAAAATGTGACATGGAAAACCAGTGCGTCCTGCTCATCTGAGATACCCCATAACCTCAATTTCGTGCTTTCCATTTTAGAAACGCCTAAAGATCCAGGCATTCCGAACAACTTCCCTTACAAGGATCAGATCCTGGCTGAGGTCGCAGAGCAGCGGAGACAGGTAAGTGTGCCGTGTCTATGACATAGACAGTGTTGAACATTAGACACATAGGCTGCAGAGGAGAAAGTTCGCCGGAAAGAGGAAAAGAAAGCCAACAAGGCGCAGAAGGCCGCACAACCAGACGACGACGGTTCGGATGGCGAAGGCTCCGCAGGCGAGGGCTCGGCCTCAGGTTTTGACGGAGTTATCACCCTAGGTGATGGTCGCCTGACGAAAGCTGGAAAGTCCAAAGCACCGGTCATTGTCGAAGAAGAGCCAGAAGCCGTACCGTTGCTCATCAATCCCGACTTTCCGAATCTTCGATCTGTGCTCGACAAAGCAGATGTCGTTGTCGAGGTGCTCGACGCGCGCGACCCCCTTGCATACCGCAGTTCGCAGCTGGAGAACATAGTAGGCGAAAAAGAGGGACAGAAGCTGCTCCTGGTGCTCAATAAGATCGGTACGTGGCCTTCCGCTTCTCTCAGCGCCGTAGACTCATTCAGTTGTAGATACCTGTGCTCGTGAACCTGTTTCCTCGTGGGCTTCCCAGCTCCGCACTTCGCATCACACCGTCCTCTTCCGGTCTGCCTCGGCGTTCCTCCCATCTGCGACTGTCGCTGCCGGTCCGTCGAGGAAGGGGAAGGGAAAGGTGCCTGCAAACGATGCCTGGGGCGCGGACGCAGTGCTCGCTCAACTGAGGCAATGGGCGCAAGAAAAGTCGGGCTCGGAGCCTCTTGGAGTTGCGGTTGTCGGTCTAACCAACGTACGTCCTATTCGTCTCTAATAACACCCCGACTGAGTTCTGTCCATCAGGCTGGAAAGAGCTCGTTCATCAACTCTCTGCTCCGACAGAACACATTACCTATCTACACAGCTTCTTCGCCCAGTCGCGGTCCCACTACCACCACGCATGCTCAGGAGGTGACTCTCGACTCAATCAAATTTATCGACACGCCTGGATTGTCGTGGGACTACTCAAAAGTGTCCAATGAAGATCCAGAGGAGGCGAGGCGTATACGCACACAGGACATCCTCCTGCGAAATAAAGGTCGGGTCGACAAACTCAAAGACCCAGCGCCTGCTAGTGAGTTTGTCTGCTCGGAGCCAATTTCAAGATATCTCACTAACCCGCATCCAGTATCGCACATCGTGTCGTGTGCAAACACCGAAGACCTCATGCTGTTCTACAATCTGCCTGCGTACGCGAAGGGCGACCCTTCTGCCTTCCTGTCCGGTGTTGCGCGCGCAAACGGGTTCATCAAACGTGGCGGCGCATTGGATCTCGCCGGTGCGTCGCGGCTCGTCTTGCACGACTGGAGCACCGGGAAGCTCCCGCGCTATGCCGCACCCCCCCTTGCAAGCGCTGCGGCTCCTGCACCCACCGAGGCCGATACTGTAGTGCTTGCATTATTGAAGCCGCGTAAAGAGGCACGGAAAACTCCAGGCCTTGTGAAATTCATCTCTGGAAAGGTAGACGACCGCCCAGTGGCGCTGGATGCGCCGTGGTATGACGGCGACGAGAGCGAGGACGATGAAGACGCGGAGGACGAGGACGTGGAGGATGAGGCGGTCAGTGCAAAGTTTGAAGGGGATGACGAGGACGAAGATGACGCAGAAGAAGAGGACGATGCCGAAGATGACGATGAAGAGGAAGAGGAAGAAGGGGAGGAGGTCATTCCCTCACTGCCTCCTTCCAAACGCCAACGCCCGTCATCGAAAACTACAACTCCCGCGCGCCCATCCAAAAAGGTAGCCTCTGCCACCTCATCCCAGGTTTCCATCGCCAAACCTCGACAGTCCACGCAACCCAAGGCCTCTGCATTGAAGGGACCCAAGCGCACATCGGGCCCGACGGCGAAGGCAAGCAAGGTCGCCCCCGCCAGCAAAAAGCCAGGAGGGTCAGCTAAGGGTGATGAGTACGACTTTAGCAAGTTCTTTTAATAGAGCATGTTGAGCACTGCTTATCCCTCATGGGTATCCATCGTCCCAGTGTTTGTGCGATAGTAGTGAGTCAGAGGGTGCCGTCCAAGTGCTGCCATGGAGGTGGGGACAACACCTCAGAGTCAACCGATCATCGATCAACGTTCAACCTGCGCTGGTGAAATCAAGACGAATGGACCGGCAACTTATGTGCATACATCTTGAACTTGATTCGAACATTATTAGAGTCATTATTATCTGCGAATTATCTGGGCGGTGAACTGCAGGTGTTGTTTACATGTATTATGATGCCGACGGGAAAGCTGTCCGATCTCTGGATCTCGCTTGGATCTGACGCGAATCTCACCCCTTCCTGCGCTCTGCCGCTCACCCCCTGCTCGTCAGTCTCCACCTTTGATTGATTTTTTCATAGCAATCGCGTCACACACCCATGGGCGAAACGACAGACTCTCGTTTCCGCCTCGACAGTCGCTTCGAGGAGCCGGAAGCCGGCACTTCAGGATTGACAGGTCCGTCAAAGCTTGCGGCGACGTCTGGTCCATCGCTGTCCGAAGACGAAGACTCTGAGAAGGAAGACGAGGGCAGTCAGGACCAGACAACAGAGCAACAAGAACTGAGCGAGGGCATGGACCCAGCTGGATTTGCAGGACCCAAAATTGTGAAGCCTCTCACTCCCGAAGCTCTCGCCGCCTTCAAGGCTGCTCAGGACAAGGCTGGAGTCATATACATATCGCGGATACCCCCAGGTATGCGGCCAACCAAGGTCAGACACATCATGAGCCAGTATGGAGAAATCGGAAGAGTCTATCTGCAGCAAGAAGGTATACCGTTCACCCAGAGTCTCTTATGGTTGATGGCTAAATGACAGTTGCCAGACGCAAAACGAGCCTATCTTCGAAAAAAGTACACGGCAACCAAGAAAGCGCATTACACGGAAGGTTGGGTTGAGTTCAAGGACAAGAAGGTCGCTCGGTCGATAGCCGAGATGCTGAATGCACAACCCATCGGCGGAAAGAAGGGAACTCGGTGGCGAGACGACGTCTGGACGATGAAGTACCTTCCGAAATTCAAGTGGAACATGCTCACAGAACAAGTCGGTGGGTCGCTTCCGCCGAATGCGTATGACGTGCATGAGAGCTAAATCGTCTTCAGCTCACGAAGCCGCTGTTCATGCTGCTCGCCTACGCGTGGAACTTTCTCAGTCGAAGGCCGAGCAGCATGAATACTTGAAAAATGTCGAACTTGCTCGCGTACTGGACAAGCGGGCAGAGCGGAAACGGCAAGCAGGTAAAGACGACAAACTACCGGAAGTCAAGAAGAGGCAACCGGAGGGCGAGGCGGGAGAGAGGGCTCGGAGTAAACGACGAAAACAGGATCGGCCTGTGGCAACAGGAGGAGATGACAATTTGGACAATGTACTCAGCAGTATCTTCTAGTAATTTGCATTGCATTTGGGCACTGGGATATCGTCCAGCACGCGCAATGCGGCGGAAAACGAATATTTGTGGCTTATAAGCGGATGAAATGAAGCGGAGAACGAAAGAGGATCGGCGAGGACGTGGCTGAGCTGGTTTGTGGTTCTGCATCGCGGACACATCGAGCGTCGTCTCCGCTGTTGACGAGAAGTCCAGCACACGCTCATTCTCGTTGTCGTCGCGATCGCGCAGAGGTCTGTTCTTCCTCATCCTCGCTCTCTCTCTGTCCATGTCTCTCATCAGCCGTATTGCTTTGTTCCTTCTCAATCTCTCTTCAGTCTCTTAACATGTCTTGGTCTTCCTCTGCTTATCCTCCACCGCGTCGTTCTCGCTCTCGCTCTCCTTATCGTGGGTCTTACCCACCCTCGCGACCACCCC
The DNA here is from genome assembly GCA_022160305.1 of Artomyces pyxidatus. Lineage (NCBI taxonomy): Eukaryota > Fungi > Basidiomycota > Agaricomycetes > Russulales > Auriscalpiaceae > Artomyces > Artomyces pyxidatus. The sequence continues at coordinate 1,431,649 of MU277187.1, forward strand.
ACTCGGACTCGCATCCTCCCGACCAGTATCGCACCGAATGGGACGTGTATGACAGGGACAGAGCATGGGCTTATGACCGCGACCGCGCCGCGTATGACTACGGTCGTCGCGGTCGGAGTCGCAGTCCTCCTCCCGAAGAAGGTGTGTTGTTTCCCACACCCTCTATATACGCTTTCTGACTTGCCTCCAGGCGCTGGTCGAAAGCGACGTCGATCCATATCCCCAAGTTTCGAGAGAGACCGATACGAACCCCGACCTCGGTATGCCGATGACTATGGTATGTCGCAATCAGTCTTCGTTTGTCGTGTATCTTATCTTTATATGTAGACACACACTCCCGCGGCTATGGGTACGCCTCTCCGCCGCGTCGAGGTGCATACCCTCCCCCGTCTCGACGCGCTCCGCCGGATCCCCACACCTTTGAGTACCCTGCAACTCTCAAGCAGTACGCCGAGTGGTTTCGGTTCTTCTACCCTCAACAAGCGACAGAGGAAGACAATGCAGACAAGGCTGCAGAACATGAGGCCGGTGACGGCACGAAACCGCGTAATGGTATCAAGTCGCGCTGGGAGAAGTACAAGAAGAAGTTCGCTGCGTCACAGGTGAGCATAGTTACTCCGTTCCCTCGTGATCTCTCATACCAATAACGCTGACCCCTTGGTTTCTTGTACAGCTCCAGACCATGTTCGACCACCATCGGAAGTCTCCCTGGTTTGCTGAAAAATATGACCCAGCTCCGGAGTACGAGCAACTCCGCAAGCGCATAAGGAAGGAAGGGTGGAAGGGACGCGCGAACGCTTTCCTACTCACTCTGGAAGCGGGCGAATTCGATCCTCCATTGGATAATTCTGTCGCAGAGCCCACTTCTCCCGCGAAGGAGATCGTCCCAAAAGAGGAGGCGGACATTAACGACACAGTTAAGGAGGAGCCAACGGACGCGGGGAATGGACTTGGTCCTAACGATGAGTCTATGAAAGTCGAGGAGGACGGTGCGCCTGATGCCGATGACGATGGAGGTGACAAGGGGGAGGTCAATGGTAAAGCTTCTGATGACGCGAAGCGCAACAATGGCCGCGGAGACGAGATAGCCGTGTATCCCGAAGGTCACCAAGTCATGATACGCACCATTCCACCTGACATTGGTCGCATCAAGCTGGAGACGCTTGGTGTACGTTATTTTCCCACCCTTGTCTGTCATTACTTGCTCAGACATCGTTTCGTAGGCCCTCGACCAGATGCCCGGCTTCGTGTATTTGGCGCTGGGTGATCCTCTGCAGAAGAGGAACTATTATCGTGCGGGATGGCTTAAGTTCCGCGAAGATACAGATATGACTGCGATCATGGCGGAGCTCAACGAAAAGAAGGCGCGCTTTTTTCGCTTCTGGCTGCCTCTCATGTACTGATATCGAAGTCCAGATCGACGGTTTCAAACTACACGTCCTGCATAATACCCATCCTTTCAAAAACAGGATTCGATATGCGCCTGATGTTGCCAGTCGACCGGATAGGCTCGAGAAGGATCTGGCTAACGCTAAGGTACTCGCCACCCAGTTAGAAGCTGAAGCCCAGGCGCTTCGCAAATTCAAGATACCTCCTGCCACGGACGCAGCGAACGGTAATACTGTGGAAGAGGATGTGACCATGAGCGTGGGAGAGGATGATCCTGATGACTCTGAACCTAAAGAAAACATGGCTGACGCTATAGAGCGGCGAGTGGAGAGAGTGCTGGCAGATTTACGAGAGTCTGGTCTCGTAAATGTGAACGATGAAGCTGAGTTGAACTTGCGAAAGGTGAGATTTAATGATCCACACCCTCAGACGAAGACTGACTAGGCGCTTGTTGAAGACTGAGATATCTCTTGATTTCTATTTGGCGTATCTGCGCGCCGCATTCAACACATGCTATTACTGCGCTATTGTTACCGATCACATGGAAGAGTTGCAGCGGAAATGTATCAAGCATGTTCGGAAGCCCATTTCGAAGGCGGCCTTGGAAGAGTATAAGGCGGCGGTCGCTGAGAAAGCTCAGAAGGTGAAGGAGGTGAAGGAAGAGGAGGGCGCACCGGAGAAGGAAAAGGAGCCTCCTGCCAAGGAAGACCCTTCCGATATACGGGACTGGAGACGAAACGGTGTGTTAGCCATTTATTTCAGGTGTCGCGATCGTGTTCATGTCCCATGTGTAGACGAGCGATGGTTGGACTGGCTCGACTCGAAAATTGCTCTCTTGATCAATCGCGACGGCGTGGATCCGCGACAATACGGGGGGAAGAGCTACGATGAGTAAGTTGCCACGTTGTCGACGCGGGCCCAACTGTTGACCTCCGGAACAGAGAATTGTCGAAAGCGGTTGAACCATACGTTAAGCAAGAGGACGAAGGCAAATATCGCTGTAAGACATGCCAGAAGTTGTTCAAGGCAACGTCTTTCGTCGAGAAGCACATTGCCAACAAGCACGGCGAATTAGTGAAGCAGTTGGACGAGGTACCTATCCGCTTTTCTATGACTTATTACATTGAGCTCAAATTTGCCTAGATTCCATACTTCAATAATTTCGCTCTTGACCCTCATCACATCCAACCGTTCAGTCACCCTCCTCCTAGCACAGGTAGCGGCCAGCCGCCGCCGCCACAAGCATATGGTCTTCAGGGACCGCCTCCACCTCCTTTCCCTCCAGGCGACTATGGTCGAGGCGCACCTTTCTATCCACCCCCTCACGGACAGGGTTATCCTCCCCCGCATCTGCAGTCGTACCCTCCAAATGGTGGTTACTGGGATCCCCAAGCGTTCCCGCATCCTCTACCAAATTCATTCCCTGCACGCGAAGCGCCTCCACCGAGGCGCCTGAGCGATCGCATCAGCGGATATGCTCCTGGCTTTGATCACACAACAGAGCCCACCACCGTGCCGGCATCAGCAGGGCTACCACCAAAACCAATTGCTGCCGCATTGGACTCGAGTCTCGCCGACGAAGTTCGTGTTCGCAAACCTGCTACCTCCCGTCGGGGGACTCGAGGATCGGATGCAGGCGGTCCACCGCCTCCTCCACCGCCAGACGCGAAGGAGGATCCCCGAGCTGCCGCTGGAAAGAAGGTCAGCTACCACGATATGGACTTGGTCGCTGAGGGAGATATTGAGCTTCAATACTGAATATGGATCTAATCATCTTTCCCTTCTTTGTGTGTACATGTTCTTGACCTGTGAGCACATCCGGTGACGTTTCGGTCAGTGGTTTGTCCGGTTTTTGGTATCTGAAAAGTGGTCCTTGAGATGATGGTTTGACAATCTGGTCGATTTTTGAATATATAATCGCTCTTCTCAGTCTCTCCTGATCATGTTATAAAGGGTCTTATTGGGATCTATTGGTCGTCTACACGACTACGGCAGGTCGCCGAGTCAAAAGGAACGGATGACACGTTCCCTGGAGCACTCGAGGTCACTAGTAAGCTATCTGGTACTAAGCTTAAAACCGAACGGAGGGGCTAACGAGCAACAGCGCCGGACCTCGACAAACAGCCTAGTCACCCGGGCAGTATGAATGCAAGCAGATACAACCGTTCGGACTTTATCGCACTGCATATTGCAGCGTAAATTCCATGTTCCGATAAGTGAGTATGAATTGATTCTCCAGCGAGGAAAATTGGCTGTAGCACTCTCCTGAAGTGCACAGCCGTATTAGCCGTTAACCCTTACTCTCTTCCTTGGCGGAAGGACTGTGAAACTGGTTGTTCGGTAGGTGACCGTTCAAACATTCACGGCGAGCACACCTTCGCGGGAGGGGCCTTGAGTGCTTGAGCGTCAACGCAAGCAGCACCAAGTCTAGTACAGTCGGAAGATGCATCAAGCAAGGTATTCGGTCGCGAAGATGAAATGCATGCTGGAAGAGCCCCGTTTGACATGTCCGAAGCAACGGGCTGCGAAGAGGTGAAATTGCAGATGTGTGCGCCTTCCTTGTTCTTGAGACTATTCCTCTCTGCTCTTCGGACAAGGGGGCATTCAGCAGGCACGAAACATTCTTCCGTGGAGGTGAGTCGAGCCCATGCGACAGCAACCACGTTTTGCAAAACCTGGACCCCGAGCAAATATCAGCAGCCAACCATCGCGTGGGTGGTGAGGTCTTTGATATGCACCGTATTCACATGGAAAGGCAAATAGCCGTGCCGATGAATCTGGCGGCAAGGATGTTGAGTGCGATCTGAAGAATGGACAGCGATACACAACCTCCCGGTGACCGAGGTAGTCTGACAAGAGGCTCCCAAAGGCTACCTGAGCTGATACAATCGATAGTAGTGCCAAGGACGTGATCGGGGAGAGAATGTGAGGGCTGAGACGAGGGCGCATTCCGAGGCAAACGAGTTCAAAAATTTACGGACACTGTAGGATCGCGCATGCCAAGCACCTCAGAGCGCACCTCGCAGTTATGTAGAGTACCCGCATTGTCAGGCTACATCAAGGCTGCATCAGGCATAAGTCGTCGTGTGGTCTGACCCTGAAAGCTCTCCGAGGGCTCGGAAAGGACATAGCGTACGTACGACCTTGCATCTGCGCGTGTCAATCGAAGCTTTGTCCGAGCGGACGATAGCCATAGCAACTTGAGAGAAGAGAAGCCAATAAGGGAGGAGATGCAGCGAATATGTAACCGAGCATGCGCGCAGCTGAGCGCGGAGGCCTCGAGGAGGATATTTGGCGCTGTTTGAGCCGCCGAGCGAACTGAGACTCCGCGCACCGTTTGCGCTCAGGCGAGCTCTCCTCACTCTGTTTCGTTCGCTCGTTACCAGCCCAACCCCTCAGCAAGTCGCAAGTACCTGGTGGTGTCTCTCCGCCAAATCTCCCAGAGCCCAAGGGAGAGGGCCAAGCCCCAGCCGTGCTTGTGCGCCGATTCTTCGCAACGCGTTCATGTCCGTCGCCAAACTTCCTGCTGTTCGTTTGCCAGCAATCCTTCCTGGCATCGATGACGAGACGACAGAAGGGGACACCGTCGTCGTCGAGCTGCCGTCCTCTAGTAAGTTCAGCGTTGCCTGGCCTGCGGAGTCCACACCCGCCGCACCTCCTCCGCCTGTGTCTGGCGACCGGCCGACCTCTCTCAGCTCGTCGGACGCGGACTCTGGTCTCTCTGACTCAGACACAAGCGTTACGCGTAGGAACTCCAAGTCGGATGGCAAGCGGAGAGGGGCAGGTCCGGGAAGGAGGCAGCGCATGGACGATGCAGAGGACTCTGATCTCACACCAACAAGCCGACTGAACCTGGAGCAGAACCCGTTGGACACAGTGCCTCCCCCATTACCACGACTGTCTCGTGCGTTCTCAGTCCCTCTACCATCACAGGTCGGGTATCTGAAGAACCCTCGACGAATGCCCTCGGACGATGTTGTCGCACCCTTCAGTCCGCCCCTCGAACCCTTGAACGGCACGTCTCATCTTCACGAGCTTTCTCTTGAGCTGGCAGACTCTGTTCAGATGGTCATTCAGACCCTCCTTCAGCTATCTCCACCCCAGGTTTTCGATCCCGCAAAGGAACAATTCTCCGCTTGCGCCTTGCCCATCCCTACCCCTTCCATATCCGCCATGTTCACAACCATGAAGAATCTAAACTATATGTCTGCCAATATGGCCGCCTTCAGCACTCCTCATTCCAATACACGCACTCCAGAGGAGGAAGTCACACCACAGGTCCCTCCAGCCATCCGAGACTTTGACATCGGGGAGACCTTGCAGAGTGTTGGGGACGCTCTGAGCGGTATTGCTGCAGAAGCTGGGGTGGATCTCGTCCTCTTCCATGGTGATGTTGGCATGAAACACATTGCAGTGAAGGGAGACGAGAGTGGAATCTCATACACACTGTCACATGTACGTTGGGTTGTGATGTCTGTGGTGACAATACTGATACATGATTTCAGATTGTTCGACAAGTCCTAGGCACAGCACGCCGCGGTGATTCTGTCGAGGTTGGACTGTTCTTAGTGGCACCCATTCAGGCTTCTCCAGAAGACGCCGACGTACTCTCCGAAGCAGACGCGGAGGCAGTGGAAGCTGTTCTGGACGCAACCAACCCAATGAACTCGACATCGTCTCCGGACCCCAACCTCCCCCTGCGATGCACTTTTCAAATCAAACACGTCTTTTCTACCGCGGACACTCCGCTTTCAGATTCTCTGGAATTCAACCCCTCTACCTCATGTTCTCGTGCTGAGCCTGCCATGACGTCTCATATTTTCCGTCGGCTGGTCGATCACATTGCTGCCACATTTACCTGTGAACCAGCGCAGGCATCATACTCCTGCAAATTGTCTATGACTTTGGAGCGCGGGTCCCCGGCCGTCGTCAACCCTGCGATTGTTCTGTCGGATGACGATCCCATACTCCAGTCATTTGCTGACATCAGAATATCTGGAGAGCCCACTTTGGAAGACCTCGCGGCCTTCATCGATACTCTCAAAGGGAAGAAAGCATCCCTCTACGCGAGCTCCAAGGGCCGCTTCGCCCAACACCTTACTAGCTACCTGACGGCTTGGGGGTTGGATGTCAGCCATGTCTCTTCGGACTCAGATGTCGAGCGCTCGCCAGCCCAACCAGATGGCGACCTTCCCATCTTACAGCCTACGGAGCACCCACCAGTGGTGAATGAAGCGATCGGAGGCGGTTCGGTTCTAGAAACCCTTCAAGAACAAGACACGGCCCCCCCGCTTCCTGCCTTGGCCCCTGTTGCTCCTGTGACACAGGCCCCGTCATTTATCCTGATTGATGACGATGTTTCTGTCTTAAGGGAGCGCTTGAGGAAACTGCGCTCTGAGCAGCAGTATCCTCTACATCTCGGTGCGCGAAAGCGTCCAGCGCTGGCCCAACACCATAGACCACGTTCTTCCCCTCAGGTTGCCCGTGCTATGGGCATTGCAGCATCAAACCAGACATCCAATCGGAATGCAGGCGTCATCATCCACTTCACGAGCTTAGCAAATTTCAAACTCGTGAAAGGAATCTTGCAGTCCGTATTCGTCTCTGGTGGAGGCGCCTTTTCTCGTCTACCAGAGGTCATCGTTATCCCCAAACCCGCCGGCCCACGTCGCGTTCTGACGGCATTGCACACGGCAGCCACGAAGCCTGTTGTGGATCCATTCTTCACCCCCATCGCCACCTCCCCCATGAGCCCCGGCGCGTTTCATTCACCATATGTCCACCAGTCTCCTGGACCGAAATCTCCAGCCCGTCCCGGCGGCAGCCCTCGTAGCAACTCGCAATCGACGATGCGGTCGCCGAAGGAGTATGCGGTGGATGGCTCTGGTCTCGCACCACCGTCGCCGCTGGGTCTGTCTGAGGGCATGGACTATTTTTCTGATGCTGCTGTTAAATTGGGCTCTTCACCGTCGTCTGGGCTTGTCATCCAAAGCCCTGATGGCCAACCTGCTGGGATATTCTTTCATCCGCGAGCACGTCGGACAGGAACTCTCATTAATATGGAGCGAGACAAAGGGCAATTTTTTGGTATTCCCACCGGGGGGAAGGCGTCGCACCGTAGGCAGTCTGACTCTGGCTCTGGCTCTCCGAAAGTGGTGAAGTCGAACAACAACAGTTTCCGTCACTCTCCAAATGGGGCTGCCTCTGCAAGGCCTAGCCCGAAGCCTCCCATCGTGACGTTGGATTCCAGCCCCTCTCCGCCAGTAATCTCGGGAACTGACCGCGATGTCGACAAGAAATTGGAGTCTTCCACGGAAACAGCCGTCAATGTAATCTCATCTCGCCAAAGCGCAGTGCGACCGGATCCTCCAGTGGCTAGTTCTTCCGCGGAGACCATGAAGCCCGCAGTCGTTGCGTCTTCTTCGAGGAAAGGGAGCATGGATACTCTGCGCAAGGTCTCCTCTCCCCCGTCTTCGCCTCGGATGGCAACTGCCGGGGCCAGTGATTCGCTCTCGAGGAAGGGATCAACCCGGCGCTCTACGATGGAACCATTGGCTACGACAACTTCAGCCTTAACGAAGAAACCTAAATCAACTGAGCCCAATATTGTGCCGCCCATCAGTGTCCTCATCGTTGACGGTGCGTCATGAAGTATACCACCGCCTGCCGATCTCGTCTGACATCTCTGCAGACAATCCTATCAACCAGACTATTCTCTCGACATTCATGAAAAAGAAGAAGCTGAAATTCGACGTCGCGAAGAACGGTGAAGAGGCTGTGTCTAAATGGAAGAGTGGGAGATTCCACCTGATTCTGGTCTGTCCGTCTCCTCGTGGTTCTTGCGGAGTCGGTAAACGAGCCTTTTACAGATGGACATCCAAATGCCGGTCATGGACGGCATTTCGGCCACCAAAGAAATTCGCCGATTGGAGAAGCTGAACGCATCTCAAGGCTATCCCTCGACACCCTCTTCAGAGGGCCAGCGTACCCCATCAGATGTCGCCTCATCTGAATCACGAGCCTCCTACAGCCCGTATCGGTCTTCAGTTATCATTGTGGCCTTGACGGCCTCTTCCCTGCAGAGCGATCGTGTGGCTGCGCTAGCTGCTGGATGCAATGACTTCCTCACGAAGCCAGTGTCATTGGTCTGGCTTAACAGCAAGATCATCGAATGGGGTTCTATCAAGGCGCTTCAGATGTGGGCGGATATACGGCCGGACGTTGTGAAAACAATAACCTCCGATCAGAACGCGCAAGCGCAGAACATCGCGCGTCGACTGCATGTACCCGAGGGGCGCGCCTCGCCGTCCGCTTCACCCAGCCGGCAATCGTCCCAGCCGTTGACACCCGTGTCAGGCGGCACACCTGGCTCGGGCCCCTTTTCCGCGCCAGCTCCCGGACCGTTGGGAAAGCTCTTGTACGCCACCGCAACAACTGGAGCACCTAAAGACCTCAAACTCCCTGATGCCATTTCGATGCCCGCAGAACCTTCGTCAGTTATTGAGGGTAAGCTGACTGTTCTTCGTCTTACCTCGAGGCCGCGCTAAGCGGTGCCTGTATAGCCGTTTCTTCTGCACCAAGCGCTACAGGTGACGCCAATTTACTGTGCATTTTACTGGCCTTTACTCATCTATAATAGCAGATCCAGTTGCTGGGGCCGTCATCGCTGAGCCTGATCCAGTAGTGGAAAACCATGGCAAGTAGTATTGAAAATAGCGCAGATCCGCGAACTGACACGTTCCTGCTAGCAGCAGATGATCATGCGGGAGATCCATCTGCTCCATCTGTTTTGGGACAAGGACAAGGCGAACCTGATATTAATGAGGCCCAGAACCCTTTCCCAAGCAACACAGGCGCTTCTCGGACCTCTCCCAGTGTCGACTCGGAAGATGGATTCCGAGAACCAGCACGATTAGCGAATGGTGACGCGGCACAGGACGCTATACAATGACGGTTTGGGGCGACCTTGGGGATGTTCACACCCTATTTGATACCTCTAATCTATCCATGGTATCGCAAGGTCGCCGGGTTCTTTCGCAGGTTTTTATGAGATATCCTGACTTGACATGTTCCCTTTCTTCTTTCTGTTTTGGGTGATTTCTGGTGTACACGCTCCGCATTCATTTACCCTCGCAGTTGTACTTGTTGTGACAGAGACATGATAGCATTTATGTTGAATTGCATGGCTTCTTGATTACTCCTTGAGGTGCATCAGATCTGTGCGTTCCGACGAGGACTCAGCGCCCTTGGTAGGTTCACGTAAAGCAAGGTTGGGGAGACGCCCACGGCAACGGCCCCCCGGTCATATTCAAACCCCCTTTTCAACTCCGCGATTACAGGACAAAGCAGGACGCACCTGTCTCTCTTACCCTCAGAGAGCTTATTCTCTCTCTTTTTTGCCCATTTTCATTGCTGCTTCTCTATCGCCAGACAGTGGCCCCGGCCTTCTTCTTACTCCTTCTCGGTCATGAATGGCCTCCACGACCCTCACGGCCACAAGCGCACGTCCATCACAGAGCTCCTGAATCCAGTCGCCGCGCCGCCGACAGTCGACCCCGCACTCCCGCAGCCGAACGGCTTTCCGCAACACGCAAACTACGTGAATAGCCCCCACTACCCACATCAGCAGATGGGCCCTCCAGCGCACGATCAGGCTCAAGGGCAGTCCGCCACCTTCAAGCTGAGTGCGGCCAGTTGGGACCAAGGAAACAGCCAGGCGAACGGCGGCAGTGCGGGGCATGAGCGGACGCGCCAGGAGCAGTACGCTTACCCTCGAGGCTACCCAACACCACCCGGACATCCGCCCAATATGTACCAGGATCACTCGAGACCAAGGCCGAGGGAAGAGCAGGCCAATTTCGACCCGGCATTGTGGCAAAGTCCTGGAGTACACGAGGGGAACCTGTCTTCGTATAACCAACCCATGATCGCGCCCACGTACTCTGACGAGCGGACATGTAAGTCGCGTCCGTGCTGTATCTTGAACATCGCGTGAACGAAGTTGTCCCCTTGTTAGCCTTGTCCGGCGAGCCACCCAGCACGACCCCGTCCCCGTACCCCATGCCGCGCGGAGACTCCGTCAATTACTACAGGCAAGAACACCCCGTCCAAGGCTACTCTCCTCGACCTCCTCCGCCTCCGCCTGGGAATGGTACGTGTCATCCATTGCACATGTCATCGACGTTTCTCAATCCTACCAGGCACGGCATGGCAGCAGAGTGAACGTGCATCTGTTCGCGTCGCAGCACGAACCACGCAAGAACACCCCGGGCCGCCGCATCCAATGTATCATCCACCTATGCACCCATCCCCATACTATCCCGCCCATCCGGGCATACCTTACAACGGAGCTCCTTACCCGCCCCAAGTATCCGCTCCAGCTCCCCCTCCCCCTCCAAACATGGCTCAGACACGTGCCTCCACGCCCCCGCAGTCACGGAAGCGGCCATCGCCTCGACCAGATTCGGATGAACCGGGCAGCGGGCCAAAGCCTAAGAAAGCACGCACCAGGGCTAAGTCCTCGGCTGAGGGCAATGCTAGTGCGTGTTGTGCATATACGTTTACTCTCACGTGACCATTCATCACCTATTACAGCGACGGGCTCTAGGAGGGGATACAACGCGAAAAAGCGCAGTGAAGCCGCACAAATCGCGGCGCAGAATGGTGGGTGAAATGCCGTCATCTTAAGCTTTCGGAAGTTTCATTTGTGGTGATTGATAGCTCAACTGATGCCGAACGTGTCGTACACCCCCGTGGGCGGAGACAAGAATAAGCAGAAGACCGCAGATGGTGAGTGAATGTGCATGTAGTCGCAGTTTTGTCTTTATCTGATCTTTGCGTTAGGCGCAATGAGGATCGTCAACGAGAACACTAATACGTCAAATACTGAAGCCCAGGGCCCGCTACACCCCGAGCTGCAGTTTGCTCGGTGCATGTCAAACCGGTACAAAAACGAGAATTTCCCGCGATGCGTCTCATGCACACGACGGTGGGCAGGGGATACATGTCGTTTTCAGGGTATACGGTTCTTCCTCAAAGATGACAAGCAGAATATCGTAGGCGTCAGCTTTGTCGAGAACCAAAAGGCAGATGCACCGAGCATGCACTTCCCTACACGCTGGAATCGGCCTCTTGATGCTTCGCATATCAGGGAGATCAAGGTATGGAAATCGTCTATTTTATGGCGTGCCTTGCACTAGGTGCTCACAGAGAGGTAGCGCACCGTGGCGCACGCCCTCTTGCCGACACTGCGGGAAGAGTTGAAGCATCTCAACATGCCCGAGATCATCCGCAGGCCGAGGGAAAGCGATGTTCGCGCAACCTGCGGTATGGAAAACCTCTTCACGCATCTACGCATTTGATCAATTGGTGACCGCTGTTCTAGATACATGTATGACATCGATATTCTCGTCGTCATGGATGTGTCGGCAATGTGGGCGAGAAGCCTGCGCGGAGTGCTTCGACAAAGTCCGTGAACTAACTCAGCCCCGCGTAGGTGCGAGCGACGCCGAGATCGCCGCGCTGCAGGCAAAACGGGAGACGCACGCACACAGCAACCCGTTCTTCCTTTCCTGCACGCGGCGTAACGAGCACCAGTACCAGGACTTCTCGCCAATGTCGCGGTTCTGCAAGGACGAGCTCGTCGAAGTCATCAAGGAAATGGAGTCACTTCTTGAAGAGGTTAGATTGGAGAAGGAGGCTGCGGCAGTGGCCGCCACAACACACACACTGGATACGGACAGCGAAAGCGGACTCTCGGCCGATGCCCAGGTCACGTCGCTTGCCGCGCCGATACCGTCTGGAGGGTCTGCGCCAACAGCAGGCCCTGTAGGGGTCCCGGCCAGCGGAGCGCCTTCAGACGGTACGAGCATCATTTCCGACGAAGCTGAAATACCTTCTCATCAGATAACGACGTATACGGATGCGGAGTTGACTGAGGAGGAGTTCCGGCGTGTGTGGAAGCTCGGCATTCCGCTACTCGTAACAGGAGTACTCGACAAGTTCAAGATCAAATGGGATCCCCAATACTTCATACAGAAGTATCAAGCGCAGACATGCTCCATCGTTGAGTGCCAAACAGATGCGAACAAGCGCATTACGGTCGGCGAGTTCTTCAAGATGTTTGGGGCATACGAGGGTCGGACGGAGTGTTGGAAGCTGAAGGATTGGCCGCCGTCTACTGACTTCAAGACTGCATTCCCCGAGCTCTATGATGACTTTAGCAAAGCAGTCCCGATGCCCAACTACTGCCGACGCGATGGCGCCCTCAACATCGCATCACACTTCCCTGCAAACACGGTGGCGCCTGACCTCGGTACGTAAACGGGTCGTCTATCATGGGCGTGTTGGACGACTAACGCGCGCATACGCTACAGGTCCGAAGATGTACAACGCAATGGCGACATACCAGACGGAAGGCTCGAAGGGCTCGACGCGGCTGCACATGGACATGGCGGACGCCGTGAACGTCATGCTACACGCAGAGCCGCGCCCGGACGGGTCACCGGGCGTCGCGGCGTGGGACCTGTATCGCGCAGAGGACGCGGACAAGCTGCGCAAGTTCCTCAAGCGCCGCTTCAACGCGGCGCTCTCGCACGACCCCATCCACTCGCAGCAGATCTACCTCGACTCGACGCTGCGGCAGGAGTTGTTCGACGAATACAAGGTCATGAGCTACCGTGTGTACCAGAAGCCAGGCGAGGCGGTGTTCATTCCCGCGGGCTGCGCGCATCAGGTATGTACCGCTTCTCCTTCCAAGGGGATATGCATTGTCGTGCGGACGCCCATGATGCTTACCGGCGGCGATTGCAGGTGGCGAATCTAGCGGATATCATCAAGGTAGCAGTGGACTTTGTGAGCCCAGAGAACATTGCGCGGTGCGAGAAGTTGACGGGGGAGTTCCGGGAGCAGAACCAGAGCATGGTGTGGAAGGAGGACGTGCTGCAGCTGCGCACGATGATGTGGTTTGCGTGGCTTTCGTGCACGCGACAGGAGGCAGAGAAGTGAATGGCGGTGCTTTCCAATGTGTATATTCGATACGACGTCTCTCGGCGTCTCATGCATGATGTAGTTTTCATCCGCAGGTGGGAATATCGGCATGATATCCCATCCTATCGACTTTGGATTGCATGGCTGTGGTCGCCAAGCCGACACCCATAGATAGTCTTGAACGTTGGTAAGCTCTGATATCCTACCGGATCCTTGCAGTCATGCGCAAATCGCCCATATTTCTCTAAATTTCTTTCATTTCCGGCCGTAAGTATATTACACCGGCGACAGCTATATACCTGTCTCAACTAAAGATAAGTTGTAGTATAAGCAGCTCGTAAGCCATAGCATTGAACGTAAGTGCGGGGCATCAAGACATAAAGAAATCCGTGTATGCGTGAAAGGGCTACAGATGCTGGTAAAACAGAAGAATTTCCAAAGGCCGAACCATGTCTATGAGTATTAGTCCAATCATACAACAACACGCACCACAGCAGACCCCCCGCCCTCGAGAAGCGTGCCCCCAAATGCCTCCGCGGCGTGCTCGAGCGGCAGCACGCGTCCCGCGCCGTACACCTCCCCACTCATCAGCCCCTCCAGCCCGACCACGCCGCTCTCGACGAGCGCGAGCACCGCGCCCAGCGCGTCGCGCACGTCTGCGCCTTCAAAGTCCACGCCCGCGGCGCACGACACCCACGAGTACACCACCGGGCGCGCCCTGCGCTTGCCCCTGGGCGATGGGGCCGACGACGCCGATGACGCGGGCGAGACAGAGCCCGAAGTCTGGGGGCTGGTCAGTGTCGAGCCGGAGCCAGCCCCAATCGCGCGCTTCCAGCTGCGCACGCCGGCGCGCCAGTGATCCTGGGCGGTCGGGATCGCACGACCGCCACCAACGTCTCCCACGACTGTCGTGAATTGCGCTTCGCCGCGTTCGCTGTTGCCGCCGGAAGCGAGAAGCCTCCGCGCCGATTCCCAGACCCCGCGCCCGCCGACCGTGTCCAACACGAAGTCTACTTCGGTCGGGCTGGATACAAGAGCGTCGAGGACAGCTGTCGGCGCACCAACACATATACCGGCGACGCCTGCACTGCGGAGGCGTGTACACAGCTCCGCGAAGCAGCGGTTCCCGCGTGTCGCGTGCGCATCATCCGCGCGTGTCCAGAGTATGATGGCAGCTTCATGTGACGTGGTTTCTGGGATGCCGACGATAGAAGATTCGATGTGTGCAATCACGCGCACGCCCTGTCCGCGAAGCATGAGCGTCGCAAGACCGCCGACTCCGTCTTGTGCACGAAGAACGACAGCGGTTCCGCGAGGATGGATATGAGACTGCACTATCGTAGTCGTCGCGGTGTAGGTGCGGACTGCGCGATGGGCAGGAACGCCGAGAAGGGGAAGAAGTGCGAGAGACTCGAGGGTGAGGTTGGATGACAGCGGCGTGATAGAAGGTGATGAGGAAGGAAAGAAATTGGTTTTCGGAAATGTGGGGTGCGGTACCCGTTGCACGCGGTGCCGTTCTAGAAGTACGAACTCTGCGAGAGCTCCGCACTGTGAACACAAGTGAGTATTTTATCGATATCGCGAAGAGTGCATATATGCGTACCTTTTTTATATCCAGCAGCCCCACAACCCAGTCCCCTTTGGCAACGAATTCGTTGTGAACTTCCCAGCCGCACTCCATCACCCGTCCCACCACTGATCGTCCGGGAACAAAGCCCTTGCCGCTCGTACCAACCTTCTCCGCTACAACTGATTTATCCAACCCCTCGAGTCCTACAGCATATACTTGCACGAGGACATGCGAGTTTGGCACGTATGAAGGTGGTGGAAGATGTGCTGAGAAAGCGAGTGCAGTTCTCAGGTCCTCAGTTCGACGTTTGCTACCGCGGGCACCGCGGGACAAGCCCGCGACCACCTCGATAGATGCCATCGTGCCCTGAGCGCGACCTTCGCGTGCCAGATCAATGCGACCGCCTCCCAGTGTACGCCAGGGATCGTCAGGTTTGTAGCTGGCGCGCGGAAGGGTGAGGGTAGTGTAGCCATGTGCAGTAGGGGCGGATGCTGCAGGGAGAAGTGCGGGGAGCTCAACGGTTCGAGTGGCGGACTTTGAGGGATGTGACCGTGAGGATATCGATGTGGACCGGGTATGTTGCGAAGAGCGGGAGCTGGGACGGGTGTTGAGTGAATTGGAACGTGAGACTGAGACACGGGTGCGGGAAAGAGAGGATGAACGCTGTACGCCCTCGACGGTGCCATCTTCGTCCTCTTCGACGAGTGCTGTCATGCGTGCTTTAGTTGACCGCACTCGATTGGATGTAGATCGAGGTCTCGGGCTTGAGGGCTGGACGGGCAGGGATGGGAGGTCGGCGTAATGGACAGGTTCTGGTTGTGATCTCCGTTTTGACGACGACGCCTTGGCGGGTGGGACGAGCCAGCGAACCTCCTTTGCCCAGTCCTGGTCAGTGTATGTATAAGATTTATGTGGTGAACGGTCTGATGTGGAGGGAAAACGGTGGGTATCGTCGGAGGTGGGACTTGTGGAATAGGAGGCCGCCGAGTCTGCGGACGACGACGAGGAGTCGTCTTGAGTATCGGGAAGGGGAATCATGAGGTCTGGGTTTGGGGAGGTGAACGGAGTGTAAAAGACGTCGTCGTCGCTGTCCTCGTCGTGGACGAGGGTACGAGAGGGAAGAGGCTCGTTTTGAGGGAAAGGCACATGGATGACGCCATTTGCAGTGTGTGGGAGAGCGGGACCAACTGGAGCCTGCGTCGGTCCATCAATACGAGATAAGCAAAGAAACGGGAACAAATTCGTCGAGGGAACATCACGAACCGACAAGTGTCCAGCACGAGCGGCGGAAGCGGCATTGGCCGCGCGCACAAAGTCCTTCTTTGAGGAGTGGTAGGACTTGTCGGGGGGGAAACTGTATGTCTGAGACGGCCGACCGAGCAGGGTTTGAAGGAGAGTTGGTTTTGCCATGGTGAGCGGAGAGAAGGGGAGTGTTCAACGCCAACGGCCACGGAGCGTCTCTTTGCTGTTGCAGCTCCCGCAGCCGCGCCATCTGACGTCATCATCCGAGACATCCCGCGACTCAACATCCACGTTCGTCAATCACCCTGAGCTCGACCTGAGATGCATGCTAGCCGTCGGGGAACTGGCCATCTCATTCGCAGAAAACATCCTTGGAACGCACGATAACCGCAAGTTATCAATCTCATCGCTAGGAACAATCCATCCTCGCGAGACATCAGGTCCGCATGCTCACAACCGAGCCAATTCAGCACTCCTCAGCCAGGCCTCTGCGTGCATATCTGTGCACATCAATCTTCATAATTAGCGTCAAAAATCCCTCACCGCGCTACTGCAGGTATAGCATCACTTCGCGCGACAACTCCGCACCGAGTGCCTTCACAAGCGCAGTGATATCCCGACGAAGCTCCTGGACTGTCCAGTAATATGTTTGCTGATATACAGTAACATCAAGATGAATGTTGCATCGACTTGGCCACAAGGACTGCACTCACCGTCACCGGAATCAAGAATCCATTGCCTTCTCTGATTTCGAGGACGCTCACTTGTTCCATCAACTCCTCCGACGGTGTGTCCTGCGTCTCTGCGGCCACAGATGAGTCTTCCATCGTACATCTATCCATGCTCGCTCACCTGCCACATCCACGTCCATCGAATCTTGTATTGAACGCTCCGGATGAGCAAAGCATGCGTATCTATTTTTATCTAATAACGTCCTGCACTCTGCCAGAGGATGCCAGCTCCACTCTTCCTGGCGTAGGCACGCAAGGCTTCCGTCAGTCATGCGAGCTACGCTATTATGCCACATACCGGATCAGCCAAATACGAAGGCGAGTATTCGCCTTTGTATATCATCTTTGGGCAGGTGTGAATGTAATACCCTGCCGCTGCCGGTCAGTCATTGTACAGCAGAGACAAGTCAGCTTACCCATATACAAGTACTGCATCTGCGGCACCCCAGCATCGTGGATCTCACGGGCCAGCGACGCCTCGCGCAAAGCACTCAGCTGGTGCTGCGTTTCATTACAGCACATCCTGACCGGACAATCCACTCACCTTCCCGAGAGAGTGCTTCTCATATTCCTTCTCCCACATGAAATACACGCTAGATACGCAGCTAGGCAGAATATCGATCACACCCATGCCCACGAGCTTCCCGTCCACACGATATAATTGATGATATGCGCCATAGTGAGAAGGAAGATGACTCGGAGCGGCCGATGGATACGCTATGGGCTCCATCTTGAGACGTCCCAGAGGTGACTCGACAAGGAACCTCTTGAAACTAGAACGCGCCTTTTCTAGCTTGTGGTGTATGTTCGCCTCGTAGCTTTGATACAGAGCAAACTTCTCCTCCGTGAAGCTCGAGGGTTCCAGAGTCACCTAGAGAGTCAAATGCCATCGGATCCATGAATATCGACGTCGGATCGGATACACTGCACCCAGCCCACCTCAAACCGATGTGCAGAATCGGCTCCCGCGCGCTCAGGCGCATGCAACGCCTCTTCCAGCGAAAACACAGGCGCCGCGCCTTTCCCTTTCTTCGCCGGGGGCGCGCCGCGATCCCTAGCACCCGAAAAATCAGCAGCCCCCTCCCTTACACAACGCACGAGGAAACCACTCGCCCTGCACCTCCCATATCCACGTCGCCCTTTCCCAAGATGAAGTGCGTCCAGCTGCCGGCAGACACACGCATGGGTCACCGCGCCCCTGCAGCACGCGAGACCGCTCAGTGCTCACCGGTTGACGAGCTTGCGCTGGCTCTTGGACGGGCGGAACGCGCGCGCGTCGAGCCTGGCGCGCTCAGCAGCGCCGAGACGTCGGAGGGCGGGGAGCACTCACTTGATCGTGTACTGCGGGCAGCACGTGCGACGCATGTCGGGCTTGTAGCAGTACGTCCCGGAGCGGCGCCAGCCGCGGTCGATCATCTTTTGGTATGCCTGCGCATTGGCGGGCGTTCTGGGTCAGCAGGAGTCCTTGGGTATCGACTTGTGGGGCTTGACGCCGTTGCGCCACGGGCACGCACCTCGCACGAGAGCTGGTGCGCGTCGCAGCTCGCCTCTTTCACGTTCCTCTCCCCTGGCGCATTGCAGTACCCGCACGTCGAGGCCTGCGGAGAGTGCGGCGTGAGGATGCTGTTGACAGTGCTCATCCCGACTTGCGTTGCGTAGGTGTGCTCAGTACTCGCTGGCGGGCAGAAGCAGCAGAGCACGGGATCCGCGCGCACAAGTCGAGAGCGGACGATGAAGCGCGCCTCGTGGGATTCAAACCCAGCGGCGCATGATCACGGCGGCAGGGTGACGTCGCCTGCTGTGTAGCCTCTGAGTGAGAAACAGATAAACCTATGTATGCTAGATGGATACAGGATACAAAACCAATTACAACATCGACACAGAATAATGGTAGAAGAGCACGCTGTCTGGACGTTCACCCTACCCCACCGGCATCGGCCTTGGCGGCTGCGGTGCGCTGCTGCTCCACGCCAGCGACGACGAGCTGGGCTCCTCCGACTCGAGCGACTGCGCGAAGAAAGGGTCGTCAGATCGCCGCCGCCCAACACGGACGAAGCACCCACCTCAAGCAGCATGCCGAGCACGCCGTCCACCTCCGCCGGCGCAAGGCCGCCGCACCCGGCAGCGATCAGCCGCCTGTAGTCCGCCATCCGCGCGCCCGTCCCCGCCTCCGCCTGGTACCGCACGAACTCGTCAAACATCTCCTTGCGCCGTTTTCGGCGCCGCCCCAGCTCCTCGCGCAGCGCCTCGCATTCCTGCCGCACGGTTTCAGGATCGGCCCCGATGTTCGCGTGCAGCGCGAGGAGATCGGACACGTCCTCTTCCATGGGGGCCTTGCGCTTCCCGTTGCGCTTGTCCGTACCAAGAGACGGGTCGCCCTCAGCTTCGTCGCCAGGGTAGAAGGTGAGCCCGGGCACGGGCGCGAGGCTGCCGCCGGTGGCCTCCCGGATCGCCTTCTCCCGCTCCTCCTCGTCCTTGACCCATTTCTCCCACCCTAATCGATAGCGTTTTCCCATCTTGATGTTCAGCTCTTCCTCCATCTCCTGCAGTTGCTGCTTTGTTTCAAGAAGGCCTTGCGATTGCATTTTTAGTTGGCCGACAGAGCGTTGGCTTTCCAGGATCTCTGCCTGGATGTTGCTGAGCAGCGCGTGCGCCTGGTTCAAATCGCGCTCCTTGTCTCTAAGCTCCTGATCAAAGGAAGCCGCGAGACTGTCGAGCAGACTCGCCATATCCGTGACAGCACGCGTGGCAGCCTTCTGGCCAGCGACGGAGTAGTGAAGTGGAGCTTTGTCGCCATTAGCCGGGGCGAAAGCATAGTTTGACGGCGCCTGAGGAGGCGGATACGCAGCCTGGGCATTCCGGAACGACATAGACATGGCGCGCGAGGGCAAGACGGGCGAGGAGCGGAATCGCTCGTCCTCGAGAATATAATCTTCCGTACTCTTGTTGTCTCGGTTTGCAATTTTCGGGTCCGCACCATGGTCGATGAGGATCTTCACAAGCCGCTTGCTCCGACAGCGGGCAGCCATGGTCAACGCAGTCTCGCCATCCTCGTCCTGAAAGTTGATGATATCGGCGAGTTCGCGGGGATAGTCAGCCAGGCGGTTGAGCACCGTCTCCATGTAGTACCGCGCTGCGTGAGTCTTGCCCTTGGACATCGCGACGTCCACAATGTGATGAAACACAGTGCGGTTGTAGTTGTCAATGTTCAGTGTCGAGCGGTGCAGGAGCTCGTACAGCTCAGGAAACTTCCTGACGTCGTAATTGTTCGCGAACATCACGCTGCGCATCAGGGCCGTCTGCCCAGACTTGTTCACTTTGAACACGTCCGCGCCCGCCGAAAGAAGAAACTTCACGATCCGGATGCGACCCATCGCGCACGCCCAATGGAGCGCCGTGTGACCTTCGTCGTCGATGGCCATATTCGGGTCCATGTCCGCAGGGGGCGAGATGAGCACGGGCGGGATCTGGTTGGAGTCGGATATGAAGTACTCGAGGATCTGGTCGCCGTAAGACCTGGAGTCGCCAGCGCCGTTGACACCAGACGCCTCCGCGTCGGAGCGGTCTTGGTCCTCGTACATAATCTGCGACTTCCGCGATCGGCGCTTTCTACCCCCTGGGGACGGCGACACCATTCCAGCGCCAGTGTTATACGCGTATTGGTCTTCGTCTGGGGTGCTGCGAATGGGAGACGGCGTCCGTGAACTCGACGACACCTCAGAGGGCGACGGCGTCATCGACCCGTCTTCCGAGCCGCGCGTCGACACCATGTCGACGTCCGTTTCCTCGACTACCTCAGGGACTGCACCCTTACGCGCTGCACGCGTGTTCGCCACGCCCGCAAGGTCCGCCGCGCCTGCGCGGCGCGCAGGCCGCCCCGCGGCGGCCGTGACCAGGTGTTTCGGCGCGAGGGGCGGGCTCTTCGCAGCGGGCTGGAAGTCTATGATGGGGCGCAGCATGTGCTCGCAGTTGTATTGCTTCGCAAGCTGCAGGCCACGCTCAAGGGGAATCCAGGTGCCTGTGGCATGCCGCTTTGCATTAGCGCGCCGCACGGCCAGCGGGGACTCGCCTACCTTGGTATTTCCCGTATCCGCCCTGCACCTTCTCATGCTCGCCCTTCTGCACCTCCCGCTCTAGCACGCGCGTGCGCTGGGGCTTGTCGAAGCCCGCGACCTTGAGGATCTGGGTAGCGTTGAGCCACGAATCTGCCCGCCGGCGCATCACGGCGACGCCTTTGCACATCCTGGGCGCGTCGGGAACGTGAGTCTACGTGTCGGTTCGCATGGCAGAGTACGTACATTTCGTAGACGGGGATTCCGCTGTAGGTGGCCTGCGCGACGCGGATGAGAATCGCGACAACGCAATGCTGGGGAGTGAAAACGGGGTGCAAGGCGTACCTTGAAAATTTGGTGACTGTCCGGCATTGTGTCTGGAGCGCAACGCGACGCTGGAGGTCGTGTCGGGGGCGTGGGGGCGCTGGTCGTTGCTGAAGGCAGAGACAGCGAGCACGGTGCTGCTCGTGAGGGGCGAAGGTTGGGCAGACGCGTGCTCCAACAAGGGCAAACAAGACGCGGGTCAACTCCGATGCCATCATCCGCCGCCCACCACGCGTGACCCGCGACTTTCGCGTGTCGTTTGCGAAACGACTTCGCGAAACAAATTCGCGAAATAAATTCAGACGCATTCCATCGTAACAGCAGTACATCTACAACATATCCGGCTCGTCTTCCATCACCGTCTTCATCTTCCACCCACGGATGTCGTCGTCGGGCTCCTCATCCGCCCATGCATAATCCTCTTCATTGTCTCCGTTGACCCTCAGGTGATCGCCAAGTGCTGAGGCGTCGAGGTCTTCGGTGGTATCAATGTCGACTTCTTCCTCCTCCTGCTTCATCTTCCGTATTGCCAGTTCGCTCTCGTCTTCCTGCAAAGATAGTCAAACTCTGATCACTGAGACGACCAAGGAAAACCAACGATATCGAATTCGTCCTCGCGTTCCTCGTACTCGACATTCTCGTCCACCTCTTCGAAGCCACCCGCAAAAGCGCCCCACCGCTCGGGTGCTGGACAATGCCAAATCAGTATGTTGCCCTGATTCGTTGTCGACGCGATTGCGGGCTTCCGCGGGTGCCACTGAAGAATCCGGCGACGATTAGTCCCGAGTCTCTGTGTGGGAAGTATTCACAACTCACATGGACGTGAATGAGAGGTTCGCGGCCGCCGTCTAGAGCGCTGGCGAACTGTCCATCGTTGGATATGTCCCATATGTAGATTTTGTGTGTGGCAGGATCGGCGGCGCCTCCTGCTAACCATTCGCCATCTGGACTGAAAGACATGGCGTGCCATGCGTTCCTGTTAATGGGGTCGCTGAATCGGTGAGTCGGCTCGAGCTCGAGCTCGATGTATTCTCGGTCGGCGTTTGGGGGCGGGTATGTCGGGAGGTTGAACTGTCTCAGAACGCGGTCCGAAGAGTTCGTGACCAGGCGCCTGCGTGCAACCCATCAGTCAAAAAGCTCCTGCTTCTGCGGAGGCACCAACCTTCCAGACTTAGCGAAGTCAAAGCCCTTCATAAGACCGGCCCCAGATACCTTATGTCTACCGACCATCTGCGCAGAAATTTAGATCCAGTGCAATGAGAAGGAAAATGCTGCTGACTGTTTTCGTCCTGGTGTTGAATACAAGAATGGACCCAACTGAAGTGCCGACGAAGATATGCTTTCCAGTCGGATCGAAGCGAGCGGTTGTCATCGCCGACCTGAGACCAAGTCAACATTATCGAATACAGACGAGCTGGTATTCGAGCACACCTCGGCGACGCCATTTGACCCTCTTCATCACTCTCCTCCTGCACCTCCTCGAGCTCAACCCTACCTCGGTGGTGCTTCCTCAAGTCGACAAGATATGCGTCCCCGGTGCTCAACAATACCAGGATAATTTGACTACAAGTTTTTTGAATGGCGAGCCGCTAGCGAAACGGAGCAACGCTAGCGTACCTGTTTCTCGGGTGAAATGACGCCGAGCTTACAGGCGCGTCAAACCTGATAGTCGAGCTCCTTTGCGGGGGGTCGAAGTCGGCGGCCAAGTCCCACACAATGACGTTCCAGTCCTTCGACGAGGTCAGCACGAACCGCGAGTTCTGCGACCAGCTGCCCTACGTCGGACAGAAATCAGCTTGACAGCGCGTAGTTGGAGCAAAAACGCGTGACGCACTCGACGCTTGTGATGCCTTTGACATGCCCCTCTAGCCACCGCACGGCTGCATGCGTCTCAAGGTCCCATATCGCAGCAGAGCCGTCGCTGCGACCAGCTGCAACAAAGCGTCCTGACGGGTCAAACCGTGCCAGTGACGCCTGTGAAGGAAGAGAGGTTTGGACCGCGGTTGGGTATGTGATATTAAAGGGATCTGGGAGTAAGTCATTAGGCTCAGTTGCACTCAGGCTTTTCAGAAAAGGAGGATGCGTACTCAGTAGAGAGGCATTCATACTTGACTTGAGCGGTCCACCAAGAATCTTCGAATGCTACTGAAGTACTGAGTACTGAAGGACGCCGTCAGACCGTCGAACTTGAACGGGTTGATTCTCTGGTCGATTGGCGCCGATGACCGCACGGTTCCGCGAGTCGCGACCTTCGCACGCAGGCTCGCAGAGGACTTTTCCAAGTAGTCTCCGTAGCTGACCTTTACAAGAAGATAGTCGTTCTTGTATATTTTCCAAGGAGATTGCGCATAGTCACTATATAATTGGCAATTCCGAAGCATCTACTAAGACGTCCTGATTTCCGGAAATTTACATGCGTACAGTATACCACCTTACATGTCAGCGCGGATATCGCAGACATCCTACATGGTCGATCGACGGCGAGTCATGAGTTAACCAGCCCGGCTTCAACGTTAACTTGGGCTTGAGGGTCAAGCAGCTTGGACCTCGCTTTTGAACTTCAATCATACATATCGCATTTCTAAGAAGGATCCTTCAATGTTTCTGTTTCTTCGCCCTGGTCTGTGTGTCAAAACAACGATTTCTTTTACCTTCGGTCGCGGCGGCTTCTTCAAGGTTCCTGTACAACAGGAGACGGGGGCGTTGTTACTGAACTGGATACAACTAGCCGCCCTAAAGTAAATGGGATCTTCATGTTGGCCCCTGCGATGCATTTCGAATCCATCTGAGAACGAACATCAGATGGATGTAATTAGTCCTCACCATGTCTCGGATCTGAAGTTAACTTCCTGCAAGCTCAGCGGATTACTATTAGCTTCCCTTGCAACCTCATCATCAGGCATAGAGCGATTGAGTTCCTTCATGGCGTCCGCGAACTCCTCGTCTAGATCTCCAGGGTTGTCGATGTGCTTGAGAAGAACGGGACTGAGGGCGGGCCTGTAACATGGTGCATTGCCTGTAGACTTTTGTAAAATCCTTCCGGATGTGTAGCTAGAGTCTTCGCCGTGACCAGATT
Source organism: Artomyces pyxidatus (assembly GCA_022160305.1). Classification (NCBI taxonomy): domain Eukaryota; kingdom Fungi; phylum Basidiomycota; class Agaricomycetes; order Russulales; family Auriscalpiaceae; genus Artomyces; species Artomyces pyxidatus. The sequence goes on from MU277187.1 coordinate 1,456,021, forward strand.
CTGGTGCGCCCTAGACCAGCCGTTCCCCATTTTAAAAACTTTGACCAGACCGCTGAGGTAGCAATTTACCCTATCACAAGCTCCGACCAGGTCCACGGAGCCATACAGAGGCTGGCAGCCCACCCCCCAGAGAGCCAGAGCACTTGGAGCTGCGGGCCCAAGGACTGAATATAGACAATAAATATACTTGGTAGTTTGATTGAAAGCAGTCGGGCCTGGGATGTGGGACATTGCACTCAAAAATGATCAAGGTGCCGGATGGGCAAATTGGAATATGAGAATCATTGTAAGCCTGGCCAATGTCGATGTCGAAGACCCCGTCACTGTTGAACAAGTGGGCAGAGCCGGACTGGTAGAATATGACGGGACGTTCGCAGCTCATTTCTTGGATGAATGGGAAGGTTCCGAACAACCGTTTCCCTGCAGCACCGACCAGTAAGGAATGATAGCTTGATAGCGTACTCGACCCACTCACCGACATCAGGCTGGCCTGTGACGACAACTGATCTCTTACCAGTCGACCTTATCCGATTAATTTTCTCTTCCAGCCTTCGATACGCCTTGCGAATGAGCATTCGGTCTGTGAAATTGAATTTGTCTTGGAAGTATTGCTTTGCTTCTGCTACATCTAGGACTACCTGTGAAACAAAGGGTGGATAGGGGTCGTCATCCAAATCACCAGTCGGGTCGACAACTTCAAGAGTAGTCGACAGAGGCTTGCCCCAGAAAGCCCGCCAGAATGAAGAGAATACTCCAGTATGAGGATGGAGAACCGGGATCGGCTCCTGTCCTTTTGAAAAGGATTCTGTTCTGTCCACGGTCAGCCTGTGCTCGTGCTGTAGATGGAGGGAGGGTTGGACAAGCGAAATCAAGTTCCTGACTTTGTCTCGGGACGGACGTCAGTAAGCGCCATCGGGACTCCGGGCCGGCTTGGGCGCTTACGCCGTAGCTAGCCGCCGTAAGGTTGTTCACAGGTTGTTCAAGAGGCTCACACTAGGAGCCGGCCAGCTTCAAGTTACGACGGACGCGACCCGAGTCACAGCTATTCACTTCTCCATCAAGCAAGAAATGGGAATATGGACCCGTCTCATACAGACGTATAACTCAACGGGCCCAGTGTCCGGCCTACTCCGTACCGCCTTTTGGTTGCCCTTGGGACTTGGGTTCACGCAATACTGTTACACCGTGAAGGCCATCAACGGCAACAGCATGCAGGTCAATAATCAATTGACCACCTTTTTCCAAAGCTCATCATCTTTGGCAGGTAGCCCACGCTGAATCCGGACCTCTCACGACCACGCGACATCGTCATATTCAACCGTCATACAATCTGGTCGCGCAGACCACTGGAGAGGGGTGACATAGTCGCGTTCCAGTACGTTTGTCTCTCCGTATGAGGTATAGAGCATTAATTTATGTCCCCAAGATCACCTCATGAGCGAGGGAAGTTACTCGTCAAAAGGATCATTGCGCTTCCGGGAGACACTGTAAGCCAACACTTTGTTTTGAGACTGGACGAGTGCGATGGCCTGAGAGCTCCTCAGGTAAAGACACTCCCACCGTACCCCGACAAAGAGGTCACTTTACCGGAAGGACGGGCATGGCTGGAAGGCGACGCTCTGTTCAACTCGGAGGACAGCAACCATTTTGGTCCGGTACGACAGGAATAAGTGTCGATGCTAAGTGTACCCTCATGAGACGATTATAGGTCCCATTGGCTCTTCTAGACGCGAAACTAGTATTCATACTGTGGCCTTGGCATCGTTATGGGCCCATAGGTTGGCGTCCGCTCTCCAACAAGCGTGGCGGGCCCGGCGGACTGTCGCAACGCAGAGATATGGACGACCTTGAACGCGAGCGCCAGTGGAGGTCAAGAGTCACTACACCATCTAGCACGTAAACGCCACATCTATCTTCAACTATATATTGCACATAATTCGTGTGCTACCCGGTATGCCTCTTTTCCTCTCTCTACGGAGAACGAGAGACGGTTCATTTTAATCAGACCGAAATTACTTGTACATCAGACTGCACCTTCCCCTCACCTCTATGCAGTCGTTCCGCAGCGTCTATACCAAGGATTTCGTCTGCTTCTGGTGATCCAGCCGAAGGAAGTCCCTCCCGAAATGATATCTGGACAGGTGACACGCCCTCACGATGGGCGATGGCGAATATGAGATCCATGTCTGGTCAATGATGTCAATAGAATGGTCACGAGCAGAATAGGTCCATCGCACCCTCAAGAGATCGCCCAGCGGTTTCTGGGAAGAAAAGATACACTACCGGAATGATGAGCGCATTCAGGCCTGCAAAGACTGAGGCGACCGTCAGAACGGAGCTAAGTTTCAATTTAGTCCGCATACCGATGTACGTGCCCCAATTGATATTTTGGAACGACGGGCCCGTCACCATCACCACCATGAAATTAAACGTCCAGTTGGAAGCAGTGGACAGAGCATTCGCCGGTGCTCGTATAGAGAGACCGACGATCTCCGCAGGCTACATGTGTGCACAAGAAACGTCACCAAGGAGGCATGTACCACGGATGTTGGGACTACGCACGTATAGCCAAGTCATACCTAACCAGCCCACGGCGAAGAACGAATTGAAGACAAATAGCAGAACGGCGGACACGATCTGGGTCGCGGAATTGTTGATGCTGCCTAACACTGCCAGGAGTATCATCGTGATCGTCTGACCGAAAGAACCGAAGAGCATGAGCTTGCGCCGCCCAACCCGATCGATGAGCGCTATGGCGATCAAGCTGGCGAGGAAATATTCCGTGCCGTTGCAAGCAGCGATGATGCGGGATTTGACGTCGCTGATACCCAGTCGTTCAAAGAGAAGTGTCTGGCCGCAGTGAAAAGAGGAGAAAGGATGAGCGAATCGTGCAGGGCTTGAGGTCTACGTACTGCGTAGTATGTGATGATGTTGATTCCAGTGATCTGCTGGAAGCACTGGATGACAACAGCCAGCGACGCACGTCTGAAATTCTGGCCGGGCCCTCCACGAAAGAGTTCTTTCATGCCAGTGCTTGAGCCGTCGAATACGATGGTTTCGCGTATCCCATGGTACAGCTGCTGCACCTTGGGGTCTGTGTATGGCTTATCGTCTAGGGCGGATAACACGGCAAGAGCCTCAGCATCGCGCCCGTGCTTGACTAACCATCTGGGAGACTCAGGGAGCTGGTAATGACAGAAATGTTAATAAACGCACGAACTGGGTAAGCAGAGAGACATACAAATGCGACGCCCACGATCATGACAATGGCGAAGGTGATCTGTAGAGCTATAGGCACTCGCCATTGCGCCGAGGATCCAGATGCCCAAAATCTGTGCATATGATCAGAATCCTCGGGAGAACTTCTTTCGGGAGAAGACATACAGCGCAAAGTCTATCCACTGACCAGCGCATCCTTTCGGTTAGGAGCACGCTCTGCATGCAGTAAGGCCTAAATTTCACTCACATAGCTAGATCGAGGTCAGTTTATATCAGCACACAACGATGGAAGTCCACTCGAGCACTCACGATATCATGATTCCAAACGTGATTAAGCTACCCTCCACCATGATCAAGCTACCCCTCTTGGCCGCTGAAGAACATTCCGCATGATAGCTGGGTACCGTCGATGTCTATGCAAACGGCCAAAAATCTCAGCAAGAAGTCACCCTGCATCAAGTTTCCACGGACGTTCAACCCGTTCCCAAGACCAGTGACGATCCGCGCGACGACCATCTGTGCGTAGCCGAAGCTCGTCGCCTGAAGAATGGCCCCTACAATCATAATAACCCCACCGATTGCTATCGTTTTGCGACGGCCCAGACGGTCGCCAATCCAGAGATTAGACAGTGCTCCCAAGAGGCACCCGATTTCCTTCACGAAGGTTGAGAAGTCAGCCCCTGATACGATGTGGGATAGATAGTACTTCGCGGTCTCACATAGACGGCGACGAGAAAGCTCTGCAAAGTTGCATGCTGCGGATGCGCTGCGGATGCGACGGTCTCTGGAAAAGTCTTCTCCCATTGTGAAGCACTCAGCAGGGCGGACATTACACCCTGGTCGTAGCTTCCAGTCGGACAGTGTCAGGAAAGGTCACCAGGACGAGGAGCGTGCAGTTGCTCACCCGAACAAGGTAAAGCCTGTCCCGGCAACGAAGGCGATCGCCGCGGTCAGGCTGCGCCCATGCAGCCGCGGCGCGTACGATGCGACGACATCGTCGAGGTCAGACGACGCTTGGCGCGGGTATTTCTCTTCGCGCTTGGAACCCTCTACACTCCGGATGGATGGACTTGAGGACATACCGACAGATATTACCGGGTGGAAAACACCGTGATCCGATGTGGCCGATGGAATTGGGGTGCCGGCGAGGGATGGTGGTACGCACCATTCTTATACAAGGCTGAAAGAAGGGAAGCCGGAGCATGGCTTCGGTGGGTCACCTAACAGCGTAGGTATCCACTATTTTTGCGTGAACGCGTGTGGAGTTTTGGTCTGCTGATGCAGGTGGTGCGGCCTTCTGAGACTTCCTTTGCACTTTCAAGACGCCAAACGTGACAGAAAGGCCGGCACAGGATTGTTCCTGTGTCTTCGTGACCGTAGGGTTGCCTCTCTGATGCGAGTCAATGGACTGTCGGGCTTACCAGAACAGGAGCCATTGTTGCGAAATGTCGCGACTCGTCGACGTCCTATAACGTCACCGCGTCACCCCTGAGCTTGGGTAGGTCCTAGAGTCAGCATGCAACTCTTCCACCTGTACCATTGCTGCTAGTGCAGAGGGCGCTCAGATGGTTTGAGATCAACACCCGATTCCGACACGCCACTGGAACAGGTTGACTCGCAGAGTCAGATCCCTCGACGGTGTCCAGGTAGAATGAGCCAAGTCCGAATAGATTTATACGTAGATATAAGTTCACCTGAAACGCAGAGGAGTAAAGAGAGGAGAGAACGACGAAATAGAACTGACGAGATATAGTACACCGGGATTCAGACTCTAATTACATCGCATACCCTCCGCCTGCCCGAGGCTGCTCATATCCTGCGCCATATCCAGGACTCGGAGACCGATGCTCATATGAGCCGCCATGGCCAGGGCTCGGCGACCGATGCCCGTACGCTGGAGCTGGTTGCAACTCAGACCCAATCGTCCGTGGTGGTGGACCTGCCGACCTCGGACTAGGATAATCTTGAGTAGCGTCTCCGTATGCGGACCCATCATACCCGTCCGCTGATCGCTGATGAGCATGATGTGGCTGCTGCTGATATTGTTGCTGGTATTGATGCTGCGCGTCACCCGTATGACCGGCATAGACTGCATATGGATCGGCAACATATCCAGGGTCATGCGTTGCTGGATATGCTGGGTCATTCTGGTAGGCGTATGGCTGCGCTCCGAGTGCGAGATGCGCCGTACTGCCGTAGTCGTCGTCGTATGGGGGTTCATCTTGAAGAGTGGCTGCGGAGGGGTTATAATGGGGATACCCGCTGGGATCTTGATGGTGAGAGTAAGGCGTGTTGTAAGCCGGCATGGGCGGGTAGTCAAGGACGCTCTTGTTATCGGAGGCATAGTACTGGTCTTTGCCATTGAACATGCTTGGGGAGGGACCGCGGGAGGCGGCGTCATTGAAGTCGTCGTCATCCACGGAAATGTTCGGAAGTGTGGGTTGGGGGAGTGGTTGGTGCACGAGCTCGCCTTTCTTGTTCTTGAGATGAGAGAAATCACCAGCAGCTTCCTTCCTCGCAAGGTCGGCTGCCTTGACCATGCGCTGCTTGTTGCGGCGTCTGATAATCTCGGAGATACGCTACGTACGAAGAGAGATATCAGTGTGGACAAAACCAACGTCAAATGACAACATACCTTGTCGACCTTGTGGCAGCAGTATTCCTACAGAGTAGGAAATGTCAGTACGGTCCATATCGACATACGAGATACTCACTTTCAAGTTGCCCTTGATGTAGCAAAGAAGAGGAATGTAACAGATGCCGGCGACAATTAGGAGGAGAAGGGAGCCGGCGAAGATGACGACGGTGAAGAGGGTGGAGATAGTAAGGGCAGTCGTGATGAAGTTGTTGCCGGCAAAGTATTTTCCGAAGTCGTACCAAGGGGTATTGCCTTTCTTCGAGAGGTAGATGGCGTACAATGTAAGGGCATTGATGACTTGGCGGGGCCCGTCAGCGAAGAACAAACGCTTCCAGCCTGACGAACACGAGTGAGATAGTATTGTGATAGGATAGAAGCGTGTTCTAACTCTTGAACGTGAAGAAGATGAAGAAAGCAAAGTCGTCGGATTTCTTCGTTGACTGCGCAATGTGGTCGAAGAAACAGAAGTGATCGTAGGATCCTGTGGCAGTGTCAATATGAGGGCCACTGGTGCATTTAGGTATACATACGCAAGGAATAGTAATTGTTGGCCATCACATTGGTGAACGCATACGATATGTCTCGACTTGCGATAATCTTCTTCGCTTTTCGCCCCTCATAAGCCAACTAGAGGAAGAAAGCCCCATCAGATCCATATCTCACAGATCAAACTGGTACGCACAAGTAAGAAAGAGAATATGATACAGCCTACGAACAGCCATTTGCCAATCTTGAACGGAATGGCGACACAGCCTTCGACTTTGGTGCACTTGTCGAAGATTTGATTCGACCACGAATCAGTTGTTAACATGGTCACGGCAGTGAAGATATCGGAGACATAGACAAGGAATGACTTGAGTACCAGGATATAGATCCAGAGATACCTATGATGCAGATGTGAGACATAAGCAACGAAAGAGATTTCACAAGGTATTTGCAGGCACAATGATTCAAGAATAGACACACGGGCCCGACGGCTCTTGTTGAAGCAGAGCGACGGCCGGAGTGACAAGGACTGGATGAGCGACATATGCCGACATCCTGTACATGTGCAATGTTGTGTACGGGGAGGAAGAGCGGCCAAACGGAAAAAGAGGAGAGACAAGCAGTACGTACTTCATACGCATTCCAAAACCATTGTCTGTGAATTCCCGAGTGTCGACGAAGTCGAACTGCGAGCGGGACGGGGTAAGCTCTAGGCGGCGCGGGCGAGCGCAATACGACGCACCTTATGGTCCGCGACAATCTCTCGCTTCCAAGCAGGACCTCCGCACATATTGGTCAATTACGCTTGAAGACGAGGGTGGTGTGTCGATATGGAAAGAGCGGGTTACCGAGTCGGTGTGTGGTGAAAGGATTGCAGCGACCAGACCAGCCAGTCGCATAGAAGTTCAAGCCGACCCGTGGAACAGAGAGCGACGCTGTGTGCGTGGACGTGGTGGTGTAGCAGCGAGCGTTGGGAAGGAGAGAGAGACGGCGAGCGCTGTCAAGCTCGAGAATAAGAGACGGTCACGACAGAAGAGAACAGAGCGGTGGCGGCCAACTCGGCGACCTGATCGTGCCTCCGTTGCTCCGGCCTCTTTCCTTTTACGGACTGACTTCACATCCACAACAATGACGACCGTACAAAAAATCAAGGTAGACGCCTCTTTCACTCCCTTTGCTTGTTCTAACAATGCTTTTCGTTTGCAGGAAATCGAAGATGAGATGGTGTGTCTCATCGTGCCCATTGTATCATGCCGTACTAATTACCGCTTCCATCCGCTAGGCCAAAAGTGCGTGTGCATGTGCCATGTCTTCACCCACCGCCGTGTTCACAGAACATATCTAGCCCAAAAGAATAAGGCCACAAGCTATCACTTGGGACAGCTCAAGGCCAAGCTTGCAAAACTCAGGAGAGAGCTCATCTCCCCATCGACAGGCGGCGGGGGCGGGGGCGCCGGCGTCGGATTTGATGTCGCTCGGACAGGTATAGCCTCCGTGGGCTTCGTCGGGTTCCCTTCGGTTGGGAAGGTGTGTACATGCATCACGCATGAACTTGTCGAAAGGAACTAATGGTCCTGATGCCTTCCAGTCAACTCTGATGTCAAAGCTGACGGGCACACACTCTGAAGTATCCGCCATAGACTTCACAACTCTCACGACGGTACCGGGTACATTGAAGGTGCATGGCGCACCAATACAGATCCTTGATCTACGTATGTGGACACAGCTCGCTTTTGACGGGCGCGTTCTCACATACGTCTATTGTTAGCGGGTATCATTGAGGGTGCGAATGATGGTCGAGGACGAGGTCGTCAAGGTATGTCTCCGCTTCGGCGCTGGCCCACTCAAAATTGACAGTCGCATAGTGATTGCCGGTATGGACGCACTCGAACCTTCGTGATGGACAAGACGACTTACGACGGTCGATCTCTCAGTTGCACGAACATGCAACCTCATATTCATCGTCCTGGACGTCCTCAAACCTCTTGGTGACAAAAAAATCATCGAAGGAGAGCTGGAAGGCTTTGGAATCCGGCTGAACAAGAAGCCACCGGCTATACTCGTGCGCAAGAAGGAGAAGGGTGGCATAGCTATCACAAACACGGTTCCACTCACGAACATCGACCACGATGAGATCAAAGCCGTCCTCAGCGAATATAAGATCAACAACGCAGACGTGGCTATTCGACAAGCCGGCGCAACAGCAGATGATTTGGTAGACGTTATCGAAGGCAATAGGTAAGCCCCTCTTCCCTGGCAATTCTTGGTGATTAACACTCCTCAGGGTGTATATTCCGGCCCTTTATGTGAGTCAAGTTTACTTGTCATTGTCCGCATGCCGTATTTACGATGTAAACAGGTATTGAACAAGGTACGCTTCTTCGAAGAGTTTGCTCCTTTTCACGACTTCTGACAACGAATACCTCCTAGATCGATGCAATCTCAATAGAGGAACTCGACCTACTCTATAAGATCCCCAACAGCGTACCAATCTCCTCATCCGAATGGCTGAACGTGGACGAGCTCATCGAAAAGATGTGGGAATCACTAGACCTTGTTCGCGTGTACACAAAACCGCGAGGACTTGCTCCCGACTATTCATCTCCCGTCGTCCTGAAGCGAGGAAAGTGCTCGATCGAAGACTTCTGCAACTCTATCCACAAGGAAATTGCGAAACAAATGAAATAGTAAGCTCCGGAACATATTGTGGCCTCGGTGAATGCGATGCTAACGTTCGTGATGACAGTGCCGTTGTATGGGGCGCCAGTGCAAAGCACACAAGAGGGCAGAAGGTAGGATTGGAACACATCTTGGAAGATGAAGATGGTGAGCACGATCTTTGGGGCTCTTCGTATTGTTCTCATCGTCGCTTGACAGTTGTACATATCGCGAAGAAGTAGTTGACCACTCCCGTTATCTGTAGCATTACACTGTAGCATCCCCTGCTTTCTGACCACGGAGTTCTCATTGCATGAGATACAGCGCTGCAAGACGGAGATAAGCCCAGACAAGACCGACGGCGCAGTACAAGCTAGTCAACATTAGTGGCAAGAACTCCCAACTCTTTTCGGCGCCATCCCCGGCGAGCTCGCGAGTGAGTATAGGGAAGACAGTCACAAACAACTGCAGCCCAATGAAGCCCGCGAGGTATAAGTTCTCGGCCCAGCCGACTATGACTGCCTGTAGTGAACGAGGGAACCTGGAGAAGTCATGTTAGAATCACCGGAGCCGCAACTGGAATAGGCCATCGTACTCGTATAGACGTCGATTCAAAGGCACAAATGTCACAGCGGCCCATAGTATTGAATACACAACTTCCACCGCTTGCTCTGCGCGAATGAGTCAGTTGAAGACAGGCGGGAGATTGTACAACACGAAGTCACACACCAGCTGGTGTGAATAGCAGAGGGAAGAGGGAAACAACGCCCGCTGTGCTGGCGATCGTAAAAGTGCGGAAGTACGCATAGTTTTCCGCCGCAAGCAAACTGGAAACTACTCAATATACGTTCTCGTGGATAGAAATATACTCACCTGAGAGGTACTAGGACAAGCAGGATGGCCTTTTCGTGGACATGCCAGCCGAACATGAACGAAGTATAACCGCAGAGTGTCAGTGCCGTGAGGAAAGATCTGTAGTTTGGAGCCCGCCACAGCTTGACTAAGAAGATCTGGGTGGGTTATGATCGGCTTCTTAAACAGAGCTTGTAGCTTGTGATGCAATGTACTAACCGACTGGCAGGTAACTGTGATGGCGAACGTGTGGACTGGTTTGATATTGGGCAGCACCGCGAACACAGTATCTCCCACCAGTCCTCTTGATGTGGATGCAACACCAGATGCATTCACGGAAATCTCACCGCCAAATCGTTTCACATCTAACAACCAATAGGTATGGGATTGTGATCGAAATGATAATTTTGACTTACATTGGAGAAGAACACGGTCAGCGGCAGTGAGGAGCGCCCAAAAGTTCGGCGCCCAGTACGCATGATTGAGACCGCGGGTGAAAGGGAATAGTCGGGAGAGAAGTTGTGGAATCTGACCCATGATGAGGAAAGGTCCTAGCGAAACGACAAACACGATGATAACAGCGTTGGCAAGAGACAGGAAACGTGTCGGGAGGATGCTGCCCTGCGGAGACATACAGAAAGCGCGCAGCAAATATACGAAGTACGCTGGCTATTCGGAACGACGTTAGCAGAGGAAGGACAGGATACAGAAGCTACGTACAGCAAGATACATATAGATGTGCTTGAAGTTGAGGAGAACTGCGAAGAGGAATCCGCTAGCGAGTTTGTTGCCCTGCGGATGTAGATGATTGAGAGTCACTTGGCCGTGCGATATAGAGACTTACATTGCGTGCCATAAGGACGGAGAACAGTAAGATTCCGAACATGAAGCCGTTGTACTGGAAATGTATGTGGTCCACGATGAGGAAGCCAGGATGGAGGAAGAGCGAGGCCGAGATAAGTCGTTGCATGGATGGGTCGGTGGCGCCCCGAACAAACCTGGGACGAGGTGGTCAAGACACAAGATATCGGCACATGGCATCGAAAAGGTATACCTCAAGAGAACCGCTCCGAGGACTAGTTCTGTTACGATGACGGTTGTCCTCTGATACGCAATGACACTCCATGCACTGTAATTGAGATTGTTCAAATCCACCATCCGAGGATCAATAATATATGCCGGTATGGAGAGGATCTTCTCGAAATATGCGAAGAAAGGTGGATAATCCAACGCTATAATGAGAGGTGAGGCAGGGCAGGGTCAACGAACAGCGCGTCGCTCACTCCATTCTGAAGTTGTCTGAGCTCCCTTAGCATCCTAGGCGCAACGAAATGCGGAGAAGCTCACGTCGTAGTACCACTGGGATATCGGCAAAGAGTGCGTTATTGCCAGCCAATTACGGTGGACCTCGAAGTCGGTGGACCTGCTATGGCAAGATGTCATGTACACCATCAGGCCTAGGATGTGCATGACTCACTATGCCGGAAACAGCAGAAGTTTGAAAGCCGTTGACAGGAACAAGATATCCCACTCCGTAGGCGACATCCCGAACTTCACCGCCCAGCGGCTGAACGGAGGCTGAATCGCATATTCTTTTTCGGTAGAGGCTGGAGCAGTCTTTCCCTCCGACGAAGTAGACTGCATAGAGAAGCGCCGGAATTTATTGCAGACCCGATCTGTAGAAACTTCTGTGAGAACGACAGTCCGCCTGAGGACGAGTCCGACGGAGCAGAGCCTGAGCAGGCTGGAACTGAAGACCTACCTCACTGAAACCTGATGTTCGGGAAGGATCTAGCGTCGCCTCAATGGTTGGAAGGTATTTCGAGACTCTTGTGAGGAAAGCCCCGTTGACAGTATTCGGTGCTGTGCTTAGTACGTCCGAGTCGTGAGCAAGTCGTGAGCGACGTTCGGGGCGGCGGGCGCTTCGCCCGCTGCGACGCTCGGCGCGCTCGGTGAACCGGAATCGATCACGTGTGATACGCGACGTGCCGTCGGCGTCGCGTAGCGCGGATTCACTAGGCTCGAACAGTCGAATGACGGCCTCCAGCACTTGTCAAGCACCGCTCAATACCGAAGGTACCGTAAATGTGTCAATTAAGCTGCTTACAGTACGCCGCACGCGAGCCAAATTGCCAATACATCACCTCTAGCGCTCGGGATACGCCCCAGGGCGATATATAAGTTGTCGTCGAACACTCAGATGGACCTTGCAACCACTGTGCGTATGTGACCCCAGGTCAATTCCCATCCTCCACCAGCTTCTCGACCACCTGAATTGCACCATGGCTTATCCCACACCCAGAAACTCTGGACCTTTACTCTCCGGGGTGATTGTCAACATGACGTCGGTCGCAATCCTTGTTCGTCAGATGTCTTGTGCTCAAAGACTGCAGTTTGGCTGGCGTTGTGACGCATCAAACCGTCTCCTATTTCAGGCGCTACAGGCGTAATAGTCGCGAAGCAAGAACATGGGTAAGTTTTCACGCACTTGCGTCCAACTTCGTTTCGCTACGAATGTACTTATCTTGTCACAGGCGTTTGGCATATGGTAAGCGCTTAGAAGTGTTCTCAAGCTGCGTTGCACCGATGTCGTTGTCACGAGAAGGCTATTCGCCACTACCACTTCCGGTCTCTACGCGAAAGTGGTCTACGTTTTCCTTGTCACGCACCACAGTGACTCTACATACAACTTCTTATGCGATTGGTATGTCACTGCGCGTTCTCCCCCGCTGTCGAGTCAAGTTAACACCTTCTATTAGGTCTTGGCCAGTAAGCATTGATTCCACACAGTCGATATCACCTAACTCACTTCTGTGAGAAGGCGGCGGGTGCAACAACTGTGCGTCTGTAGGTCTTCGACGTAATGACGATGCCAACCACCCTCGTATCATGCAGGCTTGTACCGTATTCTTGGTCCAGAGGTGAGTTCGTCATCTTGTCCGTCTTCCATGTAGTCACTCACGATGTATCTCAAGCTTCTTCATAACCCGCATTTGGAAACGTGTGTTCTTCTCACTGTACATCATTTAGTAAAATCAACCTTGCATGTGGCCAGTGTTACCACTGACTGGGTTCAGAACAATCCTAGTCGGGTTTCTTGTGCGCCCTTCCATCACTTCCTTCGTGTGGTCTTTAATCATGGTGCTCAGGCTATAATGGCTCTCGCAGTGCCATCTGCCACCGCAGGTCCGTGTGCAAAGTCTCTTGATCTTTATCTTGGTCCCGTACTGACTCAAAGTCTGACAGTCTTGACATACTACTCGTCTGTACTTCCCGAAGCCCTGAGGGGCGGTGATACTCATGAATCCTAGATTTCCCAGTACTCAGAGGCTCCTCCGAGATGCTCCGAGGCTGGAAAAAGTGAGCCATGAATGACCACCTTCACATTCCTTACTGACGTATATCTTTGCTTTCTATTTCGGCAGAACATTTGGATAGGCATACTCGTTGTTGAATCCGTGCTGGATCTGACCCTCACCGCCACGCTGATATATATCTTGGGACAACACGAGGGCGAATTTCCCAGATCGTAAAGCTTCATATCTCTTACTGTTAGGGAGTAAACTAATTAACGAGGGGAATAGGAACAACGTATTCGAACGTCTCAGAACTTTCTTCTTCACGCGAGGTATCATCTTGACGTGAGCATGCACTCTACTCGTAAATTTGTACGCCAGTTCATCCAATATTCCCCGCATTCACAGTATGTTCCAGGTGGTGGTGATGATCTTGGTCAAGTATCTTTACTCTACATAGAACATGTGGACTTACACAGCTTTTACAGTCTTTTGCTGTGACACATAGCACAGTGTACCTTGCCTTCTTGCTTTCACTCGGTCAAGGTACTTCTTCCCCTTACCCATTCCGTTTCCCCACTCACTCAGTGTCATAGTCTACGCGAACTCTGCACTCATGACGTACGGTGGCTTTCCCCTTCGAGTCCCTGCGTGCTCTCCTCTGACGCTGGCATGTCAGTCTCAACAACCGCAAATATCTCAGAGAGGCAGACCCTAACTGCCATTTCTCGACAATGGTCCGAATCGCCGTAGGAGCGAGCGTAAACGTAGGTTCATCTCGCATCTGACAGTTGGCATTATGTGATATTGTCTTCAACGTAGGAGACCGTGCACACGTCTGCCGAGGTAGAGAGGGCCAGTAGGAGTACACGTCTCGTTCTCGAGATACCGCGGAACTTTCCTTCTTGTGACTCACCATCAATAGAAGTGATTTGAATAGTTGAAACATCCATCCGACCTTTCTCCTGGTCGTTTTTGCAGATCGACGCAAAATCCAAGTCCAATCAGTTGCAGGCCCGGTCCATGACTCGGCGGTGGCCTCACAGTTTGCTCTGAGATTTTTTCCGACCATCTTGTAAAAACAACTTCTCTAGACCCGCACGTATCTGCCCCTCTATTTCTGCGCTTTTCCGACTCGAACTATCGACGAACACGTGTGTGTATCCGCCGACCGCAGCTGGATACTCGTTGTCCTCGCTGAACACAGCGACCTCGTAGGTCACGGAGCTCTTCCCCAGCTTATTCACCCTCAATGCGAGATCGAGTACCTGCGGAAATGAGAGCGGGGAGAAGAATTGACAGTGCGAAGACACGACGAGGCCGATGGACTGAGACGCCTGCGGCCTGAGGCTGCACTGCGCAATGAGATATGCGTTGACGATGGAGTCGAAGAGGTGGTAGTAAACAGAGTTATTAATGTGAGAGTACTGGTCATTGTCACTCCTTGAACAGTCGAATCAGTCGGCCTCAACAACGGTGTGCGGTGGTGCGATAGAAATGACTGACCACCGCGTTCGGTACTTTAGGAAGTATCCATAGTCTGCTCGTCGACGCGATTTCAGAGTAGTGCTATCCTACAGTGCCATAGAGTAAGGTTGAATATCAGGTGCGTGTCCTACTGATGACTTACTTGCATGGCTTGTGGATGGCAAAGAACTAGAGTTGGACGGCAAGCGACTGCCAGGAGACAAGCAACCCGGCAAGCCGGCGATCTGGGGAACCGCGGAAGCGAGCGTGGGAACTCTGACGCAAGGCCAACCGCGCCTAACCGCGCGTCTCGGACGCGCCTCGACCTTCACGTTCTCGAATCGTTCTCGAAGACCGCGAGCTACTACAGTGCGCAGCGACGTCCTACTACAACTGACTAGCTAGACTGACACTCCGCTGAACATTGAACTTATCTTTCAGGAAACTGCTCGTCCTCTCGACCATGAGCGCACAAATTGCTTCCGCGAAAGTCACGGAGCAAGCTGCTCAAGGGTGCGTCACCAATTTCTATCCATGTGCAACTCGTCTCACCCAATTCGAGTAGAGGAGTGCTCTTGAAGCTCATCCTGTTCAGTCTTTCTCTTGGCATTGTGCCACTATCCTCGTACTTCCTGTCCGAGAAGTACATATGGAATGGTCAGTCATTCGTTTTAGCATTACGAATGTTGAACGAACCTTTTTTTACCAGGGAACTCCAACCTTGCTGCTATCACTGCCGTCGTAGCCGCGAACATCGTACTCGTCGCGTATATCGTCCTCTCAATGTTTGAGGACAACGAGGACCAGCAAAAGGCCGCCCGCGCTAAAGAAGAGTCGCGCAAAAACCGATAGCGACCTGGCCGGGATTACACAGACTTGGATCACCCTGCTGAAGCTCCCTGAAGGCATCGTCTGAGCCGGTAGAGCGCAGGCCGCGGGATATGAGGATGAGTGGTGGTCGGCGCCTTTGGCGCTTCGTGTTCGTTCTGATATTATGAACAATTTGTTTCGTTACATGTGCTACTGTGTCAAGTAGCTGCTTTCCACTTATAATTGCTAAAGAAATCCAAACATTTCCAAAGACACCGCGTCCCGTTCAGCCGCAGACTTCGAGACCAACAGAACAAGTGCTAATACATTCGAAGGTACGTTGCTCTCAGCATCACGCAAATGGTAAAGGAATCGATCCATAAACTCTGGTATTGATGACAGGTAGCATTACAATATAATAGACAGTTCTAGTGATGACAGCGAATGAGTGCGATGACATTGACGAGGGGAGGTATGATGGTAGGATATATGTATATATGAGCGCATGAGTATGGATCGACGACTAGAAGTCTTCGTCAATGGTGCTAGAGTCAACCATACTTAGTAACCCGTCATAAAACAGTGGCAGAAGGAGACTCACAAGGCCTTCTCGTCCTTCACAGGTCCAGAGGCCGTAGAGGTCGTCTTGACGTTGGCCTTGGAGTAGTCCGACACGCGCTTCTCGAAGAAGTTGGTCTTGCCCTGCAGCGAGATCATGTCCATGAAGTCGAAGGGGTTGGGGGAATTGTAGTGCTTAGTGCCGCCGAGCGCGACGAGCAGACGGTCGGCGACGAACTCGATGTACTGGCACATAAGCGTGCCGTTCATGCCGATCAGGCCTACTGGCAAAGCAACTACAACATTATGAGCACGGGTGTATACGAGAGTAGTAAGAATACTCACCAGTCAGGAATTCCTGCTCAATGGTGACAGCCTCGATGATGATCTTCAAGACAGTGTCGGGATGAGGACGACGCTTCAGGTGGGTGAAGAGCAGGCACGCGAAGTCGGTGTGCATGCCCTCGTCGCGGCTGATGAGCTCGTTGGAGAACGTGAGGCCGGGCATGAGACCACGCTTCTTCAGCCAGAAGAGGGCGGCGAAGGACCCAGAGAAGAAGATACCCTCTACGGCGGCGAAAGCGACAAGGCGCTCAGCAAAGCTTGAACGCTTGTCCGAGATCCAGCGCAGAGCCCAATCCGCCTTCTTCTTGACGCAGGGAATGGTCTCGACGGCGTCGAACAAGTACTCCCGCTCGGCGGGGTCCTTGATGTAGGTGTCGATGAGAAGCGAGTAGGTCTCGGAGTGGATGTTCTCCATCATAATTTGGAAGCCGTAAAAGCAGCGGGCCTCAGCGGCCTGCACCTCGTTAGAGAAACGCTCGACGAGGTTCTCGTTTACGATACCGTCGGATGCGGCGAAGAAGGCGAGGACGTGTGAGATGAAGTGGCGCTCGTTATCGTTAAGACGGTTGTTCCAGTCGTGTAGGTCCTTGGAGAGATCCATCTCCTCAGCAGTCCAGAAGGATGCCTCAGCTTTCTTGTACATCTGCCAAATCTGGAAGCGTGATAGTTCGTCAGGCGATGGTATCACGGAGGGATGACGAGAGCTAACCTCGTGGTACTGGATGGGGAACAGGACAAACCGACGTTTGGACTCGATGAGGAGCGGCTCTTGACCTGAAAGGGGGCTAAGTTCATGTTTTTCAACGGAAGACGCGTCGGAACACTCACTCTCAGGGAGGTCAACCTCGCCGACATATCGCTTGCGGTATTCCTCGAGCTCCTCCTCGCCATCTTCTTCAAGTTGATCACGCTCAGCCTCGACTTCATCGGAGTCGGGGGAGTGTGACCGACGTCGATCATCAATGAGGGGGGCGGCGACAGCGTTCTTCTGGGGCTTAGTAGGACTCTCTAGTGAGAATGCCTGGAGGGCAGCGGCAGCCTTGATGGAATATTGTTGAGAGATTGGCTAACGAGTTAAACATGCTACCACAAACCTTTTTGCTGGGCGTGGGCTCGGGCGTGACGCGACGAACGGGGGTTGTGGGACGCGTGATGGAGGCCATTGGTGATGATGAGGTATCTGGTGCTAGTATGCACGGTGCTATGTTGCACAAGGGATGGTATACGCGGGCGTCGGTTACGCGAGATGTGGTAGGACCGGGTGGTGGTTGAGGAGGGGGGGGATTGCGGCAGTCAGGGAGACTTTATAGCGCTGTCCATCCTTTACGCGTGTTTAGCGAGTTCAACATACGGACACGCGTTGTTGTGGCCTGTTGACGTGATTCCCAGCCGCATTCGTGACGCGTTTGTTGTTCGGATCAAAAGACCGTGGAAACGCGTGGTCGCGGCTGGCCTCTTTTTGGCCAATCCGACACACTCCGACAGACTCCGACGTGGCGCCGGGTCACACGGATCACACACCCACTGACTAACATCACGTGATGCCATCGCGTCCCTCGTTTCGGGGTCCTGGCCGGTCCCCGCAAATTGAGTGACTAGGACTTTGACTAGGACGCTCCTACTCCGTCGCTCCCGACCACCTCCCGACTGTTCCATACCACGGTGTAGGATGCCCGGTGGCCCGACAATAGACGTGGATTCACCGCTGGTCGATGTGTGTCCTTCCTTTGTTGCGGTGTGATCTTGTCCCATGTCTTATATCGCCGTTCCGGAACAGGCCACAAACGCGATGGAGAAGTTGCGGTTGGAGAAGGCCCCGGCCGTCAAATCCAACGGCCTCGTCAATGGCTCGCACAAAGGGCAAGACGAAAGCGCAAAGTCACGCTTCGTGGGTGAAGTAGACTTACCGGAACGTACGTGCTTTTGCATGCGCGTCTGGCTGCATACCAATGCATCCTTAGACATGGAGCCTCTCCTGACAGAGTCCAAGCGTCGCTTTGTCTTGTTTCCGATCCATTATCCTGACGTACGTATCTCACCTGTCTTGTTTACATATGCCTTAATCTTGCCGCAGATATGGAAGATGTATAAGCAGGCGCAAGCGTCCTTTTGGACTGCGGAAGAGATAGACCTGTCACACGATACCAACGAGTGGAACGACCGTCTGAACAACAATGAACGATACTTCATCTCCCATGTTCTGGCCTTCTTTGCTGCCTCTGACGGAATTGTGAACGAAAACCTGGTAGAGCGCTTCTCGAATGAAGTGCAGGTGGCCGAGGTTCGATCCTTCTACGGCTTTCAAATCATGATGGAGAACATCCACTCAGAAACGTACTCTCTTCTCATCGACACCTACATCTCTGACCCGGATCAACGAACACATCTCTTCGACGCTATCGAGACAATACCCTGTATCAAGAGGAAAGCAGAGTGGGCTCTGCGATGGATTTCTGACAAGGAGTCCAGTTTCGGTGAACGTCTCGTCGCATTTGCCGCCGTGGAAGGCATCTTCTTCTCTGGTTCTTTTGCGTCCATATTCTGGCTCAAGAAACGTGGCCTCATGCCAGGCCTTGCGTTCTCCAACGAGCTCATCAGTCGAGACGAAGGGATGCACACGGACTTCGCTTGTTTACTGTTCACCCATCTCAGACGACGGCCACATCCCGACGTTGTGAGGGATATTATCACTGAAGCGGTCAAGATTGAGCAGGAGTTCCTTACTGGTAAACCCCACGGTGACATAGACTCATCTGTTGGTTCCTTATACATATTTTACAGATGCTCTTCCTGTCGGCCTCATTGGCATGAACGCGAAGCTCATGTGCCAATACATAGAGTTCGTAGCCGACCGTCTGCTCGAAGCTCTGGGTAACTCAAAGCATTACAACTCCTCAAACCCTTTCGACTTCATGGACATGATTTCGTTGAACGGAAAGGCAAACTTCTTCGAGAAGCGCGTATCGGACTACTCCCATGCAAGCATTCGACCATCGGATCGGTCGAACTCACGAACATTGTAAGCTTTCTTCGCAGCGTATCGGAGAGCATGTCTAATTTTACCCCAGCACGGTCGAAGAAGATTTTTGATCACCGTTGCCCCTCACCCCTCAGGTCTTGACTTTATACGCTTTGTTGCACTTCCTTCCTGTCATCACCGCTCAACCCCGCCTCATAGTACAATCTCCACTTAACACATGATATCCTACGCGTATACGTAGACTAATCAGACGTTCTTGTAATTGCACAGCTGTGTTCTTCCCGCTCCGTTGCCGATCGTGCCGAGTCTCTCTGCTCATTCAAATCACTTTCCGTGGAAGATAAGTGGTCATTCTTCCATTTTCCGTCAGTACCGACCCCTAGAAGTTTGTGGATGACTGTACGCTGGACCATTTCACTGTGCTTGGCTGATGTGGACGTCATCCCGCAGGTGTATTTGCTTGGCAGGACTTTTGCGGCATCCTCAACAACGTTACATACGACGCGCCGGGGAAGCAAACGAAGGGCGCTCGGAAGGACAAGCAGGACTACAGCGTATGGTCATGTTTTGTAACTCTGTGTCGACTGAAATCAATTGAAATCATATAGTATGAGAATCACATCTTCGCATTAGCTTCACCAGCCTTTCCTGGTCAAACTCTTGTCTAGGCGACCTCCACCAACGGTCATTATTTCAATCCCACAATGGGAGTCCCAACAAATGGAGGCAATTAAAGCACGGATTGGCAACGACAGCACGATCCAGGGCATGTTACTTCCTGATATACCTTGGCCCCGTTCGGATTCGGCGACAACAGGCTGGCGCTGCACATTGACATTGACAACAAGTCGGTACGAACGGCGCTCACAAGCATTAATTCATACAGCTGATCAACTAATTGGTATGCATATAGACTCGTGTATGGTATGATTTGAAATATTGGATACAGTCATTATAGTCGAATCGAGGTATTTCGGAAAATAAATCCAGTTATTATTCGGATTACAAGGTGCTCCTGGATTCCTGGACCTCAGTTAGTGGGACCAGGGCCTGCGGCACCTCCTCCAGCGGCGGCGGCGCGAACTTCCGTGAGTCGCCGCTCTCGCGCGATCTGCAAATGACAAAGAGAGGAAATTCAGCGCGCGTCCGTCTTGTACGTTGGATATATACCTCTCCAGCATGTTTCTTCTGCTCCATCTGCTCGAGCTCGGCTTTCTTGTGCTCGACCTCACGAACCAAGCCTTGCTGCTGTCTCTGCTTCAACTACGCTCGGCCATATCAATATCTGTCACGCTCTAGGGAGATGAAGAATGCCTACCATGAGATCATCTTCAGCTTTTTTCTGCTCGGTGAGGGCGACGTCGTGGCGGTGGGCGGCGTCATTGAGGGCTTTCGCGGTCTTGTGCTCAACCTTGATCGCCTTCTCACGAGCGGTCTCTGCCTTTGTCTCCGCCTTCCGGGTCCGAGCCAGCATCAGCTTCTGATTGTCATCTGTGGGGGAAAAAGACGCGCACCTTCTCAGCCTTGCCCTCCTGCTTCTCCAAGGAGTGCAGGTTCTTCGCGGCGCGAGCGAGGTGTTTCTCGTCTGCCTTTGTCTCTTTGGCAAGAATCTTCTCGAGCTTCTGGGGATCGGTTGGGTAGCCAGAGTTGTTCATGGTGGATAAAGAGAGTACGGGGTGATGCTGTAAGGGAGCGGATGGGGATGCGGTTTATAGAGGTGGGCGGGGACGATGATGTCACATTTCATTATGGAGCCCGGCGGTCAGGCGCCGGGCTTTTGCGGGCCGGCCCTGCGCCGCCCCTGCCCAAATAAGGTTGGCAGGCCCGAGCTGCGCACGACCAACGCTAGCCAACGCTTCGAGCATGCGTGTGCCTGCTTGTATGCATGCCCACCTCGACAGACGACCACCACCGCGCAAACGACGACGAGCCGTGCGCAGGACAAGAACGTCGATGGAGTCGAGCAGCAAGGCCCTATCGCTCGCTGGAGCACTGATCATGTCACACCCGCCCTAAACGGTGTTGCTATGACCGCATTGGTGCCTTGCCGAGCCGTCCCCCAAATCTCATTTTTGGCGATTTTCTCCTCCTCCGCCCGTTCTCTCTCCACCACAGTGGCAACACATCGCTAGCGACCTCCGTGCGCCTTACTCGTGTCCATTCCTCCATGCCTCAGCCCGTGGAGCCCTGAACATTCCTACCATTTCTTGCCAAACTTAGACTTCTCGACAGCTCATTATATTTTATTCTCATCAACTGCAGGCGTGGCAGGCATGGCCGGCAGATCCCCAGCTTCTTCACTTGACGGACCTTCTCATTCCTCCGGCTCTCCGAACGAGCGCACACCTGCTCTCCTCCACGACCAAGACGAAGCGTCCTCCGCCTCCGCCGTGCCTCCTCGTCTCCGCCTCGGAAGCCGCGACTACTTTGACTACGACGACTTCCAGCCACCCCTTCCTTCACCACCTTATAAGACTGTCGCGAGCTCGTCACACCTTGTGCTCGAAGACTACCCGACCCAGACCCCGCCCTATCGCTCCAGAGCCAACCTCCCACTCATGGACGGAGACGAGAACAAGGGTGGGGATCACGGCCGCATTGATGACACCAAGGTCGCACCGAAGCCGTCGGTGCACTACCCTGATGATGTGCATGTTGCGATAGGAGCGCGCGACCTGCCGCAACGCTTGGACTCAGACTCGCCTTCACGTACTGCCGTGCATTCCAGGGCCTCGTCGATCGCAGGCACGGACGACGAAGAGGACGAGAGCGAAGACTACGACTGGAGCGCAGAGGAAGATCTCGTCGATGAACAGGCAAAATATCAACAAAAGATGGGCATCACTCAGAGGCGAACGGGCTTGGGCTTCCGGAGGTGCGCATACATCCTACGCCCCGCTTGGCATGGGCTGACGCTTCCCCAGGATTATAAGTCTGCTCTTCGGCTCGCTCATAGGCTCGCTCCTCCTGGCAGGGTTACTGGTCACGGGGCCCCTCATTTCCCGCTTCTTCTGGTATAAGCCGCACCCAACTGCATCGCGCCGGTATAAGCAAGACAACATCGAGGCCTGGGTGTTCTGGGCAGCCGCGAACGTCATCGTGTCATGGTGGCTCGCGATGCTCATTGACATCGTCCCTGCAGTCATTCGGGGCGTCGTTGCTCTTGCGTGGGGTCATGTTTCTGAAGCAATCAAAACGCGACTGGAGCTATACAACAGCGTAAAGGGCACCATCAAGCCTCTGTTCTACGCCTCAAGTGGTTGGGTCAGCTGGGTCATCATCTTTGAGAACATCTACAAATTGCATGATGCGGGAAACCCGGGGGCGAGCCGTGCTAGCTACACCAAGCGGGTGCGTACCTTTTCATTTTGCGTACGCCAAGCGCCATCATCCCTAACGTTATAGCAGGTGTCAAACGTGATCGAATTCTTCTTCTTCCTCGCGCTTGTGTGGTGCGCGCAGAAGATGCTGTCGCATGCGATCGCGTTTGCTTTTCACCGCACAGCATTCAAAGAGCGTATAGAGGCATTGAAAGAGGCTTTACGTGTGATCGACCATCTGCGCGTCTACCACCCCAAACCAAGGCAGCGCTCACATGGCACACGCACCCCCGTGCTCTCCGTCCTCGGCCTAGGGACCCCAGCTATGGAGAAAGGTGGATTCACATGGAAGGGATCTCGTCCAGGAACGCCTACAGGCATCCTGAGCACGACCGGGACGACGGACGAAGAGTGGGATGGCGATGCAGAGGATGCAGGCAAGGCAAAGTGGAGAGCACGGGGCAAGGGCAAGAATGCGAAGAAGGCGCGGCGCGTCAGCGTGGTGCCAGTCACTGAGTCTGGCACATCGACGCCCTCGCACAAGCAGAGCCCCAGCCGCACAGACAGTCCAACGCCGCACTCTCTCCCTCATCGGTACCCGCCTCCGCCAGCCTCCGGCGCACATGGGTCTGTTACAGGCGACAATGACGAGCCAGTGGTTGTACATGCGGCGAAGGTCCTCAAGAATGCGGTGCTCCACGATGCACGGAATATCGAAGGGAAGGAGACCGAGACGAGCGGGCTCGTGTGGGATGTCACGTCCGCCCATGAAGCCAAGGTGCGTGCTTTACCCTCTCTCATGTATAACAATCTAACGGAGGACGCAGCGTCTCGCGCGCCTAATCTACACAACGTTCCGTGATCGCCACAGGCGGTATCTTCTCCCGAGCGACTTCACTCCCGCGTACCCGACGCCCGAGGCAGCGCAGAAGGCGTTTCGCGTGTTTGACACAGACAACAATGGAGACATCTCGCGCGCGGAGATCAAGACGACGCTGCTGAAGGTGTACAAAGAGCGCCGGTTCCTGTCGCGGTCAATGCGCGATGTCGGCGCAGCGCTGCACACGCTCGACCGCATCCTCTTGTTCTTCGCGGCGGTGATCTTGTTCTTCATCTCGCTGTCTGTGTTTAACGTCAGCGTGGGGAGCTCGCTTACGAGCGTGTACTCTATCGGCATTGCGGCGAGCTTCATCTTTAAGAACTCAGCGAGCAATGCGTTCGATGCGATTATGTTCTTGTTTGTAACACAGTGAGTGGTGCTTCGTTCTTTGCGCGGGAGATTTGGGAGCTGATGTTTGTATTTGTCAGTCCATTTGACACTGGCGATCGGTGCTTCATTGATGGTCAGTTGCTGAAGAATATAGACCACGAAGACAAAGTGACCAACCTTACCTTTAGACGAAAACTTTGTTGTGAAGAAGATGGGGTTGTTCGCTGTGAGTAGATCACCTTCAACTATTCGAAATCCCGCTCCTTATCATGTCCTCTAGACTGTCTTTGCGCGTGCCGATGGAACAGAAACATACTATTTCAACAGTCAACTGTTTAACAAGTTCATGTATGCCCACTTCCTCCCTGTGTTGATTCTCACACTGACATTCTGTCTCAGTACGAACGTCCGTCGCAGTGATGTAAGCATTCACCTCTAGAATACCGCACTCACGAACTCAATCTGACCACTTATCAGAAAACCTTCGAAAATCTGACAATGCAAGTCGCCTGGCGCACGCCGTTCTCCAAACTTGACGCACTGGAGAAGGCTCTCAACGACTGGCTCGCGCATGACGAGAATCGGTGGTTCATGCCGAGCACCTCGATCACGCTGCAGAACATTCAATTTCAGCGGCACCTCGAGCTCACAATCGGCATCGGGCACAATGGCAACTGGCAGGACTGGGGCCTGCGCATGGCTCGCAAGACCGCGTTCCACGCCGCGGTGCAGTACTACTGCCGGCAGCTGGGCATCGTGGCGGTGGCGTCGCCGATGCCCATTGTCTGGGCAGACGAAAACGGGGCCACGGGCATGCCGCTGTCGCCCTCGGTCGATGCAATACCGGCTTCGCCATCGCCGTCAGCGCAGCCGCAGGAATACGGCCTTGATCGGGACGAAGGGCAGAGTGCTGCGCCAGCACCGGTGGAGGGCGCGTCGAACTCGTTCCAGGGCAAGCGCAATTGGCTCGGGTTCGTGCCGCCTGCGAACGCGCCGTCGGAGATGCGGGCGCGGAAGAGCATGAGTCGGAAGGCCGCCATGAGGGGCCTCGGGGCCGACGGGTGATGCTGCTTGCGCATTGTCGTTGCTTTCTTGATCTGGACTTTACATTGCTTTGGAGAGCCGCGGGCGGCGGTGCTGTGCTGCAGGAATTCTCTGCGACTCATACCGATTCTTTTATCAACCACTTTTAGAACGTCACAGACCGCTGCTGTTTAGGTGGTCCTGCGTTGTTTAGATTTTGCTTTAGTTATCTATTTACAAGTCCATACGACACCTCGAAACCATCCCATCACATGTAG
This sequence comes from Artomyces pyxidatus, assembly GCA_022160305.1. Classification (NCBI taxonomy): domain Eukaryota; kingdom Fungi; phylum Basidiomycota; class Agaricomycetes; order Russulales; family Auriscalpiaceae; genus Artomyces; species Artomyces pyxidatus. Next base: position 1,481,161 of record MU277187.1, read on the forward strand.
AAAGCATATAACGCATATATCATCGCATACATTACTAAATCAACCCCTTGCTCAGTGCGCTCTCAATCGTCCGTTGACGAAGGCAGATGAGATATCAGTCACATGACGTGGACGAGTTTGCGCATGTTAGGATCGCAAGCTATTGGCCTCGACGCGTCAGTGCGGTCGGTACGCGCGTCCAACCCTCCGTCCTCTCTACACCTTCACCACCGCCTCTATTCTCCATGGTGAGAACCGTGCTAGATATGTAGTACTTCTGACCGCTGAATGCTCGCCGCAGTTTCGCAACACTTACGACTCGGACAACACGGTCTTCTCGCCGCAAGGGCGCCTTCACCAAGTCGAGTATGCACTTGAAGCCGTGAAGCAGGGCTCAGCTGCCGTCGGCCTGCGCTCAAAGACACATGCCGTGCTGCTTGCACTCAAGGTACGTGAGGTCTCTTTCTTGAGTACCGGATTGGAGGCTGAAGCGGCGCAGCGCTCGACGGGCGAGCTTGCTTCGTACCAGCAGAAGATGATTCGCATCGACGACCATGTCGGCATTGCGATCGCGGGGCTGACGTCAGACGCGCGTGTGCTGAGGTGCGTGTGCGCGTGCAAACAAGGCGCAAAGGCTGACGGTGCGCAGCAATTTCATGCGGCAGCAGGCGATGTCTTCGCGGATGACGTTCAACCGGCCTGTGCCCGTGAACCGGCTCGTGTCTACAATCGCAGATAGTGCGTGCTAATTCTCCCGAGACGGTATTTTTGCGTTTGCGGTGCTTATGTGCGTGCGCAGAGGCACAGGTGAACACGCAGGAGTACGGGCGCCGCCCATATGGTGTCGGCTTCCTTGTCATCGGGCAGGACCACACGGGCCCGCACCTGTACGAATTCTCGCCATCAGGCACGTCGTTCGAGTACTACGCGATCTCGATTGGCGCGCGAAGCCAAAGCGCAAAAACGTACCTCGAGAAACACTACGAGTCGTTCGCCGACAGTGCGTGCACCTTGTTCTTACCTTTTGTGACCGCTGACGCACTGACGTGGGCGTGTATCGTTGTAAACAGGCAACCTCGAGGATCTCATCCGGCACGGCCTCCATGCACTGCGCGAGACGCTGCAGCAGGATAAAGAACTGACAATCAACAACACGTCCATCGGTATCATCGGGCCTAAAGGCCCTCACGAAAAGGTTGTTTCGGAAGAAGGATCCTTCCGCATCCTCGAGGGGGAGCCGATAGACGTGTATCTGAAGACCATGGAGGCGAAGGCCGCCCCGGAGGCTGCTGCACCCCCACCAGCGGTGGGCGATGAGGACGTGCAGATGGCAGAGTGAAGTAATCCTACCGACGGAGAAGCGTGTATTTCGTTAGTTGTTTTGTGTTCTTTGCGATATCTGGTTCTGAAAGGAAACAGAGAAAGAGGGAGCCATATCGATGGGGCTTGAGTCTCTTTCTCGCCCTGCACATGCCCGCCTGCTGCTCGTAAGTACCTTTCACGAGATATCATTATGCCGACACATAAGTTTGTAAGGAGCATTCCTTGACACCTTCATATAGAACAGGGGCAAGTATTCTTGTATATAAGCCCAAGAAACGTGGGTATCTGTCTCAATCTGATCTTCATCGCAGCTCTTTGCATTGCCTATATGAGAGCGTCTCAAGGGAAATGTGGCGAGGTCAAGCTCTTCCTCTCCTCGAGTGTGGTCTTTCCCTGCATGATCTGTCGGAACACCATTTTCGAGAGGTTCATAGAAGTGTCTCAAAAATGACCGAGAAACACGCAGAGGAAGCGGTCAAGTCGATGTCCTTCGTCCCGTACTGATCAAGAAACGGTGGATCAAAGCGGGTTCCTGTCAGTGTATACCAGTTGACGAGAGCTAGATCTTTGCGCGGGTCTTTTGTGGATACATATAATACAACTCCAAATCGTGCTCATCTCTCTGTCTCCATCTACGCACCCGTCAAGCCTCCGGTCGCGCCGGTAGCAGCAATGCGCGCGGTGGCATCGGCACTTGTGGAACATGTGATCGACTGCCAGGTAGTTCAGGACATGTGCACATGGGAGGCTCGATACAGAGAACTCACCGTCCCTGCAGAGTTGACGAGGGGCAGAGCAAAGCACTGGGTTCCCCCGGCACACTGCGTGACTGCAAACTTCCCAGCAACACACTGCGCGAACCCACCGTCGACGCATGCTTGCTGGCCATCCTGGCAGGCAGATTCCGCAGTCAGCGAAGCAAACTGGGCATTCAGCTTCTGTGCGTCAAGTCCATTTTCTGCGGAGGGGAAGGCCGTACATGCATGAGGCAGTGGTCTCTACGGAAGCAAGGAGGGTAGACATACGGAGGGAGAACGCCGCACGGCGTGCGTGGTCAGAGCCGACAGGGCCGAAGGTGCTGACATCTGGGGCCGGGCCAAATGTGCTGACGTCGGGAGCGGGACCGAACGTGCTGCATCGGGGACAGTCCCTCCTGGCGCACCCTGGTCGCCTGGCACACCTTGGTCGCCTGGCACACCGTGGTCTCCGCCGCTCGCGGGCGCGCCGCTGTCTGAGCCTGCAGGCGTGGGGCCGGCGCCATCCGATTGCCGCTTGACTGCAGCCGCAGGGACCCCCGGAGACGACACCAGGGTGTTCAGTTGCACGCCATCTGGAACAGGACCGTCGGTCTTCGCGGGGCACGAACCCGGCGGTGAGACCGCCGTCACCCCCAGTGGCAGGTTGCCCGTCTGATCTCCGCTAAACTTCGCGAAATTCGACCCAGCGAACTGGCAATGGAACAGCCCGTTGAGCTCTGCGTTCTTGGGCGCCGTCTGGCAGTACGGGACCTGCAGGCTGTCGGGCTGTGTGGCGATGATCAGCAAGGTCATTGCATTTTGTGTGGATGGATGGGCACTTACTGCATTGCGGGGCTGTTGGACAAACAGCTGTGCCAGTCTGATCATCTCGGGATCGTTGTTCAGCGTCTTCGCGAGGGACACCATTTGGTCGGCAGCATCTTGCTGATCGCAATTCTTTCCCGCTGCGAGCAGTGTCTGGAAAGCGTTCTGAGAGATGGTGTTGCATTGATCCGCACCGCCGGCCGTTTGCTGCAGGTCAACAGTGTTGGATGCGATCAATGCAAGGAAGTCAAATGGCACGTACGCAAGCCTTGACCCACTGAGTGGTAGAGTCTGCGATCGTCTGCGCGATGCGTTTCTGCAGAGGCAGGGCACAAGACGCGGTGATGGCGAGAGAAGTCACCAGGACTGAAGTGAGGCAGACCATGATGAATGCGTTAAGAGTGGGTGGAAGATGGTTGGGATGACAGAGAAGATGGAAGAGAAATGAAGAATAAACAGAGCACCTGGCTCAGAAAATAGAGAAAGTAGAGATTTGAAAGAGGCGAAGACCAGCTGAGGTGTTCAGAGCTTGCTCCTCCGTCCTTTATACGAACTATGGCAGACATGCTGCATGGAGGAATCACCACCGCCCAGACGGCTACACGATTATACAGAGGGGTGTGATGGTCACCGCCGTCATGGTCCGGGATGGGAAAGCAATCAGAACGATGGCTTGTTTCCAGTCCAGGCGGGGATATCACCGTGTCACGCTACGTGCATATGTACCACGGCATTACCATAGCCACGATGTTTAGGATGCTGCAGGCCGTGGCATTGTCTAGTCAGGTCTTTTCTTCATAATAGGATCCCCGATGAGCTGTGCTTTGACGACGTAGTTAATCCAGCTGACCTTGGTCTATGTAGAACTGCTTCTTTGGTGGATTTCATGGAGCTTCCGATCTGTTCGCAGTCGATTTCGATGACGACCGTAGCGGTGGCCCCGGGTTGCGCCACGAATACGAGCCGTGAAGATTGAAGGATCGTGTCCAAACTGTCAAAATCGTCCGGTAAGGATCTTGGCATTTTCTAAAGCGACGCACTGACCCATCGTCAGCTCTAACAGTGGCACTGATGCGTAGTACGCATTGATATGCGGCTGTAAACAACAGCCATATTCGAGGTGACTATTTTACGCCGACTCAGAGCTGGCTAAAAGCCACAGAGCACTCCGAATCGGACCACAGTGCGGAGCTGCCAAGACAACATAACTCGTGCTGCGTTCTAGATCCATGACGGCAAAATTATGGAAGAGCGTAAGGAATGCATACAGACGCAGGGGTGTGATCTAGTGTTACAGTTTGAATGCTGGTCCAGGGAATCGAACGACAGCCGACGATCAGTGATCGCGGGCGAGTCGGCGTCTGAAAGATTCATCCTCGTCATGCCAGTGGAAGACGAGATAGCATATAACCAAGTTTCCCCTTTTATCCCCAAACAAGTACAAGTCGCTGCAACAGGATCAAATGTGTCGTATCGTCGGGACCGAGGACAAGCAGGTTGCTCTAAGGCCTATGCGTCCCGTCACAACAGACGAAGTGATAAAACCGGCAAGCTGAACATTCCTAAACACGAATGCGCGTCAATCAGGTATATCGTCGTGGAGAGTGGAAGAGACAAGTCGTACCTCACGAGACGACCAAGGGAAGGCGCTCTATAGTACGTAGTGCTGGCTACTACGTGCACGTGGGTCAGTGTCATACAGGTAGCAGATAATGTGGTCGCTGTGAAAAAAAAAACATGACTTGACAGTAGGAACGCCATGCATGTATGCATGTGATGCATGAAGCTTGAAGTTCGCGGCTGTTTGCCTCGGAAGAGATACAGGGCGTTAAAGCAGCAGTGGGCGGAACTAGAACTAGATCGGAGGTGACTCGTCTAGAGAATATACTCTCTGTGCCGAGAATTGTCGTCCATTGAGTGGTTCGGATCGTTGTCGAGTACCTGTCCTTTACGTAGAACGATATTGTAGTTCAAGTTGGAACCAATTGAGGGGACATCGACTCGGAGATGATGGTGAAGAGCGATTCGCACCCGGCCCGGCCCGAGCTCGGTCGACATGCCGTGGGACGCGAAGCGGCGCGACGCGCGATTTGAGCTTGAGCGCTTGAGAGCATAAGCGCTTGAGCATTGACATGATGGACAAGTCGGCCAGCTAGTAGCTCAGGCTGCACTGTGTACTACGCCGTCCTGTAATTCTTGTTCGATCTTTATCAAGCTCTCCGATCTTCAAAATTCGACGTTCGATTTCTGGTATCTAACCGACAGTGAAGAGCTTTCCTGTCATCACATTCTTTCGTCGAACTTGAAGGCCTTCATGTGCTACCCCCATAGAAACACCTATCAAACATGATGTACTGTTCCAGCAGAGTCGGCGAGCGTCGTGGGGCAGCACTGCGTTTCCGCGGCACTCTGCATGACTACAAGCTTGCCAATCTTACACACACTAGGCGAACCCGCCGACAAGGCACGGTTGCTGGCCATTCCGGCACGCAGACCCCGCCGTGAGCGAGGCGAACTGAGGAGTCAGGTCTTCAAAGGTATCAGCATACATAAGATGTGAGCTCCTCAACGTAGAGAGACTTACGATGGGTCAATGTACGACGGCCGTTGTCGGAACCGACAGGACTATACCCGTTAGAGGGCGAGAAATTCCCGCTACCGTTCTGGTTATTACCATACCCGCTGCTGCTCCCATTTCCACTATCAGTACCGGATGCGCTGTCTGATTGGCGCTTCACGGGTGCGTCGGGGGCATGCAGGCTGTTGGGCTGTAGTTCGGCATTCAGTACCAATGTTGAAACAGAACAGGTGACATAAGTAGATGGGTGGTCGCATAACTTACCGCGTTGCGAGGCTGTTGGATGAACAGTTGTGCGAGCCTGGTCATCTCAGAATCGTTGGTGAAGGAGACCATCTGCTCAGCATCATCTTTCTGGTCGCAGTTCTTTCCATCGAGTAGCGTCTGGAAGGCGTTCTGGAATTTGGTGGTGCATTGGTCTGCACCGCCAGCTGTTTGCTGCAGATCACCAATGTTAGATATAATCAATGCAACGAAGAGAAGAAGATGTCACGTACGCAAGCCTTCAACCATCGGGCGATACAGTCTGCAATCGCTCCAGTAGTGTGCTTCTGCACCGGAAGGGCGGATGAAGCAACGATGAAGAAGCAAACCAGCAGAGTTGCAATCAGGCGACTCATGGCGGCAGATGCGACGGAGAGACGGTTGAAAGACTGAACATCGAATCGACTTATATGAAAGCGATGTATCAGGCTCAGAAGGAAGCGAAGAAAAGAACGACGAGAAAAGAACGATGAGCCCCTGTAAGCAGATTGCATAGACCAGCTGGCGTACCTGGACCTTGCCTCGTTCACCATTATACGTGGCAGGGTTCAGGGCAGCGAGTGGACGAATCAAGGAGGCGAATGTAGGATCAGAGAAAGGTTTCGAGTTTCGTGCAAAGATGGGTGAGTAACCTCGACTTCACCCTACGGCCTCTGTCGATGCAGATTTGCTAAACCCCTTATGCATGCATTATTTTCTGAAGTCAAAAAACTTTTGAACAAGCTGTGAACGGTATAATTGTTCTGTCAGACACATGAGCTGCAAGGCATGGAAGTCGGGCTGACCTTGCCCCCTCAGGCAGCCATGAGCGTTTACTCGCCGATGTGAGTGTCGTCGCGGCAGATACAACAAAGGATCGCGTCTCAGATGTTAAGGCATATGATTGAAGGTTTATCCACAAAGGGTCCACACTGAAACTTTTGGCATAGGGTTGGCTGAGGATACGGGCGTCAGCAATATCGTTGGCTGTGCGGTAAAGTCTCTTGACAGAGCAACTCTGAAGAAGTCTGTGTTGCCCGTATTGTCATCGAGCCAGCAAATTCTGGGCTACAGCACAGGGCGGTGGTGGCACAGAACACGGTGATCTCCGCACATGATCGATTGTTCGTTCGATTTGAGAACCGGGCTTTGTGCGGACGAGGGAGAACTACAATTGCAGCCGAGTCAGAGAGAGCCGCCCATCAAAGATCCCGGAGGACTCGGCGTTCGAGGCATCTGGATGTCCATCCTCGTCGGTATTGTCTTCGAAGAAGACGGGGGAAAGCGCAGCTGCTCGGTGTTGGACAGGCCTAAGTGCTGTAATTAGCAATATCAAGAATCGATGGAATCTGACTGCATGGGCGCGTTCAAACATTGAAAGTGTATCGCATGCGAATCGCCTTGATGTGTGCCATGTCCAGACATGTCAAATCATGATGGACGTAGGCTCAATATTCCTAATTTTAACAAAGGTCACGGGCACGTCGCAATGGACGAAGAACTACGGACCTCGAGACTGCAGGGCAGTGATAAGCAACACAACACTACAGGGCTGATATGTTGTTACGCACTGTCACCATAGTCCTTCGTTCCCGCTACGCACCCGTCAAGCCTCCCTCTGCGCCTGTAGCGGCGATGCGCTTCGTAGTACACTGCAGGCGATTGACTGTTGTAGAAAGTTCAGTATGCTAGTTACAAAGGCTCAAGTCACATTACGCACCATTCCGGCCGAGTTGGCGAGTGGCAGAGCGAAGGACTGCGTTTGCCCAGCACACTGCGTGACGGCAAACGCCAGCGACACACCGTGCGAATCCGCCGTTGGCGTATGCTTGCTGACCATCTTGGAACCCGCAGTAAGCGAGGGAAACTGCGCGTCCAGCTTCTGTGTATCAAGACCATTTCCTGTAGGGGATACAGATAACTTGAGGATGAGCTGACTTACAACGAAGTGGAAAATCAGACGTACGGAGAGTGAATGCAGCGCGGACTCAAAATCCATTCTGGTTCCTTTATACGTCGCGGTGTCCAGGATCGACACGGGGGACGTAATGCACGAACCATGTAGCGAGTATATTGTAATTCAGAGAGGCTGATGGTGAATAGGTCGATCCCACCATGGTTGAGGCAGAACGGCGGTGTCATCCTACCCTTGAACTACCTGCCGTGTTACTGTCAGCGAGATATTAACAGCGGAGTAGTGGCGTCAGGCAGATCAGACGCGCTTGCAAGGTTAGAACCGACCTTAACCTCCACGAGTGGTGAAATGGTCTGCGCGGGTGTTGCCTCCATAATTGCGAGCTTCGCACAATCTAGGTTGTTCCCCCAATGGTTAGGGCAAAAAGATTCCACAGAATGATTAAGATTGCAATCATTTGGCATGATCTCCTGCTGAATTTGAGGAGCGGGCATGAGTAACATCGTCATCGAGTGAGCATTCTGAACGTAAGTAAAGATCACGGAAATTGGTTTTGCCGTAAACACCACCCTATAGCCAGCGAATTCTACAAAGGCTGTGGCACGCAGTGATGTTGGCAAAACACGGTGATCCCCATACCGAAGCTATTTATCCGGAGTCCGGACCAGGGAGATCCACAACTGCCGCCGAGCCGAGGGGAGCCGCTCATCAAAGATACCGGAGGACTCGGCGTTCCAGGAGCAAGATATCCATCCTCGTCGATATTGACTTCATGGATGACGAAAAGCCCAGCTGCTCGGAGCTAGACAGGCCTAAGTGCTGTAAGTAGCGAGATCAGGAATCATTGAAATTCGACCGAATGAAGGTGGTCAGATAGTGAGCAGGTGAGGCGAGTGTATTGCAGGCGAATCGTCCTGATGTATGCAGTGTGTACACGGCTGATTATGATGACGTAGACTAAAATTTTCTAAGCAGAAAATGATCACAAGCACGTCTTGGTCAAAGAAGGACTGACGGACCTCAAGGCTTCGCACTCTTGGCAACATTCGCCTGCCGCCAGAGTCTCGCGGCCATTGATGGCCGCCGGAGCGCAAGAAGGAGATGCACCACAGTGGTGAGCAACGCAACGCTACCGGCCTGATGCGCCGCCGCGAGAGGAATAGGCACAAGGTACAGCAGAGTGGAGATGCCCAGGATCACTTGTACGTTGGCCATGGCGAATGCGGCTACTGCGGATCGCAGTGCAGCAGGGGGAAGCGCTGCCCGCAGCGCAGTACTTCGCGTCGTCGCATACAACGCCGCCGTACTGAGATACGTTGTGACCGCCTGCAATATAGTGTGAGCGCGGTGGCGATGCTCGTGATAAAGCAACTGCATACCAGGACGCGGTGGTTGAACTGGACTGTGGTCGGATTTTCAAATACGTTGCGCCATAGGCCAGATCCGTCGGGGCTCGATGCGTAATCGACTGACAAGAGCTCGTCGGTCGGCGGAGCGAGACGTCCACCCATCAGCGGGAACTCGTTGTACAGAAGTCCGGCGTCCAATCCAGCAACGAAAGCACCTGAAGGAACACATCGTTACTCATCTCTCCTCTGACAGAAGCAAAAGCTTACCAGAAAGCGCGGTCACGAAAACAAGTCCAGTAAGTAAGATCGACCGTGTCTTAAACCGCCTCACAATGGGATTCTGCATAATCTGCTCCCACTTGCTTCCGTCTACCAGGCCACTCCACTTCCCGGTCTGCGCGAAGCGCCAATCCGTCAGGACAGATATGCCAGCTGTGAACATCCCTGCGTATAGCGCTAGCGCTGCACCGAGATGCGCGGCGAGACGATACTGTGAGACGCGCGGCACCGCACCAGGCTTGTCCATGAGCGAGTCTTCAAGCCCAGATTTAACCATGTACCATCCAAGGGCGCCTTGCGCGCCGATGAGGAGGGTCATGCCGGCGAGCTGGCGGGGAAGAGATGGCGAGAGCTTGTGTCGGAGAGCAAAATAAGTGAAGGGCAGGACAAAAGCAAGTCCAATGACGCGGCCAAGAACGCGGTGTCCCCATTCCATGTAGAATATCGACTTGAACTCAGCGAGTGTGATGTTGTGATTGAGCCTGGCGAAGTCAACGTTTAGGTGAGTGGCTGGGGATGGTGGCGAAGACGTACAGTTTGAACTCCGGCGTGAGCTTGTACTTGTCGAACTCTTCCTCCCATTGCGCATGCGTGAGGGGAGGGACGATGCCTGTGATTGGACGCCATTCCGTGATGCTGAGGCCGGACTCGGTGAGGCGCGTGACACCGCCTACGACGATGACAGCGAAGACGAGAGTCGAAGACAACAGGAGCCATCGACCGACAGGGGGCTGAGAGAGCACAGGAAGTGCACCCAGTGGCAAACTTCTATTCGAGGAGAAGAAACGGGCGTCCAGGGTCGCTTGCGGAGGCTTCACACCTGGCTTGGACATGAGGGCGTACGAGCGAATCTGCGACGACCGGGATCGCGTCCACAGATGGCTAAAGTTTGAGTGCACCCCGCTCTTCGGAATCAAATTCAAGATGCGACTTGAAGAGTGCAGCTGCCGCATACCCCGACGCAGCGACAAGGTAGGGAGCGCAGGCGGCTTTAGGCTCAGGGCCCGTACCAGCAGACCCGACGACATCGCTCCTTGGATCTCCAAGCCGCTGCGTGTGAGTAAGGACTGAGATGACGGAGAAAGGCAAGGCAATACCAGGTATTCACCGTCGACGTCGCAGCGACGACGCAGCCAACAGCGAGTTGCGAATTGAAGACGGCCTCGACGCGTCTGGGCGGCTCGCCGGCACGAGGGCCTCGGAACGGAATATTCCGTGCACGTGCCCCGGACTTCCGACGTGCTGACTGCTCCGCCGCGTCGACGTCACACTTCGACTTGTCATCCGTCCACGCTAGGCCCACGCGTCCTGCATCCTGCCATGTTCTCATGTATAACGCGGAGGGCCCCTCGAGCACTGCTGCAGGCCCGCTCGTATACTGCTGCAACGCGGCCGACACTGGACGCGCCATCACAGTTGGACGAAGGCGAACGCGCCATATTCAGGAAGCTTGCAGACCGATTTCAGCCGTCTGAGCTGCTCGTACAGGACGTATCAGGTGAGTGCTGCAAGCTCCTGTTACTCCCTGTTGTCAAATTGGTGGCTAACTTCTTGACAGGCGGCTGCGGTACATTCTACGCCATTACCATCGCAAGTGAGGCATTCAAGGGGATTCCGATCGTAAAACAGCATCGATTAGTGAATGAAGTGCTGAAGAAGGACATCGAGGGAATTCACGGGCTCCAGGTACGCTAGCATATGCATCTATTTGTGGCATGTGAGTGCGCTTAGTTCGAGGACTGATCGTGGCTTCGTAGCTGAAGACGATACCTCAATGACCGTGTCATTTGCATACATCTGCCAGACTGTTATCTACACGTGAAACCTCGAGCACTTGATATCTGACAACGAGGACTTTCACGAATCCGTTCTCACTTGGGCTCTCCCCGTATAACGGTGCGAACGTGACCATTTCCTGGAACACCTGCGTGTGCTCCAGACGCGCTGCCGAAATTTCGCAGCTCACGCCCTGCGGCATCACCTTCTTCTTCGCACGTTCACTTCGCTGCATCTTCTGGACTTCGTTCACAGGGTTTGTGGCGCACATCGCCTGCAAAGCTTATCCCTCCGTTTCCGCCGACAGCCTTCGCCTTCGCCACCATCTTCCATGTCGGTCTCACATTGTTATTTCTGTCACCTATATATGAACCCTCTGGTCCTCCAGGGCTCCGTGGACAACTTCCTTGAAGAAAATTCTCACGTTCTCTCTCCTTCATCTGTGCTGCCTGATATCTACCGCTCAACGTATCTTCGAGATAGAATCTCCTCCGCCGACCGGTAACTACGGTTTCCAAACTCCACCCCGAACGACCATCGAAGCACCCGCCAGCGTCAGTGCAAATATATCGAGCGCACCTGGCTCAGCGTCGGAACATTCACTGGCGTCAAAAGCAGCGAGCTCACCGAGCTGGGTATCCCCTCAGCATGGGACCCTCCTTGTCTACCAGGACCCGTTCTTGGCAGAAGCTCGACAGGGGACAGCGAAACCCTCGGCCGGCGCTCGCGCGAGCTTGGACCTCGCCTTCGCCGCGACGTTCCTTGGACAGCTGTGATGGCGCCTGCCGTTCCCACACCGCGTTCAGCCGTTCTATCTGCTCCGTGCAAGCACACTGCCGAGTTTGTGTATGAGGGTCGCATGCGGAGATGGATCGCGATGTCCGAGAGGTCATGCTGGCGTGCACGTATAGGAGAACTGGGAACGCGGAAGCAAGATTTCTGATTCCGTCGCAAGGTATCGTGAGTTTACTCCTTGGGCATGAGCCATGCGGGCCAGAGGATTCCAGCCTGGGGGCTGTTCAAAGACGGGAGACGAGCGGCACGTGTGGGAGCGCGCCGCACGCGGAAGAGAAACACGCTCGTCATTATTTCTTCTCGGGATCCCACTCCCAGCACCGTTGTACGAGGAACAAACAGACCTTGTGGCCCGGCACCGGTAGCGCCTCCGTGGCGTCGTCGGGTGGCGAGGCTCATGAGGCGTGCGAATTGCTCACGGTTGCAGAAATCCCGCCTTCCGCCGCGTCCGTGCCTCAATTCTCGTGTCAATGCCTCCGGATGCGAGGCGCACACGCAACTCCCCAGGAAGATAAACGTGTTTGTTGCCCTTCCGTGCATTCGGGGAGCCATCAAAGCTCTGCGTAGCTTTCCCAGGAGTGCTAGTATCACAAGCTAGTGGCACTGGCTCGGGCTGGTGCTTGATGTTGCGTGGCGCGCCAATGTGCGGGTGCCGTAGGATCGTTAACATTAATTATTGTGGCACTGACATATTGAATGGTTACGACAAATGTGCAAACCTCGGCTGAGCTTCGGCCTTCCCTTTTTCTAACACCCGTCTGCAAGCACCTACCAGTCCAGCCCAGCAAATCTTTACTGAAGTCCTGCACGAAGCCGTGATCATCGCGCGCAACCCTTAGACATGGTGGAGGCTTAGACAATGGCACGTCGCTGCGCATCCATTAATTCTGCAGGCAGCGTCGACCCGAGCCACCTCGTTAGGCTCAAGACTCACTCTGTCTATCCGGAATTCTCTGTCCTCGGATGGCCGCCCCGCACACCCGACCGGCTCGGGTGCTCGTCGGCCCCTCCACCCAGTGTCCGAGATTCACGAGCAGCGTCGAAATCAATTGAAGACGGCGCAAGCTCGGCCTACGGTGCATCCTCTGCGGTGCACGCTACTAGGCTGTCTTCATTTCCGTGCAGAAGGAACACCCGCAGTTATTGTAGCCTTGGGCCTTGGCTCGTCCACACGCGCGCGGGACAGCGTACACCCCGAAGCCCGTACGGCAGCGTCCCGCGAGTCGGGCCCGTCCTCCTCGTTCGTGGCGTCCTCGCGTCGCGGCCCTATTCCTGCGCGCACCGCATCCTCCGAGACTGAGTGTGTGAGGACCATGCTTCGCGCACGCTCCCCCGACTCCCGTCGACATGATAGTAAGCTTACAGTATGTAATACATCCCCCAGGATGCTCGCCCGACAGCCCCCCCACGTGCGCGCGCCCCGCCGACCCTGCGCCCCGCCTGCTCCCTGTGCAGATCCCGCCCAGGCACGCGCCCCCTGACGCAGCATCGCAGCATCCCCCCACGTGCGGCAACCAAACAACACATCCGCCGCATAACGAGCTACATATACGTACCGTGATATCGGTATCGAGGCCCGCAAAGTCCGCCGCCCCGTACGCCTGTCTTATCTGAGACAGCCCGTGGTGTGCGCGCATCAGAACGCACAATAGCCAACGCAGCAGCTGCTGGAATCTGCTCCGGGCTGGGTGCCCCCAGGTCGACGCCGAGCCAAAGCTTCGCGCAGGGTACGGGTGCTATACATAGTATTGACCAGCGCGCAAGGGGGCGAGTGCTTCCGCTCTCACGACGCGCGCGCTCGGGCGCGGGGTGCGTCCGACGGGCCCAGCGCACCATATGCGGACGCGAGTCTGTTCGGCGGCGCGGGCGCCCGGGCCTGCGCGGGTGCAATTGGATACGTAGCGCGGCAGCGCAGATCTGCGAAAATAAATTGCGCTGTGCTGCGAATAGTGTTTCCGATGGTGATTCAAATTGCGGGATATGCCTATTCGCGGATGCACGAATGAATGGACCGAGTCGGTGACTGACTTTGCGAGACGCGGTGCGTGGTGTGTGTTATCAGCGTCGTTTCTGTTCGTGGTGGAGATTACAACAGACAACAATCCGGGGCGGTATGTATGTACTAGCGGGTGGGTGATACAGCGTACAGCAAGGGGGAATAGAGATAAACATAAGTAACGCGCGCCGCCGGGGGCCAAGAAATCGGGGGAATAGGATGAGAGGAAGTGATTGTGTGGCAGACCAGATGTGCAGATTGCATGCGATAAGGATCCGTGACGTGGACGTGGATGTTAAGTGGGGGTAGAAATAATGCAGTGCGGGCAGGAATTAGACTACTTGATTATGCGCGGGCGCAGCAGATGGACCGAGAAGGGAAAAGGAAAGAGTGTCTCTGCAGAGGCGGGAGGGAGGCAGCGGCGCTATGTCGCGCGCTCTAGGACCTCGTCGATCCACGCCCAGTCGATGTGGGCGTCGCCGTCCTGCAGCGCGGCATCCTCGACGTCCGTTGGCACGTCCGCGGCGGGCGTATGCCACCGCGCGCGCGAGTGGGTCGCAATGGGTGTGTTGCTCTCGCTGGGCGGTCCCGGGGGCGGCGGCGGGCGGGGAAGGGGGCGGACGCCGCGCGGGCTGTGCACGGAGAGCGCGGGCGAGAGCGGCAGCGCGGTCGGGGGAAGCGGGAAGGCGGTGATGGTGATTGTGGATGCAGGCGAGGCGGGGGAAGGAGAGGGCGCGCGCCGCGGCGTAGAGCCGGAGTTGCGGGTCGCGCGGCGGGTGGGGCGGAGCGGTGCGGTGAGGACGGAGAGAGTGGGGACGGGAGTTGGGTGGTAAGGGGGAGCGGGGGTGGGTGAGTATGCGGGAAGGTCGAAAGAGGGAGAGGAGGGCGGAGATGGCAGGGGCCGACGTTTGCCGAAGGAACGGGCTGAAGGTCTGAGAGCCCGGTCAGAGAAGAGACATGGGAGGTGTGGGTGGTGGGACTTACGATGGGGATGGGGGGACTGATGAGGGAGGGCTGGAGGATGCGGTGGGGGACGACGAGTCTGATGAGGATGAAGAGGACGAGTCGTAGGAGACTGCGGAGAGGACGGAGGGTGTTGTGCGTGCTCGCAGACGGGGCGGGGCGGCGAGGTAGCAAGGAGGCTGCGACATGGTGAGGGAGCGGGAGGGCTTTGAGTGGGTGAAGGCGGGAGCGCGGTGATAAGTGGGAAGGTCTGAGGAGAGACGGGGACCGATGGGGATGGGGAGGACGGTTGTGGACTGGCGCTTGACGTGCATGTCGGGGGGCAGGTGGAGAGATGGACGGAGTGGAGGGTTGCTATAAGTACCAACGGTAAGTACTATCGTGGTCACGGCTACCCGGAAAGGACGAGCCAAGGTCAGCGCAAGGTCAGCCATCAGATGATATCCTCCGAACACCCATATTTTCCCCTCCTCGTCCTCCATGTGCCTCGCCATCAGCTCTCACAGGCCCAGGGCGCCCCTCCCCGTCTCTCCCCCTGCGCCCCAGCGCACGTCCCCTCCACAACGCACTGCGACCCTCTGCTGCGTAGGTCATATCGCCCGTCAGGACCCTCAGCACGTCTATGGACATATGTCCGACATATGTTTGCGCAGGGCTGCGATAAGTCGCTAGAGCCGAGTCGGCAAACAGCCAGATGGCCCAGATCTCGTCGAGATCCCTCGGTGATCCCGATCCGGCCAATCATCCCTTCCTGAGGCCAACCTGACGCTCTCTCCACCAACGTGTCCCCATGCCCACCGACGCTGCAGACCCCCTCAGCCACCTCCGCACCGCCGACGACGACGACAGCGACGACGACGACGCCATCATCCCCGCACAGCCGCCCTCCGTCATCGACCAGCGCATCGTCCTCACCGTCCCCGCCGTCGACGCGCCCATCGCCATCCAGCTCGCCGTCGATGCCACCCCCGGCTGCGGCGGAGTCGCCTGGCCCGCAGGCGAGGTCAGTCACCCTCGCTAAGTCCTCCAAGACGCGCTCCACTCCCCGCTTACCGCGCCCCCTGGCTCTATCTATATCTTGTGATCGGCACACCTCTCCTGCGCGCATACGTAGGTCCTTGCGCGCCATCTCGCCCGCCGCGGCGCCCTCGCTGGAAAGAACGTGCTCGAGCTCGGAAGTGGCACAGGCCTTGTAGGCCTCGTCGCAGCCCGCCTCGGCGCAGCACACGTCTGCATTACCGACCAAGCGTGCGTGCTACTTTCCTCCGCGCCAACCCGCCGTATTGCCTCTTCATTTGGCTTGATTCGGCGCGCGGGGCTTTACCTCCGTGTCTGCAATCATGTCTCGCCCCCGGGGCCCGCCCCATCTTCCTCCTCTGCTTACGCTCTGATCTCCCTCTGCGGCGCATGAGATCGCGTCTGCTCTGATCGCGCCGGCCTTGCAAACCCACCCCCGGCGACCAACCCGATCGTGATTCTTGATGCCGCGCGCTGCATCCGCCGTCCCCCCAACTTACTGGCACTTGCTGACCCTGCCGATCGCTGAACGCTGAACGCTGATGTCCATCTGTCTTGCAGACCGCTCCTCCAGATCATGCAGACCAACATCGGCATCAACGGCCTCGAGGCCAATGTGTCTGCCGCGGAGCTCAACTGGTACGTCTCTCGCTGTGCTATCTCCGTCCGTTTTCCTCCTGATCGGGATGGGTACACGTAGGGGCGAAGCACTCCCGAACGGTCTCGTCCAGCCGGACGTCGTGCTCGCGGCGGACTGCGTGTATTTCGAGCCGGCATTTCCTCTACTCGTGCAGACGCTCTGCGACCTCACCGCGCACCCGCCCGCGCAGCCCGAGGTGTTGTTCTGTTACAAGAAGCGGCGCAAGGTGCGTCCGGCCTCGGCCTCTCTGGTGCGCTGTGTCTCAAGCAGCACATGTCCAGGCGGACAAGCGCTTCTTTGCGTTGCTGAAGAAGCACTTTACGTGGACCGACGTGCGTCCGGCTCCCTCTCTGCCGTCTTCTTCTCTTCTCCTGACTCACGCTTACTCTCTCCATCGTGATGTGGCGTTGTTCGTTGGTCTGGTGCGCAGGTCGACGATGCGGAGCGCGCCGTGTACACCCGCGAATCAATCTCGCTGCTCGCGCTGCACCGACGGCCCCATCACGCGCCAGCATCATCGACACCCACATCACCGACCGAATAGACATTCCATTGCAGAACCGACTTTGCATCTTACATACATGAGTCACCATGTACGATACGATGGATACGTTGCGCACAAAGCCTACGACCCTGGCCGCCTCGCGTGCCGTACACACCGCAGATCGCATCGCGCATGCGCACCCGGGCTAAATGAAATGCATAGTATGCGAATGCTGCGCAGAGCGCGGTGGCTGACGGATCACGCGGCCGTTGATCAGCGAGCGCGCCATGGACGCCGGCTCAGAGTCCAGCTCCAACAGGGTCGCGCGCCCGTGATCGTGGCTTCGTGGGTCCCAAGCCCACTGCAGGCTCAGCTAGTTCGGGATGGGAGAGTCACGTTTGAGTGCGGGGTGCTTGAACCAGTGACTGGCTCCGGAGGCGGGAGCATCAGGGCGCATCGCGACGCGCATCCTGATTGTGTGTCGGCCGGGCGTCCAACTTGGATGTGCGTGAGCGCGGGGCCCGACGCGCATACAGTGCCCGCTGTCCAGCTGCATCACCATCATGCGGGATCGGGCAGCCGACGTCGGGGTGACGTCGACGGCGCAGCCGCGCATCACTGGGATTCAAATCATCATGGGGCGACGTCGGGGACGCGGCGCAGGGCGTCGTTGCAGTGGTTGCGCAGCACGTCCGCCGCACGCCTCCAGTTAGCGCGCCCGGAGCATGCGCATGCGCATGCGCGCGTCCGACACTGGCACGGGCGTAAGCGCCAGAGCCCGCTATAGCCGACGCGACTGCTGAGACCCGCATCCGCATCACAAATCACGCCGGGGCTCCGATTTCGATGCTGGCCGGGGTTTTGAGCATGTATGCGGCGGGGCCGGTTACTGTGATGTTCTTGTGTGCGCGTCGGGGACGTGTCCGATCCTGATGCGTTGAGGTCTCGGCGGGGATATTGAAGTGTTTATGCGCGGTGCAGGTCACGCAAGACAGTGCGCCCGACGCGGCCGCCGGCTTTGATTAAATCATCAATGCATGAGGCTCCCCAGCAGAACACCACCATGGAATTCGAATCGTTACAGGTACAGCAGAGGTTAAGTAAGAAGTGTAACTGCCCTTAATATTGAGCATCGTCCTCCCATTCATCCCGTGCATGCCCAGCTTCCAAAAGACCATTCCGCGACCCGTCGCCCGAGCGACGCCAAATGAGAGCGAGCACTGCAAGTGACCACTTGG
The DNA here is from genome assembly GCA_022160305.1 of Artomyces pyxidatus. Classification (NCBI taxonomy): domain Eukaryota; kingdom Fungi; phylum Basidiomycota; class Agaricomycetes; order Russulales; family Auriscalpiaceae; genus Artomyces; species Artomyces pyxidatus. The sequence continues at coordinate 1,499,298 of MU277187.1, forward strand.
CAATAATGTACGTGGGTACTATGCAAGGTCCGCGTCGCGACGGCCAACGAACCATGTGATGCGCCCGACCAGCCCGAGCCCGCTGCACCGACGCTGCATCCATGCAAGCACACGATCGCGTCGCGACGGGGGCGGCCGATTGACTGCGCACACAGTGCAAGTATGCCCATGGGGTACGCGCAGGCTCAGCGATCCTATCATTACAGGCCAGGCTGCCGGGCGCGAAGCCTGCGGCACCGCATCGAGGCCCGCAGGGCGTGCTGCTCCAAGCAGAAGCACGGGCGATCGTACACTGTATACTGCGACTTACACACCCGGAGATGGAGATGGAGGCTCGGATTGGGAGATGGGATGGCGCGGCGGCGCTGGAAAGTGGCGTTGCTGATGACGGTGCGCGCCGGCATGGATCGGCAGGCGGTGCAGCTGCGTTATGTTATGTTATGTTATGTTATGTTATCTCGATTTCTATTCGGACGGGTCTTTGCTCGCTCAGCGCGGCGGAGGGGACGCCGGAGCGCAGGTACGCTGAACGCCAGGGACGCGATGGCAAGCATAATTACTGTGCACCCGCCGCCGTCATGTTCAGTCTGTGCGAGCCGACGGAGGACTCAAGGGATTCGAAGCCCCGGCGAGCATGGGGGCGTATGCAGCGTGCGCGCGCAGTGCAGCGGATTCGAAGCAGGGCGCGTGCAGGGACCCGTGCGAACGCATCAGCGGGGCACGGCGTGCCATTGCCTGGAAGGAAGGATGCCGTCAACGCACGAAGAAGCCCGACGAAGATGCAAACTTTGGCGGATGCGCTCGCCTCTCTTGTGCACGGACGGGGCACGGGGTATGGGGAATTGGGTGGCGTTCCCACTGGGACTTGGATGATGACCATGAGCTGGTGGCTTCGATAGATGTGCCGCGGCACCGAGCGGGGTACTCACGCTCGGTTGATGGGACGCATGTGACGCGGCTCATCAGTCGTGTCGCACGCCCAGTGCGAACGACGAAGGTTCTGAGTTTCGGAGGATGCGAAGCACCAAATTTGACTCGTTGCCTTTACTCAGGCTGCCGTCGGAGATGCGTGGAGCGTGGCAGACGGGGAGGGAAAGGATCACCCGCCCGGAGAAGGTTACAGGCAGGGTCGGGATCAAGTTACCCCAGATAATTGTTGAGACTCCCTGTGAATACCCCGCCCCGACCGGGCGGGCCATTATTCATGGCAAGCGAAGCAGGAACCGTGACCAAGGAACACTCGCCTGCAAGAATAGCGATTTGGAAGCGTCCAAGTGACTGGGCTGCATACGGGATGAAACATGATGAGATTGCGTGAGTGTGTCCGAAGCCTGGGCAATGTCGAGCGTCAGATATGGTCAGATGAAGAAGAGGTGCTTGGAGATACCGCGAACTTCGCAGCGCAACCTTTATCGCAAGCGAAGCAATGGAGGTAAGAATCCGTATCCTTCGTGCCGCAACCTATTATACTTAACATATGACACCCAGGGCAGCGCAGCCGCGGCTGTTTGGATAGCAACTGGTCAGGTACGCCGCCCGTCAGGACCCAGGAGAGCGAGGAGTTGTGCTCACTTTGCGTTGATGGCCTCCTTATCGCGCACTGATGTAGGCGAGCTATGACCACAGGTCGCTGGGAATCAATCTGCTGGAGAGGAAGCAAAGATGGAAGGACGGCTAAGACGGTCGCGAACGCTCGCTAACGTCTCACAGATGCGGGGTGTCTCCATCGATAGACTTGTACTTACCGAGATATCAGTGGGTCAGGCGATGGCCTGCGAATAGCAGTGCCAAGAGCGCTTTCGGACAAGAGGATGCTCCGCGCATTATACCAACGACGGACGACGATAGCAAGGATATGCTGTGTTCCAAGAACTTCCAACTTCCATCTGGAGACGCCAGTCGTCATAGGCGCTGCTTAGTATCGAGATCTCCAATATCGAGATCTCCAAAACTCTTCTACTCACCTATTATTGCCTCGGACAATCTTGCCTAGAGGTATCGATTTTCCGATGAATTGAAGGTAGTTGCATTCCATAGTCGTGTGTGTAGGCGCATAGAGAACCGTTCTTACAACTCACCCTTCTCTGCCTTCTCCTTCAATACCCTCCCATGGTCCATCATCATATCCGCCTCAAAATAGCAGCCCTTCAACCACCGATTTGGGCCATTCTTCTCTTCTCCACCTGCATCAGCCGCGTCCTCAAACGCGGTGCGTGCGTGCAAGACGCGCCGGTTATCAAACACCACTGCGTCTGTCTCCTTTAGCGTGTACTCGAAAGTCACACCTGGTGCATCCAACTCCGCAGCGAAGCGCTCCAGGGCGGCGTAGAACTCAGGCGGAGTGGAGGGAGGGAGCGGCGCCTGGAACGGCGGGGAGTAGTTGACGTACGCGATCTCGCGGCGCCCAGAAGTGCGGTCTGGGAGGTCCGTGAGCTGGATGGTCGGGTGGCTATAGTGAAGATGGTGTCCGTCGTTCACGTAGTGAAAGGGTACGGGCGTCGATGCCAGGATGTCAAAGTCGGCTGGGTAGCGCTCGCGCATGATGTTGGCTGCGTGCAGCGCGTCGACGAAGAGCGATGCCCCGCCCTTGACACGATTGCGGAGGCAATGGAGGACCTGATAGCGCGGCGGGTGCTCGAAATACCTGAGCAAGTCGTCATCGTGTCAGGAGAGATGAGAGAGAATGGGCGGGTTGGACACGTACTGGAGATCCATGTGCAGCCCGAGGTACAGGTTGGTGTACGCGATGTTGCGACTATTGACAACATTCTTGACGTCCCACGCCTCGCCGTAGAACGTCCACCTTAGCTCGCCCAGCCGCTTTGCCAGCATGCGCGCCTCGCAGCGCTCGTCGGACGTCTCGATGTTCGGCACGCCCTCGACGATCATCAGGCCGTACTGCGCGAGCTGCTCGATCGCCTCCTTCAGCTTATGCGCCATCTGCAGCTCCTCGTAGCCGATTGACGGGCGGCCGGAGTGCACGAAGCGTCGCCGATCCCAGGGCACCCTCGCCGTGTCGCGATGGAACGCGGCGAGCGCGGCGGGGCTCGCGTAGCGCGCGAGGAACTCGGAGGGGTAGAACGACTGGTGTCCGCTCGTCCATTCTACGTGCACGCCGTCCTGGGTTATGCGCACCCCGTCCGTGTTCGGGGAGAGGTTACTCGGGATGTCGGTTGTGCGGTGGAGCTTCTGGAAAGTCGTGGGATGTACGCATTCGGGGCACTGGCACGAGTCGCGGAGCCACCGGTATGGAAATGTAGCATTCAAAGAGGGGATCGTCAGAGAAGACGTCGCGAGCTGGCGCCTGTTGGATGTGCTGGGTCCGGCTTGCGTTCGCACGATGTTGAGAGACGTGCTGAGTCTCTTGAAAGCCATCATGTCGGTAGGAGGAAGGAGCGTTGGGGCAAACGTCCGTGATTTTTGCCGCCATTTTATGCAGCGCGGAGTCGCGGACAGGTCCTGCCTAGGCAAATTGTCGCCGTGGACAGCAAAGACGGGGCCCAGACGCGCGAAGCCGCAGACGTATCATACCGGTCTGGTGCGGCCGCATTATGGAGTCATACATCGCTCACGATTGGACGCGAAGGGGGTCAGAACCAGAGCAGCCTATGGCGGATTCTAAGGCGGCGAGACGACTCCGACATGCCATTGACAATGCAATGAACCAGACTACACAATTTACTCATCGAGATGCCCAGAAAATCAGGAAAGCTATAAAAGCGATTGAAGCGGTAAAAATCCTGCCACCAAAATCCGACCAGAAATCGTTGACCTCCAATGGGACACGCGGAGGGCCGAACGACACAGTGACCTTGTGCACCATCCCCGGCACCAAACTGTCAAGCAAGACGAACAGCGTCTGCCGGTTCTCGTCATATAGATACTTGTCTTCAGGCCCCAAGCCCCGCACGACGACTTTCCTTCCATGCGTCAGCATTGAAGGAACGAAGATCTCCGTCTCTCGCGCCGCGAGCGGGAGATGTCCATGAAGCGGTGGGTGGACCACGCTCGGTGCGCCATCGTGCTCACTCTCTTCGACTGCCGATGTGAAAGGTACGGCCCATTCGTACGTGAACTCGCCCGTCGCCATCTCGTACTCGAAGCGGAGCGGTATGCCGGCGGTCTTCGCAGGGTATGGACGCACAACCGACTCCAGGATCCGGCCGCCTCTGTCGAGCGTGGCGGAGTTCTGATCCAGCGACAGTTCCGACGCAGGGAGGGCGCGCGTCCGGCTGAACCACGAGAAGTTCTCTCCGTTCCAATCGTCGCCCCGCTTGTCGTCGTTCTCCGGGTTATAGTTCCACAATCTATCAGCGGACAGCGTCAGGCTTCATAAATGAACGCCCATGTCAGGAGGGGCTCACGTAAACCCGACGAGCGATCGCTCGAGTCCTGTTATCATGGCGTCCATCATACGGCTTTGCCACTTCCAGTCATCGGTCTTGAAAGCTTGCCCTTTGCTGCCAGCATCGTGTGAGCTGGTGTCATCCCCGGCAAGCTGAAGATGACCGTGTCCTTACTTCATGTCCATGGGCACGCCGCACTCGCCGATGATGACAGGTTTCTCGCCCAGAGATTTGTATCCTGCTTCGACGATATTGCGTAGCTGCAGCGAAAAATTGTCTCTGGCCCCACGGTGTCCCCAATAGAAAGCCTTCAGGGGAAACATGCCCTGCGAATGGCCCGTCAACGGAAGAAGTCACGACTTTCCGAGGAATTGCGTACCCGAGACAGACCCTGCACGTTCACAGAGAACTCCCCGTGAGCCTTATCAAACAACACCCGCAAGTCATACCTGACAGAGTCAGAATAAGATCGACCCTGGCAAGTGTCAAACAGTTTCAGAGGACATACCAATGGGGGGCATACACCATACTAGAAGGCTGACGCTCAGTAGTCCAGGATTCGGGGCAGAACTATGATGAAGAGTTATTGAATCTTCGTGTGCATGATGGTCAGGGCACCGCTCACCTCATTGGGTATAGGTTCCACAAACACATGTTTCTCGCTGCTAGAGGCACTCCGTACACGGTTCGTCCATCTATGTATAAATGGGTAATAGAAATCGGTATACCAATCTACCTGAAGACCCGTGACGACGTCAGCTAGAGCCACATGACGTGGGAATGGTACTCACCTTCTTTCCTGACATCGGATCCTTCACAAAATAGCTTTCACGGAGGACAACTCCGTCCTTCTTAACGGTATCATAGCCCCACACGCCATGCATTTCCCATATATCCTTGCCGCCGGTGGGCCCGTCCTCCCTCCATGCTTTGCGGCTTGACGAATTGAGTACGCTCTGCGAGGTGAGACGAGTAGGGAGAGGAAAGGAGCGCGTCCAAACGCCAACAGTTGTAGGGTGACCAGAGCCCAACATGAAAGATTGCAGAGCCGAGGCTGCAGCATTGGTGTCAGTAATGCCGACAGCCCCATATGACCAACACGCTGGACGTACGGACGTGCGACAGATGGAGGTCTGTGTTGTAGTCGAATGCATGAAGAGAAGGCAAGTCTATGTATCCTCTATGCGGTTCGTTCATCATCTGAAGAGTCGAATGAGCGCATGGTGGACGTCGCGGTGGAGAGCGGGCGTCACCTCAAAGCCAAGTACTCCTTCTAGATCTCCCAGGGTGCGTGCTAGCACCTCCCACATATCCAGGAACGCATTCTGTAGAAACTGCTGCACCGACATCTCCTGGCCCTCCCGTGTCTTGATCCGCAGATTTGGGGCAAAAGTGTCCCCTGCCCAGAAACAAGTTCTACCAAGCATTCGATCAAATTCAAGCCCAGCGACTGCAGCGCTACGAATGACTTACGCCATCGTCGCAGCTGCAAGCTTCTGGTACCCGCAGGGCCAGATGCCGCGCTCGGCCTCGACATGGCCACCACCCTTGACGCCCGTTAGCCAGGCAGCGCCGGAGTCCTCCAGGGCGTGTAGATCAAAGCCAACCATCTCGAGTGTCCACGCTGGCGCACCCGAACCTCCGGAGTATCGCGACCACACATCCTGGTGCAGAGAAACGAAGGCCGTGAGGCCATACAAAGGAAAGAGGCTGAGCACGCTATGGAGGTATTCCAGGTATTCCGTGTCGTAGATACCACTGCACTGCGACATCAGCAAATACGCGACAAAGAGAAGAGATAGTCACATACTGTCCCTCGTGCTCGACGGCCTCCCAAGTGACAAGGAACCGCACTGGGTTACGTGTAAGACGCGTCTTCGGTCAAAGTTCATGCTGCATACCGAAAGTAAGACCCCATCGTCTCAGCCGAGACAGATGCTCATGCGCCTCTTCCAGAGGAAATGGCCGTCCCACGAACGTTACTTCTCTATGGCTCGCCGGAAACTCTTCATGTAGGTGGTTGACTGGGCTTCATTCAGTCTGATTCAGAACGCGGCTAACGTAGTAGCCACCGTGGTCAATGGCGGAGGTATAAAAATGCGTACGTTTTGCTCGACCCCGACAGATTCACGCCCCGCAAGCTGCACACACGCCCATACGCATCCACGAAGTTCCGGCCGTGAGTGCCGATCTTGCCTCCGACGCCGTTGGGAGACCAGTCGTGAGCGTAGGAAGGGGTAGACCCAACGACGTACGATGGGTCACTCGAAGGATGCCTGCGAGGTTTCTGGACTGTCGTATGAGGAGAGGCAGATGATCGGAGCGGTGAGGGCGCGCACCTCCGCAGCACGGGATGTCACTTCTTCCAACGAGAACGACGGCACAGGTGCATTCCTCCTCTCTGGAAGAACCTGAGAGCCCTCTGGTCCGATAAGGATGAACGATGCCTCCGATGGGGTGACAGAAGTCATGTCGTGGGGGTATCGGTGGGTGGTATGAGCCTGTAGCCGAGAGCTAGAAATCGGGGTTGATGGCAGTTGGTAGAGTGAGTAGCGAATGTCGTAGGCCTCCTTCCGTCTATACGCTTGACCAGAACCTGTTCTTCAAGCGCACTCCGGATGGCGAGGAGGTGTTGTGGGTAGCAAGGTGAGAGTCAAGAGCACGAGGCAACGAGCCGTCCCATTTTGGTAAGACACGCTCGGTAGGCGCCCACGGACTTCACATCGTTCGGACCTCTGCAATGAAGGTCGATTCACTGTTATTGGATTATCAGGCGCGCCGCGCGTCCTTCAAGCTTCAGGATTTGGGTAGATCCAATGAGTACAAACCTAGTCCAATTTCAACTGAATGCGGGATCCGGAGGCTCGCTGACCAGTGCCATATTTTACAAACTCAACCGACGGTAGCGACGACCCTGACCCTCCCTGAGCAGCTTCCGGCGGGCCCCCATTCCTGGGCGGCGACCAAACTTATATTTTGGTCTCCGAGCCTCTCCAGCGACTCCGACTCTTCGCTCGATCCCGAGCCCACCAAGCCAAATATTGACATCTTGACCTACGAACCTCTACCGAGATTCCCAGCGGTCATTTTCCAAGCGGCCAATGCCGAGTACGGACGCCCACAGATCGAACGCACGCGGCTAACCATCAGATTCATATTCAGTCTATGGGCGCAAAAATGAAATACCTACCAAGACTGCACACAGCACCGACGATCCCTGACGCATGGCCCGGGACGCTTGCTCAGATAAATTGAGCCGTCGGCCGCGGATTGAGTAGCGGGCTCGCCGACACGATGGAAGCCAATAAGCCGTCGGGAACCCGGCGAGAGGCCGAAAGAAAGGGAGTCCTATCTGCACCGTTGCCCCATGCAGCACACACGTTGCCCGTTCGAAGACATGGCATATAGGAGGGTCTCGGACAGATGAATGTGTCGGCCGCGAGCATAACCTGCAGTATGGCGTCAGCACTTCACGACTCGTTTGACTCCAGAATCAATAAATCAAGTTCGCGCGAAGGAGACTGACTTACCTCTCGAATTGCCGTCCGTGAAAGTATTCACGCTGTAGGTGAGCAGCCTGGAACAACGAGACATCGAACTTCGGACACGATGCCGGGCTGGACTGTCTTCCGTCATTCCAGGTACACATCGGCCTTCTGCCTGTCCGGAAGAGGGTCGCGCACTAACCCTGTTGTGTTTAGTCCACTTACAGTAACGCCTATCCCGTTGCGGGTATCAGATAACATGGCGTGGGCGGAGAGCTGTAGGAGATGGCCGGGGAAGAGAGGCAAATTTTCCACGGCTGTGTCTGCACAACGACGCCACCATCTGTTTCAGTCTTGTGCGGAGAAACTCGAAATTGCGATTATGTTGTGCAGGGTGCTCCGCCGAACAACCAAGAGGCCCGTTCGACTGGCCCGAGTGGGTTTGGGTAGGGCCACAGGATAGTAGACATGAGCGTGAGCATACTATTAACGGGCCACAGGCCCATGTAGCACAATGACGAAATGACCGAATATGACGACTAGCCCTGATGAACCTATTGCAAGGCAAGACATCAACCGACATTGATCAGTGATTGGAGGGCAAAACAAAAAGCAGACGCACCACATGACGGGCATTGCACCTCCGTTGATATGCGCTACTCCGCCGCCGACACCATATACCGAAGCCCCCCTACCACGCGCGACGCCAGACTTGGTCCGCTCGTTTACGCGGCTTATTGCCAGGATGCCACTACGCTTCACAAAGCGAGTGAAAAGTCTTCTGCAAAAGGTATTGGACGTCAGTATGAGATGCGGGTGGTGTCAAAGACTTTGTGGCCGCACGTTCGACGAGGGGAAGACGTCGGGCATCCTAACAAGAAGCGCGATGATACCAGTGCGCAAAGCTTGGCGACTCGCTGGGAGGCACGCGGGGCCCAAGTGGTCTGGTGCAGCCCGTTGCCCTGCAAGACGCAGAGAGACTGTCAGTGTGTATGGGCAGAAAAAACGACAGGAAGAAATGACTCACGAAAGAGCAGGAGGGGGGAGGGGAAGTTGGCCGAGAGCAACCTAGGAAAAAGCCATACACGGCGTCGCGAGCCTTATATACTTGAAACGGCCGCGCCTAACCGATTATGACCGAATGTGTAATACGATACCAATCTGCTACGATCACATCAGCGGTGTTTCCTGCGCTGCGAGTGTGCAGGCCGAGGAGCCTCGAGGAGGAATGCTGCGGGGTTGTACTAGGGCCCCAAACACGAGGACCAGGACGGGCTGTGGGCGTCAAGAGGCGTTGCTGGTTGCCCTCCATTTTGCTTCCGTCCATTTTGCTTCCGTCCCCGGCCTTATCTCAGATCTCCCCGGCCCGCATCACCCGCCACACCATCTCCAGATCCCTCACTGCACCTCAGTACTTGCTGCCAGCTCTGCTGCCTTGCAAAAGTAGTCCCCATAGTCCACAACCCGCAGACACAATATACAGATCATAACAATACACCCCAGGACACAGCCCCAGAACATTCCTACCTTCCCATCTTCCCTCAGATGACGCCCTTGATGATATCAGCAGCTGCAAACGGACAACACCAGGTCGCCGCGCATCATTAGACCTCCAACGCCATCGATCACGGTCTCGATCCTCACCTTGTTCAGCCATCCCATACACATACGCTGCACGTTCCCCGCAATTGCAAGTCAGCATTGCCTCCGATATCTTGATAGCCGACGAAAGGGGAACACACGCACTCTGTGTGGGTGCCCCGATGTGCAGGGGCAAGATAGACAAGTCGACGACGCGGACGTTTGCGGTGCCGTAAACCTGCGAGACAAGCGTGGCGTCGCCACAGCCTGGGATTCAGCGCGCGCGATCAGGACGCAGGGCCCGCGGCGACCCACCTTCAAGCGAGGGTCCACGACGCCGCCCTTGTCCTGCGGCAGCATCGAGCACGTGCCCGACGTGTCTGTCGCACAGAAGCATCAGCGGGGCTCCGGTGGGTTCGGGGGCGCAGGGCGTACGTGCTATCGAGTTGGCCGTCTTCTTGACCCAGGACACTAGCTGTTCGTCGGTCTCTACTTCCGCTCCCGGATTGTGCTCGCGCGCTGCGGGTGGATAAGGGTTTGATGGGCTATCAGGAGAGTGTAGTGCGCACCGATGATGTCACCGAGAGGCGCTGTCTTGCCCAGCTTCCGCATAAACTTCACTAGCTCAACCATGTTCTGGAGATCTGGAAACGAACTCCATCATGCTGGCCACCGAACGTTCACAACCCGGCACCCACCAAACTCATCCTCGAAGTAGTGCGGATCCACAGTCGGCGGGGATTGAGGGTCTGCAGATGCAGCATGCTGGGCAGGAATGAATGAAGCAGCCGCTGCCAGTGGCATCCGAACAACTCACGATCGTGCCTCTAGACCAGGGGTGATTCATGATTGACACGATAGTGATATACTTCTTCCCGGCTTCCGGAGGGTCTGGCACGAACTGTCAGTCGCGAAGACCTACCTGTAGAGAAGAGACTGCGCACTTGGTCTGCTGAGGAATGTCGGCATGCTGACGAGTTCCATACTCGCAATACCCTTTTCCAACTTCTCGATCTGCAGTTCATACTGCGCTTGGAGGCCTGGGCTCCGCAGCGCGCCTTGTGCCTTCACTTTGTCGATATGAGCTGCGCTGAGGGCCGCGCCGTTAGGCGATAGTCGATCGAGAGACGCCGTTCCAATGCCGAGGAAGCTGAGAAGGAAGAGACCCTTGTGTTCGGCGCTGATGGCAAGCGTGTCAGAAAACACAGCTGGATATGTATGTCGGACTAGCGTACTAGAGTTTGAGCTGCTCTTTGAGAACTTCGGGGTCGGCAATGGGATCGAGGGTGTTGTACTTCTCCGGGTCCTTGAGTTCTGTGACACGGTGTCGTCAGAAGACTGAAGGCGCGCGAGCTGATTGGACGAGCACGAACCGAAGCTCGCTGCCGCGAATATGTGCTCCTGCACGTTCTCGCCGACGCTAGGGAGGTCAATTTTCGTGGGAATGCCAAGCTTGGACAACAGGTCTTTGTTTCCGATACCCGACAACTCCAGGATCTTCGAATGTAAGTGAGTAAATGAAATGTAGACCCTCGCAGACATCGTGTTATTCGTACCTGAGGAGACTTGATCGCGCTGTAACCCATTAGTGTCTCTCAGATGATCAGCCCTGGAAATGGACTCACCCAGCACTCAAGATGACTTCCCTGTTTGCGAGCACTCGATAGGACTTTCCGTCGTGGGTGAACTCCACGCCCGACGCCACGAGCTTTCCGTCTGCGCTCTTTTCAGGGGCGCTCAAGATCCTCGAGACAGGCGCGCGGACCACGACTGATAGGTTCCTACGTCCGCGCGCTTGGTTGAGGTAAGACTGGATCGATGTCGAACAGAGTTAACAACATGCTTGAGAGATTTCATCGGGAGACGTCATACCACAGCATACGCGCGTCTATTTGTGTGCGGGTCGACCGAGCATGTTGCCATCCACGAGCCGTTGCCCTGTCGAAGAATTAAGGGCTAGAAAGGGCGAGAACAAAGGACACCACATACGTCTCCTTTCGTCTGAATTGGACCATCAGTCACTTGGTCGCAGATGAAACAAAAACCAATGCTACGTACCGCGTCCTTCACAGGCTTGAGTCCGAGGTTTCCGAGAGACTAGAGAGATCGTCAGGGTCATACTCACTCGAAGTAGGGATATTTGACTTGCATCTTGATACAAGCCTTCCCATCCAGAAGTCATGGGCGCGTAGCAAGTGGTGATAGGCCCTAAACACGATTCGTCAATTAACACATCATCATTCCATCCAGTAGCTAATTCACCGTCCGTTCCGTGATTCTCCGCGTCATACTCGAGCCTCTCTGTCTTCGCGACGCTCTCATCAGGCGGGATAAATCTATTTCAGACAACATGAGGTATCCCTCCCACCGTCCATAAGAACGCACATACGTTTCACTTTTCCTCGAATAATGGATGTAGCGATCCCAATTCCAACCAGGGTTACCCAATCGCTCTATGGCTACGAGCGGGGTTCAATCGGCGTGCTTCTGCGGAATGCCGTGCGGAGATCCTCTTACCATTGATGTCTTCCGCTGGCGGCTGTGTGAAAACGTAGAAGTTCATCCCTGAGGTCCCGCCGAGGCCTTTGCCGCTGTTCGAAGTCGGGATCAATGTCGCGCTGACATGAGCGAGAATTTGTGGCGTACCGGGGCCAGTAGAACTCCGTCCCGTCACTGTGCTTTTGGGGAACCTGCATAGAAGTTGAGTTCGAGGCCGGCGAACTCGGTTAAGGGGGGACTCGCTGTCATGAAGGCCCAGTCGTTCTCCGGATGGAAGAAGTTCTTGCCGAAAGTCCCAGACATCGCTGTGATCGAGGAACTATTCAGTGACAGCAAGCCAACGAAGGGATTGTGCTCACTGATCGATTCATCGTCGAGGTTTGCCCGGCCTGCCTCTAGCACGAGTACAGATACAGATGGATCTTCGGAAAGACGCGAGGCAACGACGAGACCTGCGGTCTATTTCGGAAGATAGAAAGGTTTAGAGCCGGAATAAGTTGGAGGTAGCGAGAGACACGTACTCCACCACCTGTCAACGCGACTTTCAGCACCGACTTCAAACATGCATAGTGGCACGACCGTGACTCACCAACGATGATGTAGTCGAAACTGCGTTCAGTGACATTCTCCACACTAGCAAGCATCTCGGTTCAAAGTGAAGATGGTCAAACGGAAAGGGAGATGGAGACCAATTTCACACCTCCGGCTCCGTATATGAGCGTTGTATGGTCTTGACTAACTAGTCTGACAGTTACTTGACGAAAACATCCCGCCAACAACGGGGTACAGCGTGCCCTATGGGAGATGAATAAGAATACGCTCCTAAAGCCGAAGCGCCCCCTAAGGAATTCCTTACCTGGCTGTTGGTAACGCATTGCAAGCGCGTCATCTTGACATCGCACAGCCGAATTCACTCAGTCGCTACTCAGAATGGACGGCGATATTCCCACAGAGCGTGATGTTGATGAACCTGCCACACCCATCCAGTTGTGAGGCACCGGGGAGATCGGGATGGGGAATGCAAGACGAGCGCCGTGCGCCCATCGTGCGCCCGCTAGCCATTGAAGCATATATTGAAGGCCCACAGCAACGGCTCTTCGTGCTGTCTGCGACGGGGCCGCGTGGCGTCAAGCCTCAAGACGGTGTTCGATTACCGAATAGAGTGTAAGGGTGTATGAGGGCTTGAGATCCGTGAGCTGGAACAGGCGCTCACGTATGCGGGTGGAGAGGTCGTCCTTGAATTGGTGAATCGTCCGTCGCAAGTCATTGTCAGTGATATCCATGGCTAGATATGAGATCGGACAAGATCACATAGCTCATCATATTAAGGGTAGGAGACCGGTGGGTATGGCATGCCTTGGGGTAGAACGCCTGTGGGCATTGCACGACTGGGGTAGAAGCCCGGACCATGCAAGGGGCTTCCGGTATCATGGAGAAAGCTTCGACAGAAAATGAGACGACGGTGTCAAGCATAATCTGCATTTGTCTTGCACGTCAAGTCCTTATAAATGCTCGAGAAAAAGATGTGTCGATGGCTAGGATGCTTTGCAAAGCAGTGCCGACGCGTAACCTCTGAACGTTCACATCCGGCTGTGATCGGATCGAGGTCGTCGTGGGTTCGATGATGGGACCGAGGGCTTACATATATAACACTGTAGCAGCTGAGTAGGGTAGAGCAAACCAGGAGCGGTGGCGGCTAAACTCACCTACAGTGCCAGTACGGCTAGGGAGATGCCGGGCGATCGCGACCCCGACGCGAGTTCAGGCGCACGAAGACGACAGCGTACCGACTTTTGAGCAAATTACCAGACGCAAAGCGACATATGTGACATCACTGTGAAGGCCAGCTACAGGTATGATGCGCACAATAGCTTGCATGTGATACTGTTGGGTCTGACGGAGGCCTCTAGAACATGACAGAAGAATGACCGACTGCATAAAGGTACGCGTTCAAGCATCGTGGCAGTATTGAGGACAGATTTCACTCTGGAAGATGAGGCTAGACGACTCGGGCACCAGTAAGTATTCGTTGCGAAAGTGCCCGCAAGACACGAAAATCCGCGGAACTATTTGGGGAAGTGAGATTGCAGCGATAGCACCGAGCCTCGTGTGATCAACTCGCCGTTTCTGCTAGGAGCGCTGCTCGACAGGGACGGTGTTGAGGCGAGCCAGGTCTTGAAGCGAAGAGCCTGAGGCCTTGAGGGCCTTGAGGGTCCTTGAGGCTGGTCGTCGGCTGGTGTGGTCGCTGTTGTGGGCGTCCGGAACGGGCCGATGGAGCGGCGCACGGCGAGACCGACGCGGAACGTGGCCCCGATTACGGCTTACGTCAACCGCGTGTTCAGACACGCGCTGCCGCCATAAGAGCTCCAAGTCGTCCGTTCAACTTCAACTTCCCCCCCTCCTCACCGTCTCTCTCCCCCCTCCAGACGACGAGCTCACTGTTTCCTCAGTGCCGCTCTTACGAACAACGCTTCTTGTTTAGGCCAGACGGTGCCGCCCTATCCATTTCCCCAGACGCCCCACGTTTCTTCCGCGCACAAACTGCGAGCTGCACCGCCAAGTTCATAATACGTAGTTTCCAAACCCCCTCTAACCCGCATCAGCATGTCCGGATCAGATTATCACGAGGTTGTGCTCCGATGGTAAGCACACGCACAAACGCCGTGCACCAACACGCCTACTGGTGTCCACATACTCACGCGCGCACTTATATACAGGCCGCACGACGATGCCAACGAGGTATTTGTTACCGGAACCTTCGACCAGGCAAGTCCTGTCATACCATATCTACCATGCCCGCGATAACAACCGGGCTGTCTCTTCGTCTACCCTCATTTATTTCCTCTTGGACCACTTCGTCCCCCACTTCCTACCTCTGTCTCCAGTGGTCATCTTCCATCCGCCTCGCCCGGAAGGCATCAGGTTTCGAAGCCCCGGTGCGAATCCCATGGCAGGATAAGATCTGCTACAAGTTCATCGTTGACGGTCGCTGGGTGACCAACGACGCCGAGCCCACAGAGTCGGAGGGCGGCTTTGTGAACAATGTGTACACCGCCCCCTCCAAACCCGCACCGCCGACAATTGACGCGCCCCCCGCGGTTCTTGCGCCAGAAGCCGTCCACCCAGAGCCCAAGGAGGTCCCGTCGGAGTCGGAGCCCGCGCCGGAGAAGTCGCAGAACGGCATCGCAGGATCGATTGGCAGCACCGTGTCAAACCTTGCTGACCAGCTGCATAGCGCTGTCGTCGCACCGGCCGTCGCGTTCGCTAGCACGCTCGATGCGCCGTATGACGCTCCCACGCCCGCCGCGGATGAGTCAGCACCCACCCTCGTCGAGGAGGTGAAGAGCGCCGTCGCGCCGGTTGCTGAGTTCGTCGGTGTGAAGGCGGTCCCGGAGGCAGCAGAGAGCAAGCTCGCAGAGCCCGTTGATCAGGTGGTGAGTTGCGACTCAATTGCTAATTCCGATCCCGCTCTTAGCCGCTGACCATTTCGCCCCTCTCTCCCTCACCATCAGTCACCACCAGCCATGCCAACGCCCGAGACTGCACCTACCGTCCCCGTCACCATCCTCCCAGCGTACACAGCGGATTCACCCTCCCCCGCTTCGACCACCGAGATCGTCTCTGGCAGCACCATCACGCCGAGCGCGCCAGCCGAGACCGTCGAGCGGTCAACGCACGTGCCCCTCAGGTTTGCTGAGTCTGCACCACCAACCACTGTGGCTACAGAAGCCGACGCTGCGGGCACCGTCGCAGCCGTGGAAACCGCCGCTGCCGCCCCACCAGTCGTCGAGGTGACCCCCGCATCTCCAGAAGCTGCACCCGAAGTCGCGCCGCCAGTGCTTGCTGCGGAGCCCGTCGCGCAGGACACTGCCCCGACAGAGGTCATCCCATCCGCGACTGTTGCTGCCGTGGAGACGGCTGCATCTCCCGCTGTCGTGGCAGAGATCGTTGCACCCGCGGGCGCAGAGACGGAGAAGATGGAGGCACCAGCGGTGCTGGCCGCACCTGCTGTGACGAGTGAGGAGCCGAAGGAAGTTGTTCCCGTGGAACACCAAACCGTTGAGGCGACACCCGCCGAGCCGACACCTGATTTGCCTGTTCTCGAGAAGGCCACTCCTGCGGAACCGACTCCTGCACCCGACTCCACTCCCGCCCCCGTCGTCGAAGCCATTGCTGTTGAGACTGCGCCTGCCGAGCCCACCCCCGACTCTTCGGTCGTCTCTTCAACAGCGCCAGTGGAGCCCACGCCAGCTCCTGTCGAGGCTGTTCCGGCAGAGACTGCTCCCGCCGAGCCGACGCCCGAACCTTCCGCGACGAAAGAAGCGGCTGCTCTCAACGGCCACGCTGCTGAGTCGGCGCCAGCCGCCGCGACGAATGGGCACTCGGAGGAAGCGAAACCCGCTGCTGTTGCTTTGACAAACGGGACGAACGGGACGACGAAGTCAAAGTCGCCGCCAACAACGCCCTCCAAGAGCAAGCGTTTCTCGTTCCCAGGGAAGGGAGAGGGCAGCGAGAGCCCGTCCGGGTCGTCGCGGTTCTCCAGCACACAAAAGCGGGAGAAACGGCCAAGCCTTTTCGGGAAGCTGAAGGACATTTTCGTGACCGAAAAGGGCGAGAAGAAGGAGAAGGAGAAGACGAAGAAGAAGGTGGTGCCCAAGGCGAAGTGAGCGGGCGGACGGGTTCCTTGTTTTGCGTTGGATTCATTCATTTAGACGGGGTCGGCCTCACGAAAACTGAACAATGATAGCTACGAAAATCGGCATGAGTTCACGACCTTCTTTTTATTCGCGTGTGTTTATCGTTTCTCTCTACTAGTCAGTTTCTCGTTATTCTGCGTACGCGCTATGTCTCCACTTCGCCCTTGCGTTACCTCTTCACCCTTCTCACCCACCGGTAATCTATCTGGATCGGTTTCTGTGTACGTATGCAGTCCCTTCGTACGTCTCGGCATAATTTCACCCTTTCTTGAACTGGCTCTCGGTTGGCGGAGGCCGCCATCTTATGATCACTTGCTTTCCTCTTAGTTCGATGCAACGTTGGTCGCGACGCGCATGCAAGTCTTTGGATATATAGTTATTCCTCTGCGATCCATTTAAGCATGCAGTCGAGCCGAGACCCCAAGTATATGATGTACTAAGCACTCATCCAGTGGGTACTCATCGTGACTGATCGTCAGGACAAGAGGCAGCACAATCAGCATATTTTACAAGCCAGTTCACGCATGCCCATGGCTAGCTCGTCTTGCTTGTTTCAAAATTCATGTATACATACACGATATACGTGGTGCAGAGAAGGTTGCTCTGCTCAGTTGATGATGCTCAAAACGATTCCTGCGCAAAATGCTGATCAGTATGGATAGGCCGCCCTCGCGAGGACAGGACACACCAGCTGCAATAGTTTCTCCTCCCCTACGAATCAAGATGCGCCCCATTTCTTTGTTCACAGAGAACGGCTCCAGTGGAATAGGCTGCGCGCGCGCTGCAGGCCCAGACAGCGACGCCGAGCGTATCGTGATATGAACTTCGGCAGACATGCCTTTCGTCAGGACGCTGAAGCGTGGACCGGCGGTCAGCACCAAATACGTATTATGCACATAGAATTGATTTGTACCGAGGATTGTTCTTGACAACAGCACCCGACGCGCGATCCAGCGTCGCGTTGAGCTTCGAGATGGACGCCGATACATCGCGCGACTGATGGAACAACTCGACCTAGTGGCCATCAGTTAAGAGCCAGCGGACGAGCGTCGATACGCACCGATGTTCCTGCTAAGATGGGCACCTGGATGTCGAAGACGATGATACGTGCCGAGAACACGGAGGCGAGCGTGATGACGTCTGTTGTGGGACACAGCACGCTGCCTATGTTGAGCTGGATGGGGTCCACGGCTGTCAGATACAAGGTCACGTTCGATCCAGCTGCCGCCCACGGCCGAGATTCGCTTTCTGTCTCGATGGCTGTAGACCATGTCAGAGAGGCTCAGGACGCACGATCGGAGGAAGGGAGGCTGACATCGGACAATGGCTGTCTCATCGCCGGGGAGGATGCGGAGACGCTCGCCGACCTGTACAATGCCTCCGCAAATTCTCCCAGAGACACCAGTAGACGAACTCGTGCCTTTGAACACGTTGAAAATCGGGAAACGCAGAGGGGCGTAGATGTCTCGTGCAGGTGACTGCAAGATGTCTGTGATGCCCTTCAGCAACAGCTATCGATACTGGCAGCTTCGAAACTCACCAAGCAGGTCGACCAGTGCTGGGCCGGTGTACCATCGCTTAAGTGGAGCGGCCTCCTGTCCTCTCATGTTGACCAAGTTCACGCCCGACATGGCGCCGATTGGGATAAAGTAGGTCTTGGAAGGGTGGAAACCGGACTGGACGAGGAACGCCTTCAACTGCGCACAGATGTCCTCATACCGATCTTTCGACCAGTCCACCTAAGTGAAGAGGTGAACATTACCAATTCATTTGATTTCAGCAATACCGACCTGATCTAACTTGTTCACCGCCACAATGACTTGCGATACACCCATGCTGCGGACCAGGACCAAGTGCTCGCGGGTCTGACCACCCCGGTCGAAGCCAGCCTCGAATTCACCTGTCGCGGCATCGACGACGAGCAGCGCACAATCCGCCTGCGCGGCTCCGGATATCATGTTCGGAATGAAGTCTCTATGGCCCGGGGCGTCTAGGATCGTGATTTTTCTGTGTGGAGTCTCCATTGACTGCAAAGCCACGTCCATTGTGATGCCTCTGGTAGTTCGGGGGTAGTAGTCAATCATCGCCCCGATCTGCTGAATCAGAACCTACCGTTCACGCTCTTCAGTCGTCCCGTCGAGCTCCCAAGCCCAGCTGAAGCTGCCCTTGCCGATTTTGTCGCTGGCCCTTTCGTTTGAAATCCTGGTCTTCTCATCGACTCTGCCAAGTTCATACAACAGCCTCCCCATCAGCGTCGACTTTCCGGCGTCGACATGACCTAGTTTGACATGTAAGTGCTCAGTACCCAGAAGTCTATCAACGCCACACACCGATGACAACTAGGCTGACCCCCTTGCGTCCCTTCCCTTCTTCCTCCAGTGCCTGTTTCGCTTCTTCCAGTAGCTTCTCTCTTCCGATGGACATCTTCGGAGGCTCTTCCTCGATTATCGGCTCATCCTCTTTGCTGTCTAAATTCAAGCCAGACATGTCAATATCACGTTGATCAAGGGCCGCTGCGCTCTGCCGCAGTGAAGTCGCCGCGGTGGACTTCTTCGCGCCCTTCTTCGCGGGCGGATTCATAAGAGACGGGGACGCCGCGCGCGATGCATTGCGGGACGGCGCTGCGGACGACGATCGGGATGCAGCCTCAGCAATCTTCTTTTGTGCAGTCAACTTCTGTGCCTTCTCTCGCTCCTTCGCAGCTATGATTATCGTCACAGTAGTCAGTACATCCGATGCAAATAAAAAGTTATGTAGCAACTCTGAAAGCAGAAATAGAAGATGTAGCGGAACGTGAAGAGACGGTGGAAGGGGGGAAGGCGGTAGGCGTGGAAGCCCCGGAGCGACCTAAAGCAGTGCCCTTGCGGGCATTGAACACGATATCATCCGGACTTGGAACATCAAATGCGAAAGGTCCAAGAGGGGCGAGAGGTGGCGTCGGCTTTGCGGATCTAGCCTTCGTCTTAGACGACGAGCGCCTCGGCTTAGCAGCCTCTTCCGCAGAGGAAGGTGACTTGTGTTCCTTGGAGGTATGGGGATGGGCACGAGAGCGACTGCGACTGCGACTGCGATGGCGCTCTTTGGAAGACCTGTCAGGCTTGTCCCGCTTCTCTCTGCGTTCTCCTTTATCTTCAAGGGATGTCAGAGGCACTCGTTCGATGAGTAATGAAGCGAAGGTTGAGGGTGACGCACGGGAGCGGCCAGATTCTGGTACGAAGATGGCAGGGACGGGGACAGGGAGATAGGCTCGATCATCCTGAGGAGAAACTTTCGCTTTCTTCGCTTTCATAGCCAGCTTTGACTGCCTGGGCTCAGGAGAAGACGTCGGAGTGGAGGAAGGGGGTGGGTATGAAGGAGGCAATGCTGATCGTGCTGGGGACTGTAGATGATTCAATGACTGGTATGAGGTCGTAATGGCAGTGGTAGCAGTCGGTCCGTTGGCTATTGGCGTCAGATATTCGGTGTGTGTAGTATGCAGAAGGGAATGCGGAGAAGGTGACCGGAGATGTTTCGGTTTGGGGCTCCAAGGAGTCTGCTTTCCTTTGGACTGGGCCAACCTGGCGAGCTTTGAAGGCTCCTTCGATACCGAGTCTTTCAATATTGATTCCTTAGACGTTGACCCAGCGGTCTTGTATGCCGACGACTCCTTGGAAACAGAAGCAGGGGTCTTGTAAGATGTGGCCGTCTCTGACGTTGACAAGCGTTCCTTCGGTGAGTTATCCGCTCGTAATGTAGACTTGGACGAAGACGATTTCGCTTCAGACCCAGTATGTTGCACCTCCTTATCTACTTTGCCCTGGGGAGACGCAGTCCTATCCACGGCTTCCTGGTAAAGAGCTGTCTGGATCGCCCGTCGCACGATAGAAGAGGTGGCAGAAGAGACAGTCTCATCCTCAGGGGAGAATGACAACTCAGATTCGGACGACGGGCGCAGGGCGGGATAAGTGAGAACCGAAGAAGTCCCAACCGTGCCAACGCTAACCCGAGAACTCTTCGTGAAAGTGCTGACTCGAGATGTAGCTGCCCTCGAGCTCGCAAGCATAGAAAGTTTTGACCTTCTCGGCGGCTCCGAGATTTCCTCGGTCGTTTCCTCCGATTCCGCGATGGAGTAACGGGGTTCGCTAGGCGGCGGCAAATGAGGAAGAGGCTTGTTGACTGGAGGGTTTATGAGACGTGGGGCAGGTGCAGTTCGGAACACTTGAACTGGTATCGCCTTCTGCAAGGGGTTGGACAGCTGAATACCAGTGGGTCTGCTAGACTTCGATTGCGAATCGGGCATATCGGGTATCGTGTCAATTGCCGGGACTGAGGTACCGGCAGTGGGAGGGCGTGGTGGAGGTGTGGCAGTACGGGAGGACTCGGTGTCCGATGACTGGTCCGGAGGAGAGTCGACGCGTGACAAGCGTAAAGCCGACCTCGGAGGTGAGGGCATGATAGTGTTAGGGTCGACAGGAGCGCTCGCTCGATCTTTCCCAAGGCGCGATTCTGGCACACAATCAATGGCGGACAAGAGCATCAGAGACAAACCCACTCACCAATGACCTGGCCGTACGACGAATCAGTCGCAGAACTCATCGATGGCCGCATGATTGGATAGTTAGTGGAACTTTGGCCTGGTGACCAGCGCCTGCTATCTTCTGTCTGCTCCGTTCGTTCTGTAATCGTACTCAGCCTGGCCGGCGACTGGCTGCGTTCAGATCCGTCGTAGGAGCCCGGAGAGTACTGTTGGGCCATAGAGATGAGAGGAGCGTTTGGAAACGTTGTTATACTGCCAGAACCAGAGCGACCGTCTGCCAGAAACCCAATTCGGGCCGCGTGAAGATGGGAGCCGCCGATGCCAGAGGGTGCCATGTCTTCATCCGGTATGTCAGGAAGCCCAAGCCTAGTCCGTTCTTCTGCAGCCCGGAAGCAGTCAACATAGATGAAACTCATAGGGTTGTGACGGGGAAGAAACCGAGAGGAGATGCACCTTCTAATGCGGCCGCACCACTTATATAGAGGGGGTTCCACAGGAAGAGAAGAAGAGGGGGGAATAAAAGCGCGAACGTGGCCGAACAAAGGACACACGACGTTTATATAAATCACTCTCACCTTTTTTCTCTTTCGCCACATTCCGCCGCGCTTGCTCCTCTTTTGGCAGGGTCAGACATCGTGCCGGCCACAGCAACGGCCACAGTACACACCTAGGAGCCATTCAACAGTCTTCTCGACATCAAAGTAGCAATCCCAGAGGGTATCCTCGATGACGGAGTCGGTGTAACCGGATTGAGCTTCAGAACCAATGATCGCCCGGACATGCTCGAGTCCCGCCTCCAGTTGGGCTATGGTAACGGGATGAACAAGAGCACATGAGTCCACGCCGTGGAGGAAAAGACGACGGGCCACTCTCACCTTGTTGTTCCGGGGTCATGTCATCGCCTCCATCCGACAGAGCACCATCGTCGCGCTCATCTGGAAAGCAGTGAGCAGCAAGGTCAAACCGCAGCAGGTTCCGTTGTGCTGACCGTCGATGTCTAGATTCCGGACGAATCTATGCCTGGACATAATAGAAATACAACGCTTTATGAACGACGCTATGGTTACAAAAGGATGAGGGGGGAGATCTTCACAGCATGAACGCAGGAGCCTGCAGGCAACAGCTTCGCAGGCTCCGAGTCACGGTCGTGCTCGCCGACGAGCGCATGTCACGCTGCCGTCACGCGAGTCACGCAGGGTACGCGCCGAAAGTCGCGCGCGACTCGTCTTCCAGTCGGCGACGTCGTCTTATTGAGTTACTCCCAGACATCCTCATCACCATGTTCGCGGCCGTTCGTCAAGTTGCTGCCTCCCGCAGCGCGTCCCGTGTATGCAACGCCTCGCACTCATTTTGGTAGCCCTTTTTGACACGTCGACCCTATGGCAGGCGTTCTCAACCACCACGTCGCGCTCTTCTGACGTCGCGAAACTGATCCTCATCGGTCGCCTTGGAAAGGAACCCGAGGTCCGCACCACAAAGACCGACAAGGAATATGTCACGTATGTGCCCTGTTATCGAAATACCTGGCTCCCTGTCCCATGGAGTTCTTCCTATCACAGATACACCGTTGCGACCACCAACTACCCTCCTCCCCCTCCCAACCCTGATGGCAGTACGTACTTTGTTTTCTTTCGTGTGCTTCGCGAAACCATATCTATCCTGCTCAGCTCGCGAGGAATCTAAGACCACCTGGCACCACATACTCTCGTTCAACGCTGGCGCGAACAACTTCCTGCGCAACTTGCAGAGGGGTTCTCACGTCTACGTCGAGGCCAACTACGAGCTGCGTGAGCCTGACTCCTCTGCCGACCCGAACACCCCCCAAGGCCAGCGTCAGATTTTCCTTCGTCACGGTGCGCATCGTTCTCTCTCTCTCTCATCGCATATCAACTCATGAATTTGCTTTGTAGAAAATCTCCGGTTGCTCAGGGCGCCTCCCAAGGTTTCGGATTCGAGCGAGGGCGATAGTTCATGATTGTGAGATAGTTTGATCCGGGGGTATGATACCTCTCCGTCCATGTCCAAAGATCTACCGCCATTATCCATTTAAACCGGTCTAATGCATCTGCTCGTGCTCGTGCTCATGTTCGTCCTCGTAGTGCTGAGGTCTATACACCTTATCCACCGCGGAATTAGATATCCACTTGATTAGTGCGTAAGTCAACCAGCCACATTTGATGTAACAGTGAATACATACAGTGCTGCTATCCCGGGGTGGGCCGGGCGACGGCATTCGCATGCCTCCTCGAAGCGGGGGTGGCGGAATTTTCGCCTCCGCCATTTTGTGGAGATAGTCGCGTACTGATGTCACGACCAACTGTCCGTGCATTAGCATTTGCCAATAGCTTGGAAGCCAAGACGTACGTGATGGTCTTCCGCACTTGATCCTGAATAGCACGCGGCCACAGCAATAGGACAACACGACGCGTTCTGATTCTGCTCTCAGCTTATGGCCTCCGCCGAAGAAGACAGAGCGTCCTCACCTCCAACCAAATTGGAAAGGCTATTGCCTAGTTTTAGCCCGGCGCTTCCGTAACGCCATCAGTCTTGAGACTCACCTCCGCCATGAATTCGGAAGTCGCCTTGAATGCCCAGCTGCTTGGGCGTCTTGCCCATCGCGCCCATGCCCTTCTCCACGTAGAAGCTTGAATGGCCCGTCCGCCGCACGACAGCAATCATCCCCTCCAAGCTCGACCAGCTATCCAGACTCACGTCGCCGACGGAGCTCCCCAGGTCTCCAACCGTGCACGAAAAGAGCGTGTGACCGATGATAGTTTGTATGGAGATGACCAGACCCTTGCCGTGCCTCTGGTGGCGCGACGACCCGCGGAAGCGTTTGCGCAGCGAGAGGCCCAGGGTGACCGCGTCGTTCGCAGAGAAGGACGGGAAGCGATAACTTGCCTCCTCCTCGAGGGCCTTTGTGGCGAGATCGGCGTCTGTCGGTGGCATGGGTCTGTGCAGACGGTTGAACATAAACGTCAGGATGGCCAACAGAGGGTGGGTGTGGGAGGAAGAGGTTCAAGATACATCTAGGGAAGTGTTCAGGACACAAAGGCGCCGCGTCTGCGTAGAACAGACACGAGGTAGAGGAGTGACGCGGGTGAAGCAAGGGATGCAATGAGGTTTGGGGGTGGCACGCACACTTCAATGCCTGATAGGCTCGCACCGTCCAGCTGCTCGCGATAACCGTTCATGGAGAGGTTTCCCGTGTACGCAGGGTTGATGGGCGGTAGGTAGGTGGGGAGTATGGTCGACATATGGGCGAAGGTCCCAAGAGTTCGAAGTTCAAAGGGCTCAAAGATCCAGAAGTTTACGTTTGTCAACCTTCTGTTTTCGCTCGGTCTGCATCGATACGGCGCTCGGAGATTGTGCGTTTACGACCACTGTGGTGAAGAGATGCCTACCCACCAGACGCAGCGTTCCGCGCGTTGCAGTGACGAGAACTGGCTCGAGAGTCGAAAGCACCGAACCTCGGGCCGACGATCCCGAGCACTCGCGCATGCCAAACGGTCACATAAGCTCTTCGACTGTCTAGACGCCAGGCCATTGCAAGCTCCTACACCAGCGGACGCGCAGAACGATGGAGTTCTTCAACGACGTCGGAGGCGATCCATTGAAGCCCTCTCTGTTTGAGCTTGTCGCGCAAGAACAGCTCCGGGATCTACTGCAACCCGCGCTGAAGTATGTGCTCTCGGTGAGCATCTAGTTCCACATCTCCCTGTCTATTCTTATGCGTTTGTACGCCAGGTCTTCGCTCAGCGGAATCCGCGATACCTCCTGCGCATCGTTAACCGACATGAGGAATTCTACGCTATGATCATGCTCTTCGTGGAGCGTCATTACCTCCGCAAACACAGTACGAGCATCCTTTTCCATGGGGAACCTGTTTCACTCACACCGTCTTAGATGCGTCTTTTGCTGAGAACTTCTATGGGCTCAAGCGTAGAAGAAGACCGATCATACAGACTGAACGCGCACGAGCTGCTGTTGGTGGCATCCCACCTGAGGAGAACTTAAGGGACCGAGAGGTATGGCGTTCCTTGGTGGTTCTTGTACGTGTTCTCGTCTTCCTTCGAATACAACCATGTCTGACTGCGTTTTACAGGTAGGACTCCCCTACCTCCGAGCCAAGGCCCAAGACTATTTCGAAGACCTCGGCGGAGGTATCGATACAGACCTACTCGACGACGGCGGGGGGCGCCACGTCCGCGCTCTCACTGAAGAGGTAGATAGCCATGCCCTTGTGGACAGGTGATACATATTCACGCAACAGTCAGACGTTTCGGGGCCGCCTACGGAGACTGTACAAACGATGGTATCCGTGGATGAATATCACATTCGAAGGGTGGTTGCTGGCCTACAACATAGCATATCTTTTTGACAAGACGCCTTTCTATCGACCTTGGCTATCGTGGGTTGGCGTGGACCTTCGACGGCTTGGCGTAGAAGACTTCGTGAGTGTATATGTTCCATACCGCAGCTCGTCGTCTGACACCTCAGAGAAGCGGCTTGCCGCCATGAAGGCACAAACTGCAGTTGCTCCTAGCAAACGGCAAAGTCTGATGGATAACCTTCGTCGCTTGCTGCGGTCATCTCCCCGGCTACTCCTTGACTCTCTCCGAATACTCCTCCCGACCGCGATCTTCTTCATCAAATTTCTCGAATGGTGGTACTCGCCCTCTTCTCCTGCCAGAGCACTCTCCACGTCGCCGCTGGGCCCCGCGGTGCCTCCGCCACAATTACTCCCGCCACATCCGAAGGGCATCCGAATCGACGGCACGAAGTATGGGATTTGTCCGATTTGCCAGAATCCCATCACGAACGCCACAGCATTACCGTCCGGATATGTTTTCTGCTATCGATGTGCATATGACCAGGTCGAAAAGCACGGGAAGTGCCCCGTAACGCTATTGCCAGCTCGGATTTGGCAGTTGAGAAAGGTTCTTGTGTAATAGCCTATGTGTACATCTCTTTCTATTACAGACATGCTGAAATGTAGACATGGTAGCGTTTGGTACCGGTGCTCTTGATGTACATTGCTTGGTGACGATGAATCTCGCAGTAGCATGGTCTACGCCTACATCTGGGCCTATTTACCTGTCAATCTGGAGTGCCTTTCGTATCGACTGTGATGAACAATCACCTCCAAAGCCTTGAACGCTTGTCTGAAGTCCGCCTTCATATCCTACACTCACGGAGTCAATCCCCTTCTTCGAAGAAGACACAGCATTACTTACAACAAGTTCTTCTACTCCTACGCTGATTCGTAAGAGCCGCGGATCATCGTTGGGCGAAGAACGACGACGCTGCTCGATTAACGACTCCACACCGCCTAAGCTCGTCGCAGGCTACAAAACGTCAGTCGCATGTCAAGCGTGAAAAGACGCTTTCTCACAATGAAGTACTTCAAGAGGTGCGGCAGGGCACCTGCGGCTTCTGCGTTGTCAAGCTATAGACAGGACGCCTATGTCAGACAGCTTCCACGGGTAATGCGCACAGCCATGACTGACCAGCATCGCGAAGGTCGGGCTATGACCTCCTTCCATCTGCTGCTCAGGCGACCACCCCGACGCGTCCTTACCTTGGAGCGACGAGTGCCAGACCTTGGTCACGATGCCGCCTGCCACACCATCGAAGGACTCGCCTTTCGGCGTGTTGGCGATCTTATTCAGCCAATCCGCCAACGCGGTGGCGGTGGCGGACTGCCGCGGCACGCGGAGGTGGAGCGTCCGGAGAGAGCGTAGCAGGAGCCATGCCTCGAGCGAGCCCAGCACGTTCCCAAGCGCAATGCGATCGAACCACAGCTAGACCATTCGTGCGTATTTAGAAACGGGGCGCAGGCATAACCGAGTTGAAGCCTACCTTTCCCCATTCCTCGTCAGTCTTGACGACCAGGACACCGGCGAGAAGGTCAGAATGACCGCCAAGGTATTTCGTGCCTGCATTGATAAAGTTAGACAAAAGATCTCATGTGATGCCGACGGAAGACTCATACCGCTGTGCAGGATGATGTCTGTTCCCCATTTGAAAGGGCTCTGGAGAGGAGGAGGCCCGAAGGTCGCGTCGACGAGCAGGCGGCCGCCTACAGCGTGAATCTACAAATATCAGCATCTACGTGGGTCGTCTGAACCCCCGGACGGACTACCTTATCTGCGTAGTGCTGAAGATTCCTACATGGGAATTCAGTAAAGGTCATTTTGGCATTGGATGGGACGCAGACTGACCTCGCTTCGCCAGTAGGATTGAGAGGGGTCTCTACCCACGCCAGGTCGACGCCAGTAAAGTCGTCGTCCAAGTCTACGACCTCTAAGGTCCGACCTCTCTTGTAGGTGCTGATGACATGATGAGCCCCATGGTAGCCACCCGTGATCGCAATCTTCTTGGGTTCCAAAAAAACCAACGCCTGAATAAGAACTTCAGCCAGCGGTTCACAACCTCGTACAAGGACTGCCTACGGCGAACGCAGCAGCGAGCCCCGAGCTATATGTGATAGCGCAGCCGCCCTGTGATGGTCCATTGCTCAGGTTTATGACATATATGTGTTGAACGGGTCTCGTACGGTGATCTTGCTGAGGATTGTCTCGACGCGGGTGCTGGTGCCCTGAGAGATGCGCGAATACACATGGTCCTTCGTGGTTCTGGTTAGCTCAGGGCTTGAAAAGAGGAACCTGACATCGGCTTCGCTCTGTGGAACCTCCTTGTGTCTGAACGCTAGAAAGGCATGTCAACGCGTAAATCACAGCAGGCGATGTGGAGATGCTCACTGGTCGAGACGGAGATGGCGGGTGCAACTTCCGGCCCGTGGAAGTCGTCGTCTGCATGAAGGAGGTCTGTCCCGCTCAGCAGGGCAGCGAGAGCTTCAACGTCTATCGAATCCATGATGCGTATGCTTCCGTCGTGGGCGTCCTAGGGAAAGTCGAGCTGACTACCGCTGGTTTTCTACACACAGGAGATAACGAGTCATGCTGTCGCCATCCCGTTCCCGTGTTCGAAGTCCCGCGATATCGTCATTGAACGCCTTTACTCATACTACAGAGATGCATCGGTCATACTCGGGCAGGTATTCGGACACGACAAAAGTGCTGGAAGAATCACTCTGCAGGAATAACGGCGCACATAATACGAAGGATAGTTGCTGCCAGTGCCGAGGAGAAGAGAAAGAATGGCACGTGATGGGAATACGGCCGCGTTGTTTGTGTGTGTGTTCTGCGGCAGCGGCGCGTCCGTAGTGAACCTGCCTCCGACCATCAATTCGTTCCCGCCGCGTCCACCCGCCCGCCGCTCCACCAGGAGATTCTTCGTGTAATTTGGACCCGTAGGCTGCTCAAAAAGTCTCGCATCCCTGTCCGCGTTCCACCATGTTTCGCCTGGTTTGTCTTGTCCTCGCCATCCTCCCCTCCCTCGCGCTGGCCGGCGTGAGGTTCTCCCCCGACCACGGCGATCCACGCTCGCTCGTGGAACGTCGGTATTCGCGTGCACATTCACTTGGGGACCGATACGTCTTCGATGTCAGGGACGGGTGGCAGAGCGTCAACGTGTCCAACCTGCAGTACAAGTACGAAGCGCGCGGGGAGGTGACCAATCTCACAGGAAGTTCAGAAAACCATGGCTTGTCGAGACGAGCGCCAAAGAAGTCTGCTAAAACCACGTCCAAAGGTATCACAGACACCGTCAAGACCGCGATCAAGGACGCGATCAAGGGCCTCAAGGGCATTGGGAAAGCAGAGCCAGTGACGATCACATGGTAAGCAAAGCAGACATTAGCCCCGATACGTCGACGGCAAATAACGGCCGTATGTCAGGTACACTGGCCATGATCTCCTGAATCCCAGTTGCTGGGCAAATACAAAATGGGCTCCAACAGTACGGCACGCTTTCATCTGAAAGAGAGATAAATCACGAAGCCCGCTCACCTAGGACGCGTCTTTCGCATGTGCTCTCACCCTCGAAGGGTGGACATCCAAGCCCCAGTGTTTCAAATTCCTAGAACGTGCGCATAGTTCATTTAAGTTCTTGATGAACCCGTGTTCACCCTATCACGCGGACGTCAGTATGCCACACTCCAAAGACATGCGTATTTGTCCGCGTCGTCGACACTTGCGCCGGGTGCGCAAAAGGGTCGCGACATGTCGACCTCACGAGATCTGCCTTTGGTCAACTAGCTCCTTACGATGAAGGTGTATTGACGGTACAGATGAGGGGAGCAACGGAGCCCGACGACTGGTGCGTACCATTCTGTTCATGGTTGTAACACCGTTGACGACGATACCAATTAAGGTTCGAGAACCTGTGGGGCCCGAAGGCATGATGCAGCATCTGTATCGTCAAAGAAACAAACTATGTATCATCAGCGGATGCCAGGC
Organism: Artomyces pyxidatus; assembly: GCA_022160305.1. Classification (NCBI taxonomy): domain Eukaryota; kingdom Fungi; phylum Basidiomycota; class Agaricomycetes; order Russulales; family Auriscalpiaceae; genus Artomyces; species Artomyces pyxidatus. Next base: position 1,528,785 of record MU277187.1, read on the forward strand.
GCATCCAGACTTGTTGACTCACAGCTAGTAATATCTGTAGCTCGACGCATCCCCCCTTATGTACAGCACGCCGATATGTAGCTCATATATTCACCCTCTTCCTCTTCTTACCCTCTGCAATCTTCGCGAGGACCTTTTCTTCGTCGAGTTCCTCTTCATAGAATTGTGCCGTCCGCTGAGCATCCGTTTGCCTGCGAATGAATTGCAATGCGGCGAGATTGTACCCGATAGTCTGCTTCTTGCGGAGCAGAGCGGCGCGGAGGTGCTTCCGAAGGGGTATGAGGGTCGTTCGCATTATGCGATTCGCCACAATTTGATGATGGTGGGTCTTGAGGAGGAAGAACATGATCCGGGATACGAGCGTTATGTTCCACTCCTGTAATATGTGGTCAGCATACATAGCGAGAAATGGAAAAGTGATTCCCACTCTTCGAGCCCAGATATTCAGATAGACCATCAAGGACATGACCTTAACGAAAGGCAGCACCAACAGCGCGTCCTGTAGCGCAGTGCTCTGCACGCCTTCCACGACGCGTAATACCCAAGCTTCCGGCTCAAGATCGTACGCCGCCAGAACGGCATTCCTCGGTGGAGGCTGTACCTTCGCTTGGTCCTCCTCTGAGAGTCCGACTTTGGCCTTCTCGTACTCGCCCCATATCTCACGCTCACCGTCGGCCAGATCGAGCGCTTCAACGATGCGCTCCCCAGCCATTAGGGTCTCTGCGGTCTGCTTCGACACGCCGGTTGTCTCGGCCTGAGTTTGTCCCTGCGACTCGCCTGATGGGTCGCCACTGCCGATGGGAAGGTCTTCGCGGTTCATGGTATCGGCCAAGCCGCTTTCGTATAAATTTTCCAGCTCGCGTTCTCGCTCCTCTTCAAGGAACAGCTGGCGTACATCCAGACAATCAGAGATCCGAACGTTCCATGCATTGGGACAGTCACTCACAGGTTCGTCGAGCTTCTCCCAGACGCGGATGGACTTATCGTGCGAGCCTGTCACCACGAAGTTTCCGAAGTTGCTCACAGCCAATGCCCAGACTTCACCATGGTGCCCTTCGAGCTTCTGAATGTTCTCGAACTGATGACGCGCAGTTCAATTTGAGACCTTCCTCTGGGAGATTAGAGATATTACCTTGTCGCCGTCCCAGTATTTCAACATCTTGTCCTTTCCGACTGTCCAGAAATAGTGACTTTTCTTCTCGAATGCCACCTGCATAACGCTTTCGTCGTGCGCAAAGATGGACTTGTGGCAGTCGCCAAAATCGAGACCCCATATTTTTACGTTCTTGTCAGCCGAGCATGTCACGATGAGCTTTGAGTCGCTCGATATATCCATTGAAAGGACTGGAAGCTGAACGGTTCCTAACTCAAGAAAATATTTCGCTCGCATGTGTGCAGAGACGTACCTTGTGCCCGTACAACGAAAGGAAGAACTTCAAGGTATCCTGATAGAAAACCTTGACGGTGGAATCCAGCAAAGCGACTGCCAACAGTTTCCCGTCCGGACTGTAGCGCACCGACAAGACATCGTCCGTCATCTTCAGGGTTCGGGTGTGCACCAAAGAAAGATGTTTGCCACTTTGACCCTAAGCCGCGTGTAAGAAAGAGACGTGGTGGCAAGAGTTGAGCTATTACGAACCTGACCTCCTTCAGTTGGTTTCCATTCGATGCCCCAGAACTTGATGTCTTTGTCTGCGCTCCCTGTGACAAGCGCTTGCTCGTCTGGTCGGATATGCATTGACCACACGGTGCTCTCATGAGCTTTAATCGTGTCGATCAACGATGACGAAGAGAGGTCATAGAGAAGAATTTCTCCGGATTTTGTGCCGACCGCGATCTGCGAAAGTACAACACAATGGTCATGATCGCCCACGATATTATGAGGGTGCAATCTTGACACTCACGTAGCGGTCTCCCGGCAGGAAGGTGCTGCAGATAGCATGACCACATTCGAGAGTACGGATGCAAGCCGTCGTCCGCATATTCCATATTTTAAGTGAGCCTGGCATGAGGTAAGCCGTCATAATCCGAGGCACCAAGAAATAGACTTACCATGAGAAGCAGACGCTAGTAGTGTGTCATCAGAGCTCAGGCAAAGTGTTCGAACGTCTGTCCGATGGCCAGGAAGGTCGAGCGAATACAACCGAGTTGCCTCTGGAATCGCGTCTTTTGATTTTGTGGGCTGAGGTAGATTGTATACCTCGAGAGCATTGTTAGACAGTGCCATAAAGAGCTGTAAGTTATGTCTCGAATCAGTGGTACGGAATAGTTTATAGAAGACATACGTGTGTGCTGTTCTTCGTAGTCGCCTCCTCCGTGGCGAATGAGAAGGACCTGATTTTGCCAGTAGCCCGCGCGATGAGATACGGTGTGAATAGATCTGCTACTTCAATCTTTTCGTCCGTGCCAGCTTCTGGCTGGTCTTCGACCTTGCCCTTTCCCTTTGCAGCCTCTTTCTCCTTTGCCCGTTTTCTTCGACGAGCGTGTTTCTTGCGTATTTCTTCTTCAGTTCGAACGCGGAGAATTTCGACAGACCGGTCGTGTGACTGGATGGCAAGGTAGGGAAGCGTGGGGTGGAACGTAATTTGGGAGACACGGTGTTGGGAAGAAAGTGGAAGGGTCGAGAGGGGGTGTATCGCCTTCGCGATCTGTACAAATTGGAGTGTTCAGATAAAGTATACAGACTGATATCAAAGGGCCAACCTCTCCATCTCCCATCTCTTTAAGGCCTCCTTCTAAGGCTTCGCGGTCTATCCTCCACGCCTTCAATTCGCCTTCATTACTACCGGTGAAGACCATGTCTTGCTCCTGATTGACGTCGAGGGTCCAGACTTCGGCGCGATGGGCTACAAGGGTCTGGATACAGTGCTGCGTCGACAAGTCCCACAACTTCATGAAGGTATCCTTAGACGTGGTGAGGATGAGACCAGCGCTAGCGGCCGCGGATGTAGACGGCAGAGAAGAAGAGTAGCTAGAAAGAAACTTGATGCCAGTTATTTGGTCACGGTGTCCTCGCAACCTGCGGGGAGAGATGAGACGTTTTTCCAGTAATGTAGAACATGACTTACCTGAAAAGACCTGCTTCACCCACGACATCCCAGAGAATCAAGTCGGTGTCCTGCGAGCCGGACGCCAATCTCGCGCCAGTCGCGTCGAAGCAGAGAGCCGTCACCGACTTCTTGTGTCCGTTGAAGGTGGCAATGACAGACTTGGACGACGCACTCCACAGCCTGATAGACCCGTCCGCGTAGCCGACTGCGAATGTATCCGTCTGGGGAGAGCGCGCAATGTAAGTAACCTCGGCTCGGAGACCGGTCTCATGCCACATGGCCATCTGTGGATAATAAACATGTTATACTAGTATCTCGGAATGATGACGCACCATCTGCCCTCTCTTCATGTCCCAGACAAGCACATCCTCGAGCGCAGGCACGTATGCGAGTTTACCGTCGTAAACCGAGTTGGCGGAAGGGCTGACTACGAGACCAAAGGCCTAGAGAAGTCAGTAGCTACTCGTTCGAGTGTGGAGATTGCACACCTGTGTAGGTCCGTGTCTCAAGTAGCTCTGCACCATGGCAGAGGACGCGACGGAGTACTTGTACAAGGTTTGGGCCAAGATCTCACATTTGTTTTCCGATCTATTTTCATTTTCCCACGACTGCTACTTACATGCGGAAACGAATTCGAAGGCGGAGAGTACTGCAAGTTGTAGCTGAAAGCCCTGTTGCGCTTCTCCCCAGACATGATGCTCTATTCCACCGCTCCAGAGGCTGCGACCAGGTTCCTCCACTTCGTCAATGCCTCGCCCACCCCTTTTCACGCCGTATACAACGCTGCTCTACGCCTAGAGAAGGCCGGCTTCAGAAAGGTTCGTCGTGTGAGCGCGCTCGCCGCTCTGCGCTGCTAATGTTGTCTTGGAGGTCACAGAGAAGGAGAACTGGGAAACAGATCTCCAAGCAGGCGGGAAATACTATTTCACGAGGTACCACAGTTCACCATCGCGTGGTTGCAAAACGATGGAACGCTCGTTTATCCTTGTCGCATCCTAGGAACCAGAGCTCTCTCTTGGCTTTCACTATCCCGCAGAAATGGCAACCTGGTGCAGGTGTGTCCATTGTTGCGACGCACGTCGATAGCCCGAATCTCCGAGTACGAGTTCCTGTGCTTTCTGGATCTGAGGACCGTTGTCAAATTCAGTCCCGTGTAGATCAGGCCAATCTCTAAACGTGTCGCATCTGGGTACCTCCAAGTAGGAGTAGAAACCTACGGCGGAGGGATCTGGCATTCTTGGTTCGATCGCGATCTCTCACTCGCTGGACGCGTCGTCGTCGCTGGTGGGGCCTCCGGATTCACCTCGAAGCTCATCAAAATCGACCGACCACTTCTTCGCATCCCAACCCTAGCCATTCATTGTAAGTAACCCGCGTCAAGTGTCATGTTAACTCTGAAGAATACTTCACAGTGGACAGAGGATCTGGCGAGAACTTCAAGTTCAATCCCGAGACCGAATTTACACCCATTCTTGGGCTGGTGGCATCAGAGCTGAACGCGAAGAGCTCTGAAAAGGGAAGTGAGCCGCCCACAACACCTGCCTCCAGTATCCAGAACAACCACCACTCCGTCCTTTTAACCCTTCTGGCCGAGGAGCTCCATGTCAGCCCGGAGGAGATCCATGATTTTGAATTGTACGCCTCGTTCTTGCTACGTAGAATTGACACTGACGTACATCAGGCAATTATATGATACTCAGCCCTCAGTCCTTGGCGGGTTAAACAACGAATTCATCTTCAGTCCTCGCATGGACAATCTAGTTTCATCGTGCGCTGTTCGATTCTTCGCATTCCAAAGTGGGATTTACTTACACCGCAATACTCAAGTTTCTGCGCCGTCGAGGCCCTCTCTGAGCATGCGTCTGCCAACCTATTCTCCGACTTGAAGGGCAACGTGAACTGCATCGCGCTGTTCAATCACGAGGAAATCGGCAGCGTGTCGACCTCGGGCGCCGAGTCGTCTCTCATACCCTCGCTTCTGCAGCGCCTTTCCCCGTCCCCCTCTTTACTCGCTCAGTCCATCGCCAAGTCCTTCCTCGTCTCCTCGGATATGGGCCACGCCGTACACCCGAACTACGCAAGCAAGCACGAGGAGAACCACAAGCCCCGCATGAACGGCGGTATCGTGATCAAGACGAACGCGAAGCAACGATACGCGAGCGATGCCATTGGTTCTTTCGTGGTGAAGAAGCTTGTGGAAAAGAAAGGCGGTAAAGTGCAAGAATACGAAGTCAGGAACGACATGTACGGGCGTCCGTCACTCCTTTTAGCTTACTTCGTGTGTTAACGGTGTACTACAGGGCTTGCGGGTCGACCGTTGGGCCGTTCCTTTCGAAGCTCGGCCTGCGCGTCGTCGACGTCGGCAACGCCATGCTGTCCATGCACTCCATCCGGGAAACGGCAGGTTCGCATGACGTGCAGCACGCGATCGACTTCTTCGGCTCGTTCTTTGAAGGCTTCGCGGAATTCGACGCCCAGCTGACGATCGACTAATCAACGTACACATCTGTAACTTATATTGTAGGTTCCGTCTCGCAGGTGAATGATGGGTATGAACGGATTCTCTATATGACTACTGCGTAGGTGGTACAGCGTGATAAAGGAAACATGGGATAGAATACTTTTGAATGACGAAGATAAACTCCGGACTACGTGTTGTGTAGAACGGACGTTCATGATCGTCTGGGTTTCTTTATTGGCTGCTCTGCCGACTCGTCTGACCCTGCTTTTGACCTGGGCGTCCTCGTAGGACCTGTCAGAACGCTGCGTTTCTTCGCTGTCCGTGAGTAGTGTGACAATACCCATTCTCGTTCTGCCTCGGACTGTTCAATCGTCCCTTGCCGAATTTCATACGCTTGAAGAATTGCGCATTCAGTCGGATGACAATGGCGACAGATGAAATTCACTGACGTTTCATCTCAAACCGTGGTCCCACCTCAGCAAGCTGGACATCTTTCGGAGGTGTTTTGACGAAGACGTGATGCCTAACGAGGATTGGAGATCTAATAAGTACAAGCTCAATGGAAGGGTAAGAGCCCAACGCACCGAAATGAGATGAAATCGTTCTCATTTGAGAATGTCATCACTCGCTTGCTGTCCTCCTTTGGTACCGGAAACAGATACTTGAGGCAGTCTCTCACCCGTTCACCAAGTGTCGAGCTGAAATTCTCGAAAATGAGATGAGGGTATTGTTCGGACACAGTAGACGACTTGTAAGACTCGATGTCATGGCGAAGGTTGACGTTATGCAGCGTGAAGTAAAGGGTAGGACCGTGTGGAAAGTGCGAAACGATCATGGCATCTGTGTACGTGTATAAGAGGATGTCCAACTGGACGGTTGGCTACGCACCTGGAATACCGCGATGCTCATGAAGGACAATGAGATCGCTCACATCATTCGCCCGGCACGCTTCCGCTAGGTCTTTGACGACATAGTTTCCTCGGTTTATCCGATGAGAGTTAGGAAACACCAGGCGCATCTCCTGAACATAGCTAAGTGGGCCATGGAAAGGCGTACCAACCCAAGCAGACGTACCTTCGCGAACTGCAACAACTTCGAACTAGGATCTCGCGACGTCGTCAACACAATTTTGGGATCCAGAATGCCTGCCCTCGAGTACTCGCTATCGATATGCGTTGTCGGGTCTGTGGAACACAGAATACATTAATACCTCAGCATACGAAATCGGGTAACGCACCTGTCTGAGCCTCGTCGAATGCTAGATCATTTCCCAGGTCCTTAGCATGTTTCCTGAGCTCAGTCGGAAGCGCCTTCCCACTGGCTAAAGCATCCTTCAGCTGTTGCTTGCGCTCGTAAGTCTGCCGTTCCTGAGCCTCGAGTGACTTCGCGTAGACATATTGCCGTCGTTCGCGGACTTGCTTGCGCAACTATTCACCTAACAGTCAGCGGATGTAGTGCAAGCGTGGCGCTTCATTCACCATCGTTTGAAATTCTCGATCTGCGAGTTTGAGTGGGCGCGAAGCAACTGGAGGAGGAAGTTGCAGGTGCAGCGCAAACTTCAAAGTATCGGCGTTTGAGGGGTGTCAAGGGTCCTCCAGGGTCCCTTACTCGTCGAGCCGGCCCGGGGTCCGGAGGACTGAGGCTAGCTCTCAACTAGCTCTGCCTTCGTTTGGCCTTCGTACCGCCTTCTTACTTCGTACAGCACGAACATCCCATGCCTCCGCAAATTCTCCGCGAAGTTACAGGCGTATTCTCAACTCTGTGGCGCGCATATTGGGGCAAATCTATCATCACGACTGTCGACGTTGTCGCTCCAATATTTGACTCAGACATCAACCCCTATATCCGACCTTCGAAGCCCAGGACATCCTCGACTTGATGGCAGTAAATGAGTACCCCGAACACAATTTCTGCTTAGCGGGTCGGATCATCGTTCGCAAAGAATATGTTAACGGAGAAGATCAGTGGGCTTCGGGCAGATGAGTCGCTGCGCGGGGCACTACTCACAGGACTGCCAGGAATAGGTTAGTTCGCCAAAAAGCTCAAACAAAGACAATGGCTAACCCAGCTATAGGTATGCGAGTCTATGGATTTTTCTTGCCCCTTGAGGAACTGAGTGCCGCTCGCCCCGTCATCTTCTATCAATACGGCGCGGCCTATCTGTTCAACTGCGATGGTGTCTTCGAACTTGACGTCAAACAGGCTCTTGACAACCCCAGCCTGTGTTGCTTCTACCCTGCCGGCACGCTTCTCATCGTCGACAGTGATGCGGCGCAACCTGGTACTCACTCACTTCGACTGCCTGATCAGCATGCGGGGACTGTTCGTCTTCCAGATTCAGTCGCGCCGTCCAGAGTTATACTCGAAATGGGCAAGCCAAGAACCGATGGTACCTGTACTCTGTATGAATCCCTGGGACTGGTCGGAGATCGTGGTTGGGTGAGTCGTTTCTTGTGTAACCTCGCCGAACTGTTAACTCTTGGTCACGTAGTGCGCGGTTGCACTTGCACACAGCACGGCTCCTGCTCACCTGTCCTGAAATAATTTACCGACGTCTTCACGATATGTTTGACCGATACGGCCCTGTTCCGCGTCGTCTTCTGGAACATCTCAGCGATCCTGACTGCCTGCAGGTAGCAGTCACTAAAGCGATCGACACGGATGGTATCGACTTCGGTGTCCTCGCGAGCTCGATGAAATGTCCTCGCAAGGACGATCTGCACACCCGTGACATTTCGCCACTGCTCGTGCTCATCCGACGGCAGAAAGACTCTGAGGATTCACTTGTAGAAACTAGTCTAGTCAGGCCTGTTTCCGAATACATCCACTACGCTATCCAACGGAAGCCCGAAGACAACTGGGTACAGCCCGAGCGTGGGAGTCCTTTCACCACTGTCGACTCTTCCTCTTGCTGCATTACCGAAGTTCAACAGGTCACTCTATTGCCAGTACTATCTTCCCATCGCGCAGGGTAGATCCCGCGTGCAGGTGGAGTACGATGCGAACGACGCCGGTAAGCTTGAAGTGCAGGACAACGTATACTATGTCCCGAAGGACCGCGACAATTCGTCTGATCTGTCTTTCCTATTACTGGGCGATGTGCTCCATGTCTTCGAGCACACGGTCGAGAGGAAGGTCCTGCTAGCGTCGAACTGCCTCGACTGCGTCCGCAAATTCTTCCAGCCTGAGCACTTCGACCAGCTGCAGAAGCACCTCGTGCTTGTCGTTCCGCAGTTCCCTGATGGCAGGCCAGTTGACTACATGATAGCACCTGAGGGGCGTGGAAGCTTCAGATCGTGGGAACTTGTGCTGCCGATCAGCTTCATGAGACGGTGAGCCACGCAGTCCGTAGTTTGTCATTGGCTGCGTAGCTGATCGTCGGTGACGTAGCGACGACAAATCAACGGAAGCCCGCGACTTGCGCCGTAAGTTCAGGGAATACATGCACACCACAGCGCCTGTCCTCTCTGCGCCGCAACCCGGTCAGTCTATGTCAAGGGGTAAGAAACGAGGTCAAGGCTGTGAAAAACGGCAGACAAGTCGGAAGAAATCTCGGAAATGAAGAAAGTCTCAGCTTATGGCTAATCTCGCCGGACTCTTGGAAGTCTGCCAGGACAGATCGAAGTACTGTGTGACAGTGGCGGCGGAAATACTACCACCGCATTGCATGTATTTCTTCTAGAATCTAATGTGTGCAGGATATATCTATGGATGCGCGCTAGAAGAGACACAAGGATGAAATGAGTTGAGTTGTGGGGTTTCGTAAGTGCATGCAGGTAAGTGTGACAAGAACAACATGGAAAACATAGGCTCAGTATGAAATCCAGCTGTATAGTGCAATTTGAAAATAAAAGAGGACTGCGCGAACAACGCCGTGACTCGCTACAGGCGCGCGAGTGCGGGAGGATTGCCCTCCACAGACTCCGGTGAGCATACAGTCCTCATATCACGCAGGGCCTCGCTAAGAGCCGCCTGGAAGAGGGCCGTCGAAGTTTCCGGACATGAATGCTTCGACTCGATCCCGAACTTGATAATATGCGGACCGGAGAGATCTTGTCAGAGACGAAGGGTCAGCTCGCTCGCGCTGAGGTAGCAAGGCTCCACCCACAATTAATCCCGTAGCCATCTTGGTACGACGCTCCGAAGCTAATATGCAAATCGGCATGAGCAAGTGGGGTCATGTGAAGGACATGTATTTGATTACCCAGTCCCGCGAAATAGATGGCCCGCGCTCAAGCCGCTCGTGCTCAGCTTCCACGTCTGACTTTGCTCGAAAAGAGGGTCTTCGAATAAGTCGCTGCGTTCGCCTGGCTGAAGCATGAGGCATAAACCTAGGAGATGGCGGTCGATGCCCTTTCCCGTAGCCGCCTCGCGCGTTAGTGAAGTATGCGTTTGGATAGCGCGGCGGAGGCGCTGTTGTCGTTCTGCGAGCTATTTGCCAAGAACATTTCAGTCAGCAATTATCAGACGTCTGGACGGTGTGACGCACAGACGTGGAAGGATCGACCATGGTGAGGACGAAGGCCCGGCTGTCGCTGGTGAGAGTGCGGATGGTTTCCGTTCGACCGCGATCGAACAGCCTTGTCAAGACCGTCTCGTACGTGGCCGTGAATGTTCCACGCGTCTTGTACCATGCTAGTTGCAGGGCCATTTGGACATATGCATCCGGTGCTAATCGAGCTAGAGAACAGCACGGCGTCAACGTCGACTCCATTTCCAACACGAAGCGACCAACAAGCGTACCTACGCCCTTGATCCAATCGGCGCCATAATCGCTAAACCACAAAACGCTGTCGTCGGAATCGGTGATGAGCTTCTGCGCTCTCGCTCCGGCCTGATCGCATTCTCGTACGACGTGGTCATCTGTTATCCAGTCCAGTCGTTCCCAACCTGAGCCACTGCCGACATTGGAGACCATGGAAGGGATCGGATGGTCAAACGCGGCCGGATCGATGTTCTCAATGATGGCATACTCCGCCACTATGCTCGGGACGAGCGCATCGCATGGAGAATGTTCCCCCATGGCGCCCGCGCGGCTATTGGTTTCGACAATGAAGGTGAAAGCTTTGTCAAACCACCGGTTGCGAGCGTTGCGAGAAGAACGGATGTTATGGAGGTGAAAATCGATCTCTTCGCGTGATTCAACGATAGGAGGTCTCGTGCTTGCATCCGCAGTGGAGATGCCATAGGTATGATCGTCCAGACTGAGTGCGATGACAGACTTCTTGATCGTGTCGAAGGTATCAACGTTTCGAGGAGATAAAGAGAGGAGGTATTCCAGATTCTGAGACACCGCTCAGTAACATTTTTAAAAAAGCGGAATCAAACGCATAACAAACCTTAGCCCAACTATCTCTGTCGTCAGAACTTAACAATCCAACTGGGAAGGCCTGCTCTCCAAATTTTAATCTCTGAGCGGCATCCCATGCAACACGGCGGAGCCGTCGTTCAATTTCAGGCGCTCCAATGGCCGTCAAATCTTCATTGTACACTTCTATGGCATAAAACCAGTCGTGGACCATGACCAATATTTTACGCGCCGATAATTCAGATGGAGATGGTTGTGGACTGAGGGCGTCGCACCCTATCTGGGGTATTCGGCAGGTGTAGAACATTTTGGCAACATTTTCCCGAAACCAGATGCCTATCCACCTTAGTTTTCGTCCATGCGAGGGTAGAGAAGACTCACCGGTTCGCGTTGTGTCAGGGTATAACTCTTGTCTAGAACAAGTCAGGCTACCGGTTTTACAAGGTGGATTCAGTTATTGGACATACCGTTGTAGTCGATCCTTGAACTCCAGAGTCCGATGGATCAGCCAAGCGGCACGCCGTATTTGCCATGGGTTGAAGCCAGTAGTACCAGAGGGAGACTGTCCTCGCAAAACGTCCTCAGGGACGGACGAGTCGTTGAAGAACGCAAGCCACCAGTTCGAATTAATGACGAGTGGTGACCGCCATTCGTGGTATGCTTTCTTCAACCAGATATTGTCATCCAGCCAGTTACGAGGTGACCTTTTGTCGAGTTCTGCCACCAAGTTAAGCCCTACGGATACGAAAGTTTGGACGAGACTTGCCGACTAGACGTTGCTGCAAATGTGACCCGACGCCGTTCTCGAATTCGCTGGCCCACTGCTGCCTCGAGTTCAGAGCAGAACTCACAGGCAGACCTCCACGAGACTCTTCTTCCTGGAGGAGTGGCTCGAGAGACTTGACGTATTTCTGTAGCGTCAAGCGTAGGTTGGGGACAGGAAGACGGGGAAGAAATGGAGTTCCGCGTTCCGCGGTGATGCTTGAGCTCCGACGAGACATTGAGGGAAGGCGAATGCGCTGCAGGTTTCGGGGGCCAGAGGACAATAAATAGTTCATGTCAGGCTATTTTCATCGCGTTAATTCCATGGGGATTCGATAGGGAGGATGAGGATGCAAAGCAAGACTGACTGTAATCACCGTGGCCGGCATATGCATCGGCGAATTCGGACCCAGTGCTTCGGACTTCCGAGCTCGGGGCCACGTGCGAACCTCCGAACCTCCCCAGTCGGTACTCTGTGCTCGTTCGCATCATCTCCTCGAGTCTAAGATGTCGCATCGAATATAAGCAGAAACTCATTAAAAATGCATCCTTTGCTTTACGGTCTGTGCTATTTTTGAGAGGTGTGTATCTTGCATCACACGGTGATATAGTGGAACGCCGCAATACCGACGCTACGCTGCGCGTTGCCGAGTACGAGCTTCGGCGCTGACGAAATACCAACAAAATACTGCCGCTCGCCCCGCGTCCCCGTCCGCCCCCAAGCTCGTGTACAACCGCCATCCCAATGCTCTTCGACCCTGGTGACAACTACCACGAGTTCGATGGGGCCGCATTACCGTCACGGTCTCGATTGCTACTCGCACGCTTCGTCCGGCTGTGCGCGCTCTGCAAAGGAAGCCCACCGGCGCTCTCGTACCGCTGATTTCCGCGCCGTCTGGCCAATGCTGAATCACCGGCCATCGCCCTCTAGGGTGCAATAGGCACTTTCGTGCAACGGCTGATGTAGCAGCTGGTGGTAAATGTGCGGTCCGTGTTGAACACATGCCGCAAACTTCGGAAGCACTCGATTGTTCCCGTAATAGTCGCCAGGGAAGAATAAATCTGATGAACGTTGCGCAAGATTATCCAGAGCATGAAGTACGTCACGTAGGAGGGTCGTACCCAGTCGTATCCCCGGCTTGACAAGGGCATGGAGAGAGGTCGTGAGTAGTGGTCGTCGAGACATGGTCGATGGCTCGTACCTATCGATTCAACACGTCCCCATGAATATTGTCACCTGATAATTTCTTCGGAAACGAATCTGTAAACCCAAACCCGCCGTCCGTAAATTTTGTATTCTCGGTCTCGCAGTCCAGCCATGCCATGCAGAATTCGAGGAGAGATATCCCGGGGAGGAGAGAATCCAGCCATACGTCGACTTCGGTGCGGCAGTGGTATCCGCAGACGCCATGAGAGTAGACCCCCAATCGTGCACTCCGTAGGGCTGTGGCCGCCTCGCGACTTGTACTGTCGACTAGACACCTTCATAGTGAGAAAGCGGGCTTACTGTCAACGAGCGATTTTGGCTTCAGAACAAGCGAGACCGCAATTCAGCGTGTAGCGTGCGGCGTGGAAGGATCGAGGACCGCCTGAGCCGGATCTGGGTTGACCTCGAAGATGGAGGCAGGCGGACGAGAAAGGCGGTGTCCAACTCGATCCAGGTCGTACCGCGCTTCAGGGTATTCCTTTCAGCAACCTTGCTGGAGAGACGTAAGGCGGCTGAAACATCGCGGAAGTAAAGACTGTGCACGCGGAGACGTCGCGTCCTTCGACGGCGTTGGGACTATAACTGTGAGACACAGCCTGCCCGCATTATCGCCCAACTCGTTACACCGACGATCTGGGAAAAGACGAGGCAATTGGTGAAGTCCCCGAAGACATGAGGACTGGGCAATATAACCAGAAGAAGAGGCAGACTTAGCTGGCAAAAAGAAACTCTATTACTAGTCAACCTTGAGGCTCAGCTGCGTGCAACTCATCCATTCGATCTGGTCGTGCCATGGCTTCAAGACATCTGAAGAGGTCAGTGGTGAGCTAGCCACAGGCATCGAGTAGGTCAAAACCCATGTGTGAAAAGCGCGCGGCAGGCATGAACGGGAATCCATACACGCACTCCTAGGAGTTCGGTTCGTTCCGCGTAGACCTGCGTCGTGTGGGGGGGATGTCGGCTTTAGAATTCTATCCGAAGGACGTAAGCCATCGGACCTTTACATCCTGAGAAGGCCATTCAGGGGAGGGCGGATTGCAATCAGACATCCTCGGTGATGGCTTTGACTGAGGGTCGGAGGGTGTACGGCACCACACAGAAGGTCCTTGCGGGTCAACGGTGTTATGATAACATATCCTCTGTTTAGCTATAGCGTTTGTCGGCTCCTTCGACTGATATTTCGGAGCTTGACATACCGTAAAGATACCGAGGTCAAAAAACTGGAGCTCTTTTCGTTCACATGTGCAATTCTCGGCGGCGGCTACCGAGACCATGATGCTGCGTGATTTAACTCCACGAGTATGGGGATAGCTTGGCCGTCCGCACGAGGCGCCCTAAGGGTGCCAGCGTGGTAGATGATGCATCGATGATGAGAGACGTACAGATAGCCGTTGGTTCCTTGACGGAGAGGCAGCAGAAGCGCAGGGGCGTCGTTGCAAGTAGATTAGTCGCGGCGACCTCCAAGTCGAATCCATATCGCGAACGGGCCGCCTGAAAATTTGTATCAGAGTACTGTCAGTTGAGCAGCATGCCCAGCAAGCAATCGATTTGTGGGACGATCGAACGGCGATCGTGTCTCGTGTCCATTGCAGAGCCATACGCCCAAATGAAAAGGCGGTGTACGGAGATTGAGGTATCCAAAGAATAGTCGGGCGGCCCCCAGCAGGTCGATTAGATGGAGCCGTGTGGAATCACCATTCCACTCTCAATCGCTGCGGCGACTGTGATGGAATTGCGGGAAAGAGCGGGAGATTCCGCCGACAGCTGAAGATAGAATAGCGTGTGCGCCGCCTACCCGCCGTGGTAAGACATGGAACGGTTGCGGCAGACCGACAACGCCGGGTAGACCATTTGCGGAGCATGACACTCACTACCTGCTTGGGTGCTGCTTGGCGGTCATGAACGCCGACTCAGTGATGAGAGGCGTGATACACGTACTTTCCCCCCTGCCATACGTGTCTCGCTAGATCGACTTCGGAGCGCGATGTCACAGTAGTCGGTGAGGGAAGGTCGACAGCTGCCGCCCAACGCGTACGTCGAACATTGAGCGTTCAAGGACACGGGAGATCAAGAAAATGGCGCCATGGAGGTGAAAGTCGGGACATTCCCGCAGCGATTGTTGACCCGCCCATGTCGTTAGGCGATTGAGAGTGAAAAGGGCCGGTGCCGTAGCTGAAGCGACGACCGCCGGCAGTCAAGCGGCAGTGGACGCGGATTGTTCCTTGCAACGGCAAACAAAGAGCGGTTGATGAAATGGGGAAAAATGGAGAATAGAACAAAACGACAGTCGCGCACGCTATGGCAATAATTTCAGCAGGATTGTTGATTTACGGCGGGACGAGGACGCTTGCAGACATGAGAGAGAGGCGCGCGCTGGCGGGCCGCAGCCGTGTTGTCGGGGGCAGCCACACGCGGCGGACGGCGCACAACTTCACAGCATCTGACCACCGACAACCTCACGGTCATCAACCTCCACGGCCCTTGACAGCCTCAAAAATCATCCAAAATCATCCAAAATTCTGGCTGGTCCTCAAAAACTAGACTCTATGCTCCTTTGATCCACGTACTATCCTTGCCTAATACTCGATGAACAAAAACCCCTTTGCGCCTCAACCGTCGTACAACCCTC
Organism: Artomyces pyxidatus; assembly: GCA_022160305.1. Taxonomy (NCBI): domain Eukaryota; kingdom Fungi; phylum Basidiomycota; class Agaricomycetes; order Russulales; family Auriscalpiaceae; genus Artomyces; species Artomyces pyxidatus. The sequence continues at coordinate 1,544,202 of MU277187.1, forward strand.
AACCTCCCCTTCCCCCCGGTCCCCCACCCCCTCAGCCTACTCAGCCTGATTATTCGGCGTATTGGGCCGCTGCAGCCGCCGCTCAGCCTCACGGTCAACCGCCTTATAACGCGCAGTGGCCTGGGGCTCCGGCAGCGGCGCCTCCTAGGCCTCCGGCCGAACAATCTGCACTCTATGCGAACTATGGCTATGGCGGGCAGCAAAATTTTCAGTGGCAGCACCAGCAGCGTGTGCAGCAGGCGGCATTCCAGCCGCCTCAACCGCCACCTCCGCCGCCTCAGCAATACAATCCTTACCACCCCCAGGCTGCCGCTGGGTTTGTTCAGCCGTACATTCCTCAGTCAGCTCCTGTGCCGCCCCCGCCCCCGCCAATAATGCAGCAGCCCTATGTCCCCCCAGCACCTCAACAGCAGCAACGACCGTTCTATCCTCCGCAACAGCAGCAACAACGGCCGATGCAGCATCAGCAGCAGCAGCAGCAACACGGGCATACCTTACACCACACGCCTCCGCAGCATCTCCCGCCGGCGAAACGTATTCGGTTCGACGCGCCCGGGGCCGCGAATGGGCGTCCACCTCAGCAGCATCTACCACCCCCGCAGCCTCAGTTTCAGCCTCCCCCGCCTCCTCCTGGCCCGATGCCGGGTCAGATGATGCCACAGCAGCCCATGGGTCCCGGTGGCTATGGCGGTGGACGCGGCGGCGGTCCTGGAGGAGCTCAACAGGGGCGAGGTGGTGGTCAGAGCGGACGTGGGGCAGTCCGAGGTGGCCGGGGTGGGAATATGGCGAACAACAGTAGGGTTGTGGGCAGGGGCAGGGGTGGTGGGGTTTTCAACGGCGGTCGTGGGGGTAATGCCCAGGGTGGGAACCAGCTGAAGAACCACGGGTCGAGGGGGAACTTTGGTGGGAATAGGGATTTTGGGAACCGCAGAGGAGGGTCCTTCATGGGTGGGGGCGGAGGTGGGCCGGCAGCAGGAGGAGGGCACGGGCATCATCAACAGGGGACAGGGTCCGCGTCGTTCCGTGGACGTGGGCAAAGTCACGCGCATCCTCACAGCTATTCGCGCGGCGGTCGACATGATGGCAGCAGCGGAGGTAGCGGGATGTTTGGATCGCGTGACGGCGCCATGACTTCGTCGAGTTTCATGAGCAACACGACGAACGGCAGCGGTAAGAAGGATGAGAACCGACGCACTCTTACGGACTTCAAGATCGTTGGCCTCGAAATCCGGGAACTCTCATGGACTTGGGGGCAACTACACTCAATAATGACTGCTCCAAAACCCGAGCCTCACGAAGAGAGGCCATCAACTGCCGAGGATAAAGTCGACGACGCTTCTCCGGAGCCAACCAGCGAAGTCCCGCAGACCAAGGAGGAGGTTGAGGAGCCACTCATCGTCCCTCCTGCTGACGAGCCTAAACAGGAGGAACTTGACGACGCTGCGGTTAAGAGCGATTTCAATCATGGTCTCGACACTACCGTACCCCCTGCTGTTGACGACAAACTCAACCCTACAACCACAACTACTATGGCAGCACCAAGCCTTATTCCTCCCCCTCCTTCGCGCCTTCATATCTACTTCCATACGCCTGTGACACCGGACGATTCGCATCCGATTCCGCACATCGCTGGGTCGTTCACGTTCGGTTCTTCCGATGATGTTAACACCCGCAAAGGCAAGCGGAAGAAGCTCGAAGACGACGACGGAGACCTCGAGGAGCGCAGAGCTCCCCCACCTCCCCCTGGTAGGTCACATCATGAGCGTTCGGTGAGCGTCGACCGGGTCGATCGTGCGAGCGTCGCTCCAAGCGTTGCCGAGACGGCCAGCGAGGGCGATTGGCTCATGGCTGCCATCGGTGAGGACGAAGGCGATGCAGACGGGGAAGTTGAGCTTCATGTAAGCGAGATCGGGCCTCATGTGGATGGCGACGCCGTCGGGGGCGAAAGTAATGGAGATGTGCCGGAGGGTGGTGACTACGGTAAGTCTCGTTCTGATCCGCTGAATCTGTGCTTTGTGTGGGCGTTGGCCGCGGCGCTTAGGGTCTCCCCGCTGTGTCCGCGTGCCCGTATGCACGGGGCGCTGGTAGCGTCTGTGCGCGCGTCCACCTTGCTGACTTCGTTTTCGTTTTCGTTGTTAAGGCAATTATGATGATACAGTGGTCAGCCATGGTGATGGAGGCGGCGAGATCCATGACATGTCATTAACGGAGGACCCTCCGGGCCTCGCGGATGGACAGGCTCTGGACGATGCACATGATGCATCAGTTGCCGCATCAGTTGCGCCTTTGGAATCTGTAGAGGACGGCGAGCCTCAGGAGCCTAGTCAAACGACCGAGGAGGCGGAGGCTTCCGAACCCTTGGCGGGCGATGAGACAGACATCGTACCTCATCTTGAGCAGGAACACGCTGTTCCTCCTCACCCGTCTGATCCCGCTCCACCTAATGCAGATGCTGCCAGTGCTTCCGACGTCACGGGCCCTCCCATTGCGGACCCCACGGACGTTTCTACGTCGGCCCCAGTTGTTCCTGACAACTCGGTCGCCTCGTCGTCTTCAGTCTCTGCTCCTTCCGTTCCTGCTCCCTCCGCAGAGCCTGCTTCGCCCGAACAGACTGCTGACCATCCTCCCAGCCCCGATCCACAGGTGCTCAATGTGCAGCCCAGCACGCAGGAGGACGGCACAACTTCTTCGACCACCGTTATCGACCGTTCACTCACACAAGAGGTATCATTCGGCGACCTGCAGTCAACATACAACGACGAGTACGAGGCTACGCAGGTCGAGACTCAGATCGATGAACCCATCTCCCCTGATGCGACGACTCTCGTTTCTGGCGATACCAGCATCTCAACTTACGGCGAACTTAATCAACTGATGCCTGTGAAGAATGAGCCACAGCCAGGCGCTCGCACACCATCGGCCAACCGCCTTTCGATCTCATACGCTGCAGGCACGAAGCGCCTGGTCATCAATGCCGAGATTGTAGAGAAGCTCACTGTCTTCAGAAGCGAGGGGCGTATTGAGATTTTGGTGCGGCTCGAGCGTGATGGGGTTAATGAACTGGACGGGATACTGGTACGCCCAAAATGGATATCCGCCATGATGTGTTTCCCCTTCTCATTATGGTTTAATCGCAGATCGAGAGCCTATCAGATTCGACCAAATCATATTCGCCGCTGGAGACACTTTCTCCGGTTGTCGAGGCCGATCCGACTGTCCCGCCTTTTTCTAAGGCCGGGATTCCATGCGTCCTTACCCTACTCGTGCATCTTGATACGGAGCGCCCATTCTCCGAGCCGAAGTGGGTGAAGACGGGCGACGTGCAAGAGTGGCTGAAAAGCATGTTTGGCCGCATGTTTTGGGTTGCAGGAGACGCGGCCGAAGGCTGGGAAAAGAAGATTGAGGTGGTAGATCCCGACCCGGTAAGCTTTTGCGTTGGATCCGAAACTATATCTGGCAACCAACTGACTGATGCGGATAACAGGCGCCTACGATATGGACTGTACTGGAGGGTTGGTCTGTCAACTCTCCGGTGGGTCTATTGACCGAGCGACAGCGGTTCCTGCGCACGCACTTGTCGGAGACCGACAACCTCCTCGAGATTCTGTTGCGCTTGGTCAGGGGCGAGCGGGCCACGCCGTTCTCGCAGTCCGCGCCTGCGATCTCTGCGCCGAGCATCTCGGGGCCGCTACTCTCCGCGCTGTCGCAAGGCTCCGCTCACGGCGCCCAACAGACACACGTCTCGCTTGCCGTACTCGCTATGTTCCGTATGGCAATGGAGTACGCGAAGAAGGCCGTCGGCGAGGAGAAGGGCAAGAGCGAAGTGGAGGAGCGCGTTGGCGAGATCATCCGGTGCTTACCGTCACATCTGCTGTACAAAAGCCTCGACGGGATCTTCAAGGAATGGAAGGTGGAGAAGAGGAATGGCAGGTGATATTGGTCGTGGCTTCTCCCGCTTTGTTTTTTGGTATCAACAGCTGTCACCGCATTGAGAATCGTATTGGTCTGCTGCGTGGCTAGACCTTCTTGCAAACTTCAGTGTTCACGCGCACGTTTCGGGGACAGTAGGCCTGATAAGCGGCTGGCGGTCGCTGCGGACACCACCAGACGGCTGTCTATGCGGTCGACATTGCGGCATAAGTGACGTACGCCCCAAGCGTGTGCCCGGGGTGTAGAAATTGGTGTATCCGGTACGACGGTACGTGACGAAACGACTAAGTACAAGTCGGGTCTGGCTCCGGGGAGACTAGGCTGGGGGCTGAGACCTAATGATGCGCCTCAGGACGACGCGGCCATGTGTACAACGCCACTATAACGATAAATCCCTGGGAGTACGCATCTAACAAATCGTTTTATCAGGGCGGAGGACAACCACGCGTCCGCCGCATGCTGCGAGTAACTGGCCCATTTACTTAGTCAGGTATCTGATCGATGAAGAATGCTGGACCCCCACGGTCGGCAGCATTCTTCAACGGAAGTGCTGCGTGGGGAACAGATAGCGGGTAGATAGCCAATTACAGCGTCGCGGAACGTCTGTCTTGTGCAGAGGAACACTGAATCATATGAATGAATGGATACCGAACGTGCGGTCGTCCTGTGAAACCACCGGTAAGGGGTGAGGAAGAGATACAGGTGGTGGGTCCGGGGCAGAGGTGGCTTTCGCAGCGACTGGTGATTGGTCGATTCGGAAAATATATGGGCACTATTGAGGCGCAGAGCGCGGCCTAAAGGAGATATCCCGGTTGCAGGAGCTGCTGTACGACCGTGAACAATACATATGTGCTGCATATATCCGAGCACCTGCGCATACACTGACGAAAATTCGATCGTCGCGCGTATGCACCCCCTGTCGGCAAATCACTCGATGCTCCACCGCGGGGTACAAGGGCAAGCGTGTGGCACAGCCGCACTGGTGTCCAGACTCAGGAGGGCTTAATGAGACACGCGCAAAGCGCCCACAGTAGGCTCGAGAGGGGGACATACGTCGAGCGCAAGGTAAGGGCAATTCATTCAGAAGCGCCGTGGACGCCAGATCCTGGATTTTGCGAAGACGACGCCAAATATAGTGAGAGCGTCGGCCTTCGAAATGCTACCAACCCTAAGGAGACATCTCGATCGTGTGGAGCCTCTGCGCGAGCCAAGATCCAAAACTGCCCGGGAGATGAACGAGGCCTAGATCCAGCTGCGAAGGTTAAGCTCCCGCTCGCCATGCCCCTCTGAGGGTACTGATATTTTTGAATCAACATCATGCTGTTGATCGCAGAGAGTCGCCAGATGGGGCGCTGCGCGTATGTTTGCATCGAGGCTGATTGAACTGCGAGACGGATGGCCGTATCGAGATTCATACAAGAGTGGCTTCGAAGACACGTACGGGTTATGCAAAGTCCTGTAAGCGCAAATGGGTTCTCGGATTGAGATCATACCAAGTATGAGAGAGGTCTAGAACTGCACACCTTATCTCTGAACCCCACAATCGACATGCGCACCCAGCGTGAGTGACGCACACTAGGGCATTAAGGGCACTGAGGGCATATTCGCGGAGTGGCACGCCCCTCGACGGTCATGAGTTGTGTGAGACAGACGCTTGGCGGAGAGTACAAGGAGGAACGAGGGTACTTCTACGCAGCCTCAAAACCGAGAGAACCGGGGTGCGAAGTAGAGATCTGGCTGGTGATGATGGAGGTCGGCTGGTGGATGGGGGTGTCCTCGAGTGATTCACGACGACTTAGGTTCATAGAGACGGGAATACTGGATTCGTACTCGGACGCATAGCAGATCAGGCCATCCAGCGTAGTGGTGTTAGGCTGTTCACCTGGGCATGCGAGGAAAGAGCAGGCCCCTGGCAAGCTGCAGCACGACGTGATGTCCGAGGCGGTAACTCAGTTAGGTCCTGACTCCTGTGTGAGTTTGCACGTCTTTGTTGTGGGCGCCGAGGAGTAGATACGGGTACTTACGGGGGAGGGTTACGGAAGGACGAGCAAATGGTGAGGACGACGGTTGGAAGCCGAGGAGATGAAGGCGGACGACGAGGTGGACGACGGAAGGACGACGAGTGGACATAGTGTGCTATGTCCGGGCCGAAGGAGCCGTTAGCGCCGTGACGGGCCGTGGGTGGCGGACGACCTCCTAGCACGGTTGGCTCACGACCAGCCTCACTAACACACCGTCCGGTCCCGCTACTTGTCCGGCCAGCAGGATGGCTTGCAACGTGACAATGGGTGGTCATGTTATGGCGGGACGGGACGCTTTCATAGTAATTGGTAAATGATCTGTCATAGTTCCACCTCGTGTGCCAGGCTCACAGATGTTTTCCCCGTCTCGCCCGATCGGAGCTCGAGACTCAAGACCTACCGGCTGCACCTCCACCTCATTGTGCGCCCCGCAATCCATAAAAGCGCGTTTGTCTCCTCCTTGGCTGGCAAGAACCGCACCCAGGCTTGAAGCTCTGTACCCGGCATTGTTTCCTCTTTCTCGTCCTCGTACAAGTATCCCTGTAACTAATTTGCTTCTCCTTGCATTGTTCTCTCTTCGTGCGTTTGTACCGTTCCTCGCTCTATGGCTCTCGCTGACACACAACTTGACTTTCAGGACTACCATGGACCCATTCTACTCCTTCGACGCCATCCTCTTCCCAGCAGATGGTCGCCCGCCCTCTGTCGTACCCCTCATGAGCAGCCCAGCCTCATTCACCGATCCCCACGGCCTCCAGGCGAGCCAAAACACGGCACGCGTCCCCCACCCAGAAGTCTACATGGACTATGTGGCGGAGAACGTCCCCCGCGCGTGGCACCACCAGGTAAGCTTCCGTCGCGTCGCAATGTGCGCGCCACACCGCTGACCGCGTCCTATAGCTCGTCGAGGCACTTGATGGCATGAACAAAAAGTTTACGAACCCATACATCATCTACTTCCCTGTTATCTCGCGCGATGGCATGCCGTTCCCTATCAACAAGGCTATTCAGGAGATGCAGGGGAGGATGTTTGTGAAAGAGTACGCGTGGCGTGGAAACATCGTCGTCGCGAAATACAGCGACGGCCGCTTCTCGCAAATGACGCACGCGTCAATGGCGGACTTCCCGATCTTGAAGAACTACCTCTCCACCCACGCGTCGCCGATCAAAGTAAGCGAGCCCTCCTCTGTTGCTGCAGCCGCGCCGGTCGCTTCGAGTGCTGAGAACGTACATAGCACTTCTGAAGCAGCGCCGCAGTCCGAGAACCGGGAGTTTACCTACCAGTGATGTACTTTCGATCGAGGATCCGGACTTGTTTACACAGCTGGCTGTTTCTGGTCCGACCTTTCCAAGTGCCGCTATCGCATTGCCTATCATACGCCCCAGACGCTCTTACAGTATGTTGACTGTTTCCTGACAAAAGTATGGCTCAGTACTACCTGTATATAGACATACGGACGTCATCCCTCCATGTATAAATATTGAATACATCAGTCGTGTCCTATAGCTCCTCGTGCTTCACCGCCTTCTCCGCGGGTGCCGCTGGCGCCTCCTGCGCCTCTTCATGCAACGCCTCCGCCGGGACAGCCGGCTTCTCGCGTGCGAGACGCGCCTTCGCAGCCGCCTCCTTCTTCGGGTCGCAGTGGACCGGGATCGGGCTCGCGGGGTCGATGGTTTCGTGAGAGACGCGGCCCACATGCGGGTATGACTTGTGGTCCTTAAAGAACTTCTTCCAGTGCGCAACGCCCTGCAACGCAAGGACAATGATGCCGTCAGACAAATCCACAGGCGATTTGGCAGTGCAGTCTACGCACTCGCAACTCCTCGTCGGTTAGCCCGCGCAGGTCGTGCGTACGGTGGTCCTTGAAGCAGCCCGTCCCGAACGCACGGGCAGCGTCGATTCCGGCCCTGGCGACGCAGTAGGTTAGCTCGGCCTGCGCAGATCGCAACGCGCGACGCACATGAGATGATAAGAACCGCCGGGCCCGTACACGCGGCGATTGCTGGAGACGTCGTACACGTCCCCGTCGATCTGCACAAGCGAGCGAGTCAGCCGGAACGCGCGCGGAAGGCGCACCACGACGCACGGCTAAGTACAGCGGCTTCTCGGGATCGGACCCGTCGAACTGCAGCAGCCCCCGGTCCGAGTACAGTCGTTGCTCGGACTGCACGCGCAGACAGGAGTAAGATGCCGGCAGGTGTGCAAGATAAGATGCGGGCGTACCGGCCAGTATGTCTTGAGATGCGACCACTTGCCGTCGTAGCCCCACAGGAAGTCGCCCGAGATGAGCTTGCCCGAGAGCAAGATGAAGAGCAGCACGTAGACGAAGAACTTGAGCAGCCCCGCGAGGCCGACCTCCTCCTCGAGCGTCGGGTCGGGCTCCTCGGGGCCGACCTCCTCGCCCTTCGCGAGCTTCTCCTCGCGCTCCTTCTTCCGCTCCAGCCACTCGTCGTGCAGCTTTTTCTGCCGCTCGCGGTAGTTGTGGTACCTGCAACACGCACCCCGCGCTCAGCGGACACGTCAGCGGACACGGAGGCCACGTACGCTAAGAACGGCTTGTTCGCGCGCTTGGTCGAGACCATGCGGTTCGGGATGGACGGGTCCTTGACTTTGGGGTTTTCATCCTTGAAGGTGAGGTCCGGCTTCGCTTCGATGTTCGTGATCCACGACATGGTGGTGGGATTAGTGCGCGGGGGATGGTGGGCGTGTGGATCAAGGGTGGGTGTCGCTGGCAAGTGTGCTCCTATGGGACCCCTCCAGGCACAGCTCGACAATCTCTCGACACGTCGCGACTCGTGTGCCACGCAAACCGGCGCACGCGCTCGTGAGATCCTAGAGAAATAACTCGCCTGTGATTCGGCGAGACGGGCCTATTCTCAAGCCGGCGTCGTGGGTGTAGGAGGTCAAGCAAAAGTCTGAGCGCTCAGGTCGCTGAACAAGTCTATCACTGCCAAGGACTCGGAGAGATATCATCTTTTCGTCGTCGTCGACAAAGTCAGTGCAGATCAATGTTACGTTATTTTCATCATGACGCAGACAGACAGACTACGAATCAATGCGAAGGCGAGATCCCATTGACAGCTATCCACGACTTGTAAATATGACAGAGCGAGCAATTGTATTAGGTGAATAGGTCGCTCGTACCCTAGTAGGCACTACGAGGATGTGTAGAATATCATAGATGGTACACACTGACTGATGAGGGGGCGGAGAGTAAGGGGGCGTATGAACCGACAACAGAAAACTGCATGCACAAGTTGAAGATGGAGGGATATCTGAGAAACCCGTGTAAAATATAGATAAACGAAGCGGAAGATGAAAAGAAACAGAAGAAAGACAAGTCGATGCAGTGTCTGGAATAGTAATGAAGAGGGCCCGACCGGGGGAGCGAACGTCCGTGCGTCCATGACGAGAACCCGGAGCCAAGAGAGCGGAGAGCGATGGGGCATACGACGAGAACATGCGTGCGCGGACGGGAGAGCAGTGCAAGGCAAATTAAAATACGATGATGACAACAAAGCGGAGCCGGCCATGGGGTTGTGCGAATGTGAATTGAGAATTGTGCAGTGAATATTAGGAGCATGCGGTTCCGTCGGGCTTTTGAGACCAAGATGCGGCTGAAGATAACGACACGTCAACGGGTCTTCGTCACGAAACGCTCATAGCCTATCGCTCCATCCTCGTGGGTTCCGTTCACCATCGACTAGCTCCTCGCGTTGCCGCGGTCGATCGCCGGCCTGCTGCGAAACGGTCACGTACGCGCCTCCGACCTCTTCCTGGTCCTGATCCAAACCAGGAGGCACTGCCGGCCCTGAATTGGATAGGTACTGGACGTCGCTGTCCAGGAAGTCGTAATCCTCATTCTTACTCCGCAGAGCAGCGAACCGCGGTGTCTTCGTGAACTGTGAAAGCGTCAATCAACGTACACAGTAAGGAGAACAGCGTCAACAAACCTTGGGCACAGAATCAGTGGCCATCAGTCGGAAGACGTGCGTTTGTATGCGCTCGTAAAGCTTGATCATCATCTGGAGTTGCGTCGCGTTGAACGCGCTCAGCTGCTCCGGCTCCAGACGCCCCTGGAATGGCGTGCCCGTTAAACCCGTCATCACCTCACTCAGATACCCCGACAACTCGTTTCGCAGCCCGTGGTCGATGTTCAGCTCGCACTGACTTGACGGCGCAAGGTACGTGTGGTAAATGAGGAAGGCTTGCTGGATGAGCGCCTCGTGATGTTGCTCCATAGCCACCTGCCCTGGCGTAATCTTTGCGCCCGCCGTTGTCGGCCGTGGCGGTTGATAAGCAGAAGAGGCCGATGATGTGATGTTGAACTTCCGCTTAAAGTCCTCGACCTCCAGCCAGAACGACAAGTTCTCTTCGCAGAAGTTGTCACGAAGGAATTCGCGGAAGAGACCGCGGAGTTTGGGCTGGTCGATGATGAAACTCAGGCGCTCGGTGTTGCTCTCCTTGCTCCGCTTGTCGGTCTGGTCGTAGTTCGCGTTCATCTTCTCCGCGAGAGAGATCCGTCGGTGGATCTTCGCGTCGCCGGGGGTGAGAGATTTGGAATCCTTCAGATCTTCGATGGACGAGCGCTCGGTGACGAGATTCGCATTAGAACTATTCGGCGAATCGCGCACGCCAGCGCCGGAGTTCTGCCACCGAGCAGTGCGAATGCCTTCGTCCGTGATCTTGTAAATCGCCTTTGCAGTGCAGCGGAACTCTCCCGTTTGCTGAAAACATGATCATCAGCAAATCGACTAGTGAACAAAGAAGATTTGCGACGTACGCTAACGGGAGAATTTCCACCTGGCGCCGACCCACGAACCGTGAAGATGATAGCAGAGTCGTTGTTCTTCCGCTTATCGCTGACCAACGCAATCAGCCCGAAGCGAACAAATTGTGCAGCCATTTCCGCCGCTTCCTCCCGACCAACAACAGACGTGAAGTCGCAGAGCCACTCGAGGGCCGCCAACGCTGCGAAGCAGAAACGGTGATTGATAAGCTGGTTCTTGCCCGTCGGCGCACGGTCCTGGACATCCATAAGTTGAATACCCTTGGAACGATCATGGTAAGCAGCTGTCGGGTCGACGGGTTGAGCGGTCTGGGGCGTGTAGTTTGCTTGCCGACCAACAAATCTCCGGAAGAGGGCGGTGATGACGGATTGGGAAACGATGATCTCGTCGTCGACTGAGCGCCGTTCGAGATGGAGGAGCTTCATGCAGATGGGTTGTGACGCGAATACGTGTGCAAGATGGTCGCCGTTGATGCCGTTGCGGGAGATGAACCGCTCCAAAACATGCAGGCCTTTCGGAGTGAGAACGTATACGCCACGATCCTTGAAGAGGTTGGAGGACGGGTCAGCTGCGTTCTCGATGAGACGAGCGTCCATGAAGTGCTGGCTCATGGCCTTGGCCATATCGCGGGTCATGGAGAAAGTGGTGGTTGTCGTGGTGGTGATCACTCGTGAAGGTTCTCTAGGGTCCGGCCCACGGTTGGACTGAGAAAATTTGAGAGATGCGAGGTTCTGAGCTGCTTCATCGCTAGACAGGGATCGTCAGAAATGGTGGGAAGGAACGAGAAGCGTATACGCACGTCGAGAATGAATTAGGGAAAGAACGGAAGAATTGTTTGTGAGGGGTAAGCTGGAGTGATACGATTAGGGTAGCAAACAGGTCCAGGGTGTCCTTGGAAACGGCAGCGCGTGAGCTGAGGACCTGAGAAGGGAGAAACAACGAGGACGGACTTTTAGGAACGGGCGACCACGCTTTGTCGTCTTCATCATGTGGGACGAAGACGCCTGGGGCGATACATCCTGCTGAGGGGTCTGTGTAGGCATGGAGAGGATGGATAGAAACAAGAAATGGTGGAAGAGGAAACAGAGAAGAGAGAGGGAGGCGGAGAGGAGATGAAGAGGAGGGAGGAGGAGGGTGAGGGTGAGAGACGGCGGCTGATGAAAGGGAGGACGTCTCCGTTGCCAACTGCTCTTTCTTCTAATCGAACCCTAACCCCACCCGGCGCTTTGGCCCGGTTCGGCCCCCCAAATCAGGAAGTCGCGGCTGCCCCTGGTGCTCGCCCCTTCTTCCCCTTTGCTCCTCCGCGACTCTGTTCTTCGGGTCTCGCCCATGCCCGCCCCTCATTGTTCTCGTTCCGATTTCACGCCCAGAGGCCCTCGCTCGGCGGCGTGCTCGAGCCCAGTTTCTCGCACAATTGTTGACGCACTCCAATTTGCTCCCGATGGAACTGTTCGCTATTTCAAACATGCCTGTCAACGGACACGAGGCCCCCGAACTCCGCTCCCCGGGCCCCCGCACACGCCCCGCCGCCCAGAGCTGCGCGTAGCGCGGCTGCCGGTTACTCTCCGGGCACCCTGCGAAGCAAAAAAACCTTCCCCGTCTCCACCTCCGACCCTCGCTTGTTCCTCCTCCCGCCCAACGAGCTGTGCAGCGCCTTCATGCGACGCCGACGGGACACGACGCGTTGGGGCGTTGGGGTGGCTGCCGGACGAACGATGGCGATCATCAACCTGACTGATCGCCGCCTGATAACTGAACATTGACCCGCCCACGTGCAGACCAAGCCCGCCTGTCAACACGCCTGGGGCTGGTGAGGGTTTTACGCGTTTACGTCTGAAGTACGCTCGAAAATGCTTGTATCTCCTTGCGAAAGCAACGTTCCACGGCGGGAAGGCGCAAGGGGCGGGCGCCGTGGGGGATTCGGCTCCACCGGCCGGCCAGCGCGCGCCCACTCTTGTCCGATCGCCCGCAATTTATCTGAAATCTTCGGCGGGTACGGTAGATCCCCCTCCGGCTATCTCCTGTTTAGGCGCTAGGTATCTAAGTCACGGCGGGTCGCCGAGACTAGCCGAACCCCCAGGAACATTTTTTACTTCGTCCATATAGCCATATTTGGGTATACACCTGCCATATTCATCCACTGTCCATCTCTGCTCTGTGTACGCCGTGACTCCCTTCGCTCCGCCATCGTTGTTGCCCCCGCAACGCTCATTTCGCCTCTCGGCCCGGCACCCGCGGCGTTCGCATCGTGGCGGAGGTTCGCCTCGTGTTCAGAGGTGATCAGAACATTGGTCACTCTCCCACATGTCCAGTGCCGCAAAGGCCCCGACGGTGTGTTGTGGATACATATGGACGCGGTTTCGCCTCAGGCCCTGTCAATGTGTGTCAATCTTTCGTATTTGCTCTTAGTTTGCAGCGTGGGTTCCGCCTGTCTCTACCTCTCCGTTTTCTTCACTGATCAAACATATTAGACGGGCACGCGAAGGGCCATGTCTCATAGCAACCCAGGCTCGACCACCCGTGGTCGTCGCACCCCATATTCTCAAGCAATTCGCGACAGTGTAAGTACACGTGCCGATACATTTTGCGGCCCCACAAACGCCCACATCCAGCTGGATCGTCCCGGAGCTAGTTCTCTAGGCCCGGGCCGCACGGAGGATTGTGAAGTATGGGGGTCTGTAGACCGTATTTGAGCCAGGGTGACTTCATGACGCGTTTTCAGGGTGGACGCGCGTCTCGCGCAAGTGCATTGATACGACCCTCGCGCGCCTCGCGCTCAACAGCACGCGACCACACGCGACAGCCCCGACACGCTTCACCCCGTCCCATCGGAGGGTCAAGTACTTATTTATCGGCGCTTCAGTGCAAGGGTCCCCACCTTGCAGATCACCGACGTCTATTTCCAGCCGAATATGCAAAACGAGAACCTTCGCATGCGGGATCCATCAGCAGCACACGCCTTCTGTGCACAGGCTCCCTGCCCGCTCATCTCCCGCGCGCCGGCAACTACTCGGGGATGCGCTTGCCTTGACTGCCTCGCCGGCCCTCGGTCGAAGATATCAAATTATTTGCAGTTTCGCTCGAGGCCTTCAGCTCGCGCGAATCCACGACTCCGTGCTTGGGCCGCTCTTCGAAGTTCGGGGCCCACCTCTCTCCGCGGACCCTAAGAGTACACACGCGGCCCTGAACGTTCAGCAGGTCTTCGACTTCGCCGCTCTGCCGTGGGCGCGAACTTCGTATCACCTACGCGGTCGGCGGACACATCGTCGCGTCCTGCTGCGCACCGGGATCCGTCAGCAGAATAATGCCAACGTACGTACTTGATTATTTATTGCATGTTATCTTCGCGGCACCGAGGACTTTGCTGACTGATCGTCTCGGTCATACAGTTTGTTCTGGGATCATATCAATGCAGCAGCGGAGCGATCGCCCAGGACCAGCTAAGCGTGCAACGCGCGCCCACTCCTCCGCGCAGCGCTTCCAACAGTGCAACATCCCGTCACTGTCACTCTCAGTCTTGCATCTTGTACCCCTTTAGGCAAAGCTGAATGCTGGTCCTTGTATATTTGCCCCTTTGTCGTCTAATAAGCGTTCCCGACGGTTATGTGGGTATACATATTATCCCTAGGTACGCCCCCTCGGCAACGAAGCATCGTGATCTTGTGGATTCTTCATGGCTCAAGTATGGCCCAGCCGCGGTTCGACAGCCGCGGCGCCCTTCAACTTCCTTCATCTCCTCACTCGAAACAAGCCTCTCCGACGCAGGCATGTCGATGCGCAGTCTCTATCGTACTTGTTCCTCGAGGCCCGACTGTACCGAGTGCTTGGCTTATAGGAACGGCCGGCCGGCCGTCGGGTGCGTGCCGTCGGTATGAAACACGTAGGTGCGATGTCGGAGGGAGCAGTCGAGGCTCGGCGGCCACAATATCGAGGGTGGATGAGCAACGCGGGAGGGATTTGATGAGTGAACACCTAACACACCCCCGTCGGCTGGCGCTAAGCTCATGCTGATAGACTCATTACAGATCCTGCACGTCGCGGCTGGTGTGCGCGCATCTCCGCGCCGCTGACTCTTGCGGCCACTCACACCCCCGTGGGCAGCTTCCTTGGCTACCGGAAGGCCTCTGCTTCGATCATGACACAAACTGACACGTCGGTGGACTTTGCGCGCGGGATCAGATTCGTATTCGTACTTCTCCGCCAGAGTCACACACGGCAGGCCGAGGAAGAATGTCCTAGGAGCCCCATTGCCCTTCCCGGGTCTTCTCGTGATGGCGTTCCGTGTCTTCTCTTGACAGGCGTGCGCTGGCGGTCTCACGAGTCTCAGGTAGCCTTCTCAGGACGCTTTCGGGACGCTTCTTGCCCTGGAGTCTCACTGCACTCATAGCTTCTCTACTTGGAACGCAAACCTTCGTCAGCCCGCCGCATGCTGTGTCGGTGGACACGACGTGGCCGTCGACTTTATAAGGTTTTGGAGCCCGGAGTGTATGGCCCTGGCAGTGCGACGCATCAAGCTTATTGTCACGTCTCCGTGTATACCCTAGGACAGTCTGCCACGCCCGCACGCTGAAACGTTTGGTTTCAACCAGGTTTCAACATGCTGCGGTGACAGGCGGCGACTGCTGGGCGCTGGGCGTCCGCACTGGCGGCGCGAGTAACCGAGCGGCCCTGGCGTGTTTTCACAAGCTCCACCCCAAGTGCCCCGCCATCATCCGCTAGTCCACTCCTGACTGACAGGCCCACAGACAGGTATTCGCGTATCCCGCCGCCAAGACTGCCAAACACGTCGACGCTGCACAGCCCTACTCCGCGCAGTCCGGCCCTCATAAGCGCAAGTGGAAAACTTGAACACCGCTGGCAGACATCGCAATTTTTCTGCTCACCGCGCCCGAGACACAGCCCAGCCGGGCGTGGGCGAGATCCAGATATGCTTCCGCAATTGCGTGATTTACCAGCGTTTGTCCGGACGGATGTTTCGGGCGGGCGGACGGGCGAGACGGAGATTCAACGGGTCAGACCCGTCGCGGGGCAACTCTAACCTTTGTTGTGCACCTACGCAATATTAGTGCGCACGGCGCTTTCGGTGTGGATGCCCCGGTTTGCCTCCGCGCGGGGCTCGATTTTGAAATCCAGCGGAGACGGGGCTAGTGGGCTTCTGATATATGTATCGGTGACTCGGACGTGGGTGGGCTGGGTGATGCGGTAATTAATATCGATCATATCAGACGATGGGAACGCAGGTCCTGAGGAGGAGTGCTGCGGCCAGGAGAGGTCAGGAGGCTTCTGAGACTTACGATCTTGGGTCCAATGGATGAGATACTGGGTAGCAAGAATGTCTTGGTTTTCTTGGACGCCTTTGGTCCTAATCTACGCTTGAAATGGAGCTTCTCATGAGGCGACTTTCAACGTCTCGAGAGTTGCTCGAGAGTAGGCTCTGTCCTCGGAACCCGACACTGAGGTTAAGGCCTAATGGCGACTGACGTAAGCGAGATTTGCAACGTTCTCGATAATTCTCGAAGGCGGCAGAAGACGAGCACGCCCTATAACATCGCCTCTACTCGGACTCTCTGGCTCGAGACCAACTCAGAGGCAACGCAGACTCAACCATGGCATCCGTGAGCACTGCACACGCTCTTGATCTCGACAGCATTGTATCTGATGCACGATCTCCATCTCATCGTATAGGTAGACCAGTTGAAAGCCGAGGGCAACAAGGCATTCTCGGCAAAGAACTACGACCTCGCGATCGAGCTGTTCACCAAGGCGCTTGACGTGGACGCCAGCAACCATGTACTCTGGTCAAATCGAAGTGCCGCCAAGGCCGGGAAGAAGGATTACGAGGGCGCGCTGGAGGATGCTGAGCAGGTGCGTGCCGCACGCCGGAATCGTGTATGCCCTTATAATTGACGCGATAACAACTTTCTGTACCCAGTGCGTCAAAGTGAGCCCGACGTGGTCGAAGGGTTACGCGCGGAAGGGCGCCGCGCTCCATGGGCAGCGGCGGTACGTCGAAGCGATCGCGGCGTACGAGGACGGGCTAAAGGTCGAAGACAACGCGGCGCTGCGGAAAGGCTTGGAGGAGGTCAAGGCAGCAAAAGGTACGTGCTACCTCTCACCCTCTGTGCCTGCCGATCCTCACTGCCCTCGTATGCAGAGGCGGATGAGCGGGGCGATGGTGCCGAGGCACTTGGCCTCGGGAAGATGTTCGGCGACCCCAATCTCATCGGGAAGCTGGCCGCCAATCCGCGCACGCAGAAGCATCTCGCCGACGCGTCATTCATGCAGAAGGTACGCATAGCATCTCGGATCTTCCATGGTGGCTGCGTCACTCGGTGCTGAACCAAGCATCCCGTAGCTTGTAGCTATACAGAAAAACCCGCAGCTCGCAAATGCCGTGTTGCAGTCTGGTGACCCGCGTATGATCGATGTCCTCGGCGTCCTCATGGGCATCGACATGCAAGGCTTTTCGCGTCCGGAGGGCTCTGAGGAGCTCCCTCCCGGCTTGTCCACCCAGTCTCCATCATCGCCTCCGCCCAAGCCAGCGTCTCCTCCTCAGCCGACGCCCTCATCGTCTAAGGTCGAGCCAGCAGAAGATGTTGAGATGAAAGATGCTGAAGAGGAGGACGATGATGCGGCTGCGAAGAAGGAGGCGGAGGCGGAGAAGAAGATTGGCTCTGAAGCATACAAGAAGCGTGATTTCGAGACGGCCGCGACACATTTCTCGAAAGCTTGGGATGTCTGGCCGAAGGACATCACTTTCCTGACAAACTTGAGCGGTGAGCTACCCGTCATTTGCTAGAGTACACCGATATCCTGACAGAAACTCCGGTCAGCTGTGTACTTCGAACAAGGAGATTACGATAAAGCGATCGAGACAGCCGAAAAGGCAGTGGAGCATGGTCGTGAGGTATATTTACATCAAGTTCGCACGCCGGAACCTCCGCTGATAGCTTCTGTACAGCTTCGTGCAGACTACAAAATTGTCGCCAAAGCATACGGCCGTATCGGCACCGCGTACTCTAAGAAAGGGGATCTCGCCACTGCCGTTAAGTTCTACGAGAAGTCACTTACCGAGCACCGGACTCCCGAAATTCTCAACAAGCTACGCGAGGCTGAGAAGACAAAGGCTGAGGCTGACCGGCTCGCATACATTGACCCCGCGAAGAGTGAGGCTGCGCGTGAGGAGGGTAACAAGGCGTTCAAGGATGGCGACTTCGCCGGTGCAGTCAAGCACTACACGGAGAGCATCAAGCGCGATCCGTCTGACGCCAGAGGTTATAATAATCGGGCCCTGGCGTATACGAAGCTTGTGGCTCTCCCGGAGGCGCTCAAGGATGCGAACGAGGCGATCAAAGTGGACCCCAAGTTCGGTAAGTGTCGTGCGACCGCTGATGGCGACCCAGTACTGATGTATGTATCCTCTCTGTGATCAGTGAAAGCATATATTCGAAAATCGAGTGTACTTTTTGCTATGCGAGACTATACGAAAGCCATGGAGGCCATCGAGGAGGCCACCGAGCACGATGACGAGGGCAAACACACTCACGAGATTTCGCAGCAGATGATGAAGATCCAGCAGGCGCTCCTCCAGCAGCGTGCGGGTGAGACGGAGCAAGAGACGCTCGATCGCGCCATGCGCGATCCCGAAGTCGCGGTAAGTTCAATATACTGTCGGCGGAGAAGGACTGTACTGAAATCGCTCCCTTCGTAGTCGATCATGGGCGACCCTGTCATGCAGTCCATTCTTCAGCAGGCGCAGAACAACCCGCAAGCCCTGCAGGACCACATGAAGAATCCGGCTGTGAAGGCCAAAATTATGAAACTCGTGAACGCGGGAATCATCAAGACCCGATGAATGTAAAACCCGCGGCGTCAGTGTGTCCCTTGCTTTGTCGTTTCTTGCATAGGAGGTTTATAGGGAGAAGGAATGCGTATGACCATTGTATAACCATTTCAACGAAATATAATCGAGCAATTTACAAACAGCGCATGTTTCCACCGGTGTCGAGACCCGGGAACTCTAAGTCATATGTCCGACTGACATAAAACAACTTCCGTACAGGACCGAGAGCTCAATCATACGACGGCCACACCCATTCATTCATATTGACGTCCTCGAAAGTCTTCCTGGCCTTGCGCGCGTATTCATCTATTTCATCAGCTTTCTCTCCTTCCTTCACAGCCCTCCATGACTTGACCGCACGGTGCACCTCGAACGGCGAGCTCAGCCCGATGACAGTAGCCATCCCGACGTCCTCCGCGCTCTTCACCGCCCACGCGGTCGCGATCGCTGGCAGCCCGCCCTCGAAGCCCGCACACAGGTGCACCGCGTCCTTGGCCGCGGCGTGCGCGGCGGGCGGTGCGGGGTGCCATGGCGGCACGCTCGGCGTGAGCAGCCCCATGCAGAGCGGCGACGCGGTGATCACCTGCGGGATGCGCGCGCGCTCGGTGAACGCCGGCAGGAACGTCAGCAGCGAGTCGTTCTGCAGCGTCAGCTGCGTGTACGACATGAGCACGTCGAGGGGCCGGTATGGCGCTGTATGGAGCACGAGCAGCGCTATCCGGAGCAGCGTCGGAAGGGGCAGGCCTGCATTGCCAGGCAAAGTCCGTCAATAAGGGCGGAAGGGGAAACAGGGAGTATTGTCGTGCGCACCGGAGATGCCTATGTGCTTGATGAGCCCTTCCGCTTGCAGCTTGCGCAATTCCGCGATAGCGTCGAGGATCTTCTGGTCACCCTCGCCCCATATCTTAGCTTCCTCGCCTACTTTGAGCCCGTACGCGGCGGCCTCGTCGCCTAGCGCGGCGCCGTGATTTCCTTCCTTGCGAGGCTCGATGCGGGGCGTGACGAACTCCACGTCGTGAAGGTACACGACGTCGAGGTATGTAGTGTGCAGACGCGTGAGGCTACGCTTGACGCTCTTCCTAATGGTCTCTGGCGAGTAATCAAAGTAGTCCGCCCCGTAACGGCCGCACTTCGTTATCTAGAGTAGGGTCGGCGTGGTCAGCCTATGAGTGTAATCCGTGGATGAAAGATGGACCAGTTGGTACGATGACCGCGGAAACTCGAGTTCTAATGCCTTAAGGGCTGTTCCGAGTACGATCTCAGAGGAGTCGTAGTATGGGGAGGTGTCAAATGCCCAGACACCGTATCTGTTTCGCCATGCTTTAGGGAGAGGAACATGTATATGAAGTTCGAGCCTACCGCAGTGCAAGTCGGATGGTTCGGAGAGGGACGTCACTCTCAAGTTTCGCGTCGTCGTTGTAGAAGTGTGACCACGCAGCCGCACCAAATACCAGAGACGACACTTTCAGAGGTCCTATCTCCTCCTTCAAGAAAGGAAATCAGGTAGGCACCAAATAAGACGCGAATGAAATACCAAAGGCCGACCGGGTAGGGGTTTGTCTTCCTGGGCGTCCGGGATCGAGTCTAGGGGAGGGAGAGTGAAAACAATCTCAGGAGAATCTACTTTCATGCCCATGTTGAGAGAGGTGAGAGTGCGAGAGGAGGAGCAGGGAAGAGGAGAGCTGCGTTATATGGCGGGGAAGGCGAAACCAAGGATCATGAGGAATCGATCACGGCATCGGCCGCACCACCGACAGGTCACAGATCACGCAATGCGTAGAACCCATGGAGAACAAGTCGATTCGAGCCGGGCTTGTACATACAGACGCGTATCTGGTCCAACCAACGCCGTGCGAACAACCCGCTCTACAGCTTATCCCGGGACCAACTGCACAAGGGGACAAATGATGAGCTGAGCATGGGCCGGACGGATAGAAGCCACGAACCTCTTCTCGAACTTCTGGTTCACGGCGAGCATCTTCACGTTCTCATCCTGCTGCACGTTGTTCCAGGGGGTGGGGTTGGACTTGGTCCAGACGACTGCGCACACGAAGCTCAGCGATATCGCATGGACGACAAAAACAGCACCCACCATTGGGCCCCCGAGCAAGACGGGTCAAGTACCAGCTACCGCCGAAGACGACA
The DNA here is from genome assembly GCA_022160305.1 of Artomyces pyxidatus. Taxonomy (NCBI): domain Eukaryota; kingdom Fungi; phylum Basidiomycota; class Agaricomycetes; order Russulales; family Auriscalpiaceae; genus Artomyces; species Artomyces pyxidatus. The sequence continues at coordinate 1,564,932 of MU277187.1, forward strand.
AATCCGACAACGGCGTAACTGCACGGACGTGTTCGGACAAACTCGCAAGACCCTATGAGAAAGAACTCACATGGGGACGGCCTGAACGCGAGGTCTCGACATGAGACGACGTGAGACGGACTGAACTGCTGATATGACATACCTCGATGGCGAACCAATGCCTCGCAAAGGTCTTTCGGAAGGACATGGTGGTGGTAGAGAGAGATGATGGTGGTGGTGAAGCTTGAGGTTGAAGGGATGGACGGCGCTGTTGCCGGGCGTTGCGCTCAACAGTCTCACGCTTCGGAACCGAGGTCCCGGTCAACCCCGGTTCATCTGGGCAGCGTCCAGAACGACGAACAACAGTTGAGGGAGCATTCACATAACAAGTCCAGGGGATACAGGCATATAATCATATCAAGAAGGTGTTCAAGGCAGTAGACATAAAGCCTATGAACTATCGATGCAATTGTCCATGCAGAGTCCATCCAACCCGACGACACTGAAGCCGAGGATCAGGGGATTGCGTGAGCAGTGAGGGACGTCAAGCCCCATATAATCGTAACAATAGTAACAAGGTGAGGTGAAGAGTCGTGAATGGGGAAATAAAGATATAGGCAACGAATGGTGATGATACAGCGAATCAGTCTGAAAACGGTGGGCATCAATGGAGGTTGAAGGAGCAGGGGAGTAGACGGGTGAATTTCAGCCCAGCGCATGATTACGACGGCTGAACGTTTTCTGCAGTTAGGGAATAGTCGTCAGCAACGCTCTTTGACCTATCTACCTCCGACTAACGTACCTCACATAGCCAAAGGTTCATCCACACACTTCTTGCACGGCAAGTCGGACTTGATTTCTCCAGTCTTCGTCCTCCACTCTTCCTCCATCCTCGACCGCAGCCTCTCCAACTGCCTCTCCTTCGACACGAAGCCGCGCTTCTCCTCCCTGGGCTTCTTCCCATTCCCAAAAAACATGGGCATGAACTGCTGCGAAGCAGACGTGGACGCGGACCCAGTCCGCTCATCCACGGAGGCATTTGTGCTCGTGCTCGCACTAGCGGGTATCATGCACATCGCAGCAGCCGCGGCCGCTTTGGCGCCTGAGCGCGGGGACCACGGGAATGACGACATAGGTATGAAGTTCGCAAAGCTCTGGAATGACAGTCGTGCCGCAGGCGGTGTGGTCGTGAGAGAAGCTGGCTCAACATCGTCCTTCACCGCAGGGTGACGGGACTGGAGCTCAAGGGATCTAGGAACGGCTGTGTCGGCTGAGGAACAACGGAATGGCGATTAGACATACTCAGCAAGGATCGGGGTTGAGAGAGCACACCATTGCCGACGTTAGAAACTACACCTGCCTGGAAAGAGGAGGAAGGTGACTTGCGCTGAGGCTGGGGAAGGAATGTCGGGGGAGTAGCCATGATCGGCTTTGCCATGATCGGAGCCTTCGAAGGAGACGGAGACTGCTTGCGAGGTTGAGGGAGAAACGACGGTCTGCTGCCGCCACGTTTCGTGGGGGGCGTTACAAAGGAGCTGGGAGAGTCTGCGAGTGGGGAGAACCGAGGAGAGGGAAGCTTGGTCGGCGTCTCAAATTTCTTCAACGACGATGCACGAGGAATGGACGAAGGCGAAGCCGGCGCTTGTACCACCTTCTTGGAGATCGAAGGAGCCAAAGGAAGAGTAACGGCCTTGAGATCGTCACCAAAGTCTGGCTGGGAGAACGAGAACGAGTCCTCATCCTCCGACATGAAGGCCTCGTAGAACGGAACCATCTTCTTGAGAGTGGGCGAGATTGACGGCGATGGCGTTTTAAGGGACTCCATGGAGGCAGGGGAATCAAACTCTGGGGGGATCGTGAAGGTGAACCTAATCCCGCCGTCAACCTCCTCTCCGATGAACTCGTCATCGGCATTCATGGCGATAGAAACTTCCTCCTCAGGCTCATCTTCCTCAACCAGGACGTCAAGACCATGCACGGATTCCGCATGAACCTCTACCTCTGGCTCGGGAACTTCAACACCAACATCTGGGGGCAAAACGAACGGCGGAAGTTCATCCTCGTCGTCGCCTTCGGCGCCGAAGAATCCCTTAGAGAAGGGACTCTGGCCTTCAGCAGTCATGAAGGACTTCGGGGGAGTGTCTTCCAAGTCCTCCAGACAGCCGAAGAATCGATCAATTTCCTCTGGAGAGCGCTCGACGGAAACAACGGGTTGAGAACCCTTCATCGGGAAGGACCAGGCCTTCGAGAGTGAAGCATGGCGCTCATGAGCAGCAGGCGTCGTAGACCGAGACTCGGAGGGAGTGACTAATGCTGCCTCATCCGGAAACTCGAGGTTGAGGTGAGAGTTCGAGCGGGGGAGGCTGTCGAGAGAGCCAAAGGAAGAACTGGTCCCGTAGGCCTCGTCAAATTCCTCCTCATCCTCGTAGCCCGCGAGGCCGTTGTCTTCAGAGTAAGGGTCTTGAATCTCCTCATCTTCCTCCGCTACTGCCTTCAGCTCGAGGCCGGTCTTGCCAAACGCTTCGTCAACAGATTCGACATCGGTGCACGAGCTCTCCGAGTCGATGGACATGACACCACGGCGACGTGCGAACGGGGCAGTCGCAGCATTGTAAACGAAAGCCTCCGGAGTAGGGGTCGCAAGAAGACCTGCGCCCTCGAGCTCCCTCTCGAGTTCCTCCCTACGCTTCTTCTCCTCAGCCAATTCGGCTTTCAATCGGACAACCTCCTCTTCTACTTCCTTTCCCCTCTGGACAGCATCTTTGAGGACGTCGTACTCCGCTTTGATGGCGGCATACTCGACCTGCAACGCCTCACACCTGACCAACGTCTTCTGGGCAAATGCCTCCTTCTCTTCTGCATTCTTCAACGCAGCGCGCTTCTCCACCTCCAGCAGGCCTAACCGCTCCCGAGAGACCCACGCCTCCCTCCTCTCCTGGTCCACCCTCCGAGCGAGGGTTCCCGTCTGCTTCTCCAGATCTGCCACACGCACGCGCCATCCGTCCACGTCTTTCTTCAGCTCATCCCGCTCCTCCTTGAGATCTGCTATGAGCTGCAGCATCTCATCGCTTGGCTCGCTGGCTACGTTTGCGCCGGTGCTCTGCGTGGACGCAGACACGTCAGAAGCGCACGAGTCAGGACGAGTCCGCGAGCGGGAAGAGAGGGCGCGCTCGAGGTCCGTGATCCGTGCCACGAGCGCCGCTTGCGATTGGTAAAGAAAGTGATGCTCACTGGTGGAAAGCGAGTTTCTTCCCCAATCACTTTCAGAGCTTGTAGAATTGCGGTGTTCCGTGGTAGGAGTGAGTTCCGGAGTGGGCAGTCCGTTGACGTACTGCAATGCATGAGACGAAGGCTTGTATGAAATGCTGCTTCGTCGTTTCGGCAGATCCTGCCCATCCGACGAGACGGAGGATAGGCTGTCCGTCCTTGCACTCAACGAAGAGCGACGAGAGAGGGCGGTGGACGGCGCAACGGCGATGGGAGGGACGATGATGGATTGACGCCTCATCGCAGTGGTCGACGTGTTCGTTGCGAAATTATCGTTCAAAGAAGGTGAAGAAATCAAGCTAGGGGACGAAGCCAGAGTCAACGACTTTAGACCAGAGGGCTTGGGGCTGGGCGTTGGAGTGGGTGTAGGCAGGTCGCCTTGGACGGCGGCGGCCAGAGGACTGGAGACCAATGAGAGCGGACGAAGGTTGAGACCCAAAGGGCGGTGACGACCAGGAGACGGCGTAGTGACGGATACAGTGACAGGAAACGGGTCAACATTGGTTGGGGATTCAATTGTAACGGGAGTAGGAGTCACAGGGGAGGAAGAGAAGACCTGCTCTTCCTCTTCCTCCTCCTCTTCCTCGACTAGTGTGTGCAACTGGTCTTTGACTGAGGAGGAAACGATGTGTTTCCCAAAAGATTCACGTTTCTCGCGCTTGTTGGAGAGCCCGCTTAGGCCGGAACCGAAGCCACCCCCGATGCCAGGGGGGTATGATGGCTTGCTTGCTGCACGCCAAGATGTCAGAACGACCAAGCAGCGCGTAAAACGTATGCAAAAATACGTACGAAGTTCATAGATCCGCCGCTCGATTTCCGGTGTGTCCAACTCTGGTATTTCGACGGGAGAGAAGACATCGGGCCCTGGTTTGCCCTCCAAAGCCCAAAGAGCCCGTCTCCGAACCGAATCTTTGTCACCAAAATTGATGTTATCCTCGCTCAGGGATGTAGGGAGGTCGGGGAGTGACACGCCCATCATTTCCGCCGACTCGCGGCGTGTGGAAACTGATGAACGACGACGGTGATGCGAGTTCCGCTGGCCGCCATTCGATGAACTGGTGGAATGGGAAGAGTTGGTGGAAGGAAAAGAAGGCAATTCGTTCATAGAGTTGGAGGAAAGTGAGAACGAAAGTGATGGACTGGGGGAGACGGAGCTGTTGCGCGAGTGGGAGCGTGAATGCGAGAGTCTTCTGTTCGAGGCTGGCGCATGCGGCGGCACTCCTCCTCCAAGCTTGAAAGACTCAAACTAACCGGACAATAGTGTCGTTAGCGACTGTCGTGTGCAGAAGACAGCTCACATACCCTCTTCTTGTCGGCGATGGACTCATCATCTCTAATCCTGGTGGTGGCTACGTTGGTAAGGTCCGTGATCTGGGTATTCATTTTGTGGGTTTTTCTGGAATGAGTGGACTGATGCTAGGGCTAGCGTGGGGGGTGGAAAAGAAGGGAAGGGGACCGTAAAACGGTGGACACCTTGCAGCGGAGGATAGAGATGATGATGGCGACGAGGAGAGAGGCGAGCTGGCAAGCGCGCGCAATTCCAACCCTTCAATCACACGCGCAAACAACACCCACACGTACGCCAAGATCGGCGCATGGCCACCCGTTGCGTTGTAACTGCGGTTCGTAACTTCCAAGTTGCTGGCAATGCTACGGCCGGCCCTACCGCTACCCCTCTAGTGAACCTCCTCGCAGAGCCCAAATTTTTCGTTGATTTTAACATTTTCTTCATGTCTGACGGATCTGCGCATCGGAGCCTTCCGCAAATTAGATCTCATGATATCGACGCGATTCGACGCGGGCTACCGCCATCCGCTGTCGTTGATACAAAGCCAATTGTGATTCATCCAGTACTCCAATTCTCCCCCTTGGTCGTCAAGCATGTCAAAGCTCTCCCCTATTGTGAAGGTCATTCCTGGCCGAACCGTTTTCTTTGTTTGTGACATACAGACGAGGTTCAGTATGTCACCTACCCTGCATCTTGTCTCGTGAGTTGGTCGTAGTCATCCCTGTCTGACGCACTGTGAAGGAGCTGCCATCCATGGTTTCGAATCAATCGTAGCAACATCCAACAAAATGCTCAAGCTTGCGAAGGTCGGTGATGCGCTACTTATCGCCCACGCCGTCCATGCAAGTGCTCAATATGGCGACAGATTCTCGAGGTTCCAGTCATCTTCACGGAACAGAATTCTAGAGGTATGTGATACAAATTGCGATCCTCGACACCGATGGAAGTTGCCTGTGTGCTCTAGCCCTGGGAAGCACTGTCCCTGAGCTTTCTCCCCAACCCCTGGGCGACCTCCATCTGGCTACAGTGGAGAAGACACTGTTCTCAATGGCCACTCCCGACGTCTTATCCCTTCTCATGCAACATGACTTGAAATCAATTGTTCTCTTCGGCATCGAGGTGTGTCTCCATCCGTTTCCACCGTACTCAAATGTGCTGCTGATCATGTCGACCCTAGTCCCACGTCTGTGTCCTGCAGTCCACCCTGGATCTGCTGGAGCTTGGATACGATGTCCACGTCCTCGCGGATGGTGTGTCCAGCTGCAACCCTGAAGAAGTTCCTATCGCTCTCGCCCGCATGCGTCAAGCTGGGGCGCAGATCACCACGAGCGAGAGTTTGCTATTTCAGCTACAAGGTGGGTTGAGTTAGCTGTACACAGTGCAATAATTAATGACCCATCGGTGTAGGAGATTCCTCGAAACCAACTTTCAAAGCGTTCTCATCCGCCATCAAGGAAGAGAAAGATTCCACCCAATCTGTTCTGCAGGCGCTGCTGCCGCTGCGTACCGCTCTGTGATTTCGACTAGATAATATCATGACCGTGTAACGAGCTTCATAGGTGGGTTATATTGGTTCGGTCTTGAGATGTCCTACTTTACCTACTATCGGTTACATTATGTAGAACTTCTTGTAGAACAATCACTGGTCCTTCCTCTTCTGATGCTACACGCACTTGAGCTCACAGGACATTTCCCGTGGGATGATATCTTCCCCAGTAGCTTACTCTCACGCATGTTCACTTGTTTTTCACTGATAAACACGTCTGTGTGCGTCGCGCAACGCGACGGCGACATGTGGTGCCCGATTCATCACGTGGCCGCTCCTTGCCGAACTTTGCCGAACGCTTGCTACTTGCCGTCGCACAGGGCGCCTGTCTGAGAGAGCCTTTCGCGACCGCCGACCGCCAGCCTTTCTATCACCTCTCAGACTTCCTGCAGACTCACGGTCGTTCGAGTCGACACCGCCCAGTAGAACAAACATGCTCGGAAAGCTAGCACATATCGGCTTTGACGCCATCCTCATCACTGCCTTTCTCGCTGGGATCAAGCGATCCACTGGCTTAACGTGCGTACCACTCCTTTCACAGTGTCTGCAGACCGAACTGGACATGCAACACATATCCTACAGACCTGCGCTGTCCAAGGTCCCAAACAAGGACGTCCGACGTGAGTGTATGCAGTCTCGAGATGTCACCAATTGACAAAGGTCTCTTCAGAAATGCTGCGTTCCTATCTTGAGTTCGGTGGGTCGCACGCGTGAACATCATTGCTTCCACATTGACGCAACATGTAGGAGAATACGCGTTCGATTTTGCGGTCGTCTTCTTCGGGGTGCGGCTCCCCGCGATGCTTTCACTGAACCGAAGAGCTCACATATGCACGGTCTTTCCAGCGGTCGCCTTCGTTTGAGAGGAAGCATTGAGGGCCCGGCCCATTCGTCGTCCGTCGTCTCCTTCTCCACGCTCTGTAGTGTGGGTGATTTCTCGCATTCAAGCGCACCGCTTCGTGTTCACATCAAAGACAGATACATGGAGGATCTCGCGTTGTATTCTCGCATTGGTCTCACGTCGCTTCCTAATAATTATATCGCACCTCTCACGCACGGCGTGCGCACGAGTATATACATTGATCATGTCGTATTGTCAACGTATCATCCTAAGAAGTTGAACACGAAGAAATGCAAAACGACTGATCCGATGACGAAGTCTGCGAATGCCCTGCCGAAAAGAAGTGCATTGAGAAGACATGAAGACACCGGGATTCCGCGACGTACCTCTCTGGCGACACGTCCTTGAACAGTCCTCTATTCTCCGGGTTCACCTGAGACCGCAGCGAGGCGGTGAGGACAAATTGGCCAACCGTACTACCGAAACTGGGTCGGGCAGAGCGAGTGAGACAATAATCCCTGGGCAATATATAGCGTGCACATACCCAGACAAGAAAGCATTGAAGGGGAAGCTGGAGATGAGCACACAGTAGGCAAACTGTAGCACCCCAGACAAGACGAGGAAGACGAGGAAAGAGTCGATAAACTTGAGTCTGGAAGTGGTGTTGTCGACGTATGCCTTCCACAATGTCTGGACGGCAGTGGAGGCCCCTGCAGGCGTTGATGAAGGAGAGGTTTTGGTCGACGCCGCTGCTTTTGGACCCGCCATGGTGAGTGTTGTGTTGTCGAAACTTGGAGAGACTCCGTGCGTCGACAGGCGTCGACGTGTCTGCGCCAATTGCCGCGGGAAAGCCAAACAAAGCGGTCGCGCTGTTCACGACGACCAAACAATTCAGCCGCGTCTGCTGTCTGCAGCGTCCGTCTAGCTGTCTTCTTGCTTGTGTCTCCGTCTGGAAAGCCATGCACTCCCTGGCCGCTCGCTTCTCGTCTGCTGGCTCGTCGAGAGCAGTACGCCTCGCCCGCTCGCAAGCCAGCAAAGCTAGGTCAATACCGTCACGGGCAATCCACGTCCGGCGAAAACTGCCATACAACGTCGAGGATGGCATGGGCGATTTCCTGCCGCCTGCGGCACTCAAAATGATTGCTGAGGACTATCAGCAGGGGCTGTTGGACAGGCTCAACGACGAGACCAGACGTACGTGATCCCCGGACTCCTTCATGAACGTTGGCTCATACCGCACATTGCAGCCTTTGGAGACAGAAACACCTCAGTCGCACAGCTCGTGCTCAACACAGCGTCGGATCCGAGCAGGACTCTCACGTTCAACTATGCGAGCCTCGCTCTGAACAACAGCTTTTTCCTCCACCACCTGGTGCGTATGCACACGACCGCTCTCCCAGTTTCGTCTTAGACTTTTTGCAGAAAGCACCTCTACCGGGCACCACGAGCAACCGGGAACAATTGTCGAGATCACTCGGATACAGGATCACCTATCAAATAGGCGGCGTCGACCAGCTCATCTCCTCCATGTCCGCCGCCGCCCTCGGCATGGTGTCCAACGGCTGGGTCTGGTTCGTCACGGACCAGAAGGGCCGCGTCGGCTATCTGGCGACGTACGGCGCGGGCACGCTCCTCAGCCCCAATCGCATGCATGCCTCGCTCGACGGCCAAGAATACGGCGGCGTGTACACCAAGAACAACAAGGAGGACCCCGCCGTCCCCGCCGACGTCAGCGCGTCCGCACCCTTGAGCGGCGCGCCCCCCGCGTCCCCCGCGTCGGGCCTCGCGCGGCAGGCCCCGCCGCTGCACCCGTCCTCGCCGTCCCGCGCGCTGCACACGTCCGCCGCGCCGCGCACGGATGGCGCGTTCGTCGCGCGCTCATTGTACTCGAACGGCAGCAACTCGCGGGCCAGCGGAGCGCCGTCGAAGTCGCCTCACGAAATCCCGGACGCGTCGGAGACGGACTTCGCGACGATCGGCGAGACGCTGTTCCCGCTGTTCTGCATATCCGTGCAGGAGCACGCGTGGCTTGGCGCGGGGTACGGCGTCTGGGGGAAGGAGGAGTATCTGAAGCGCTTCTGGTCGTGTCTGGACTGGGAGAAAGTCAGCGTGGAGTTCGAAAAGTGGGTCCCGAGCGCGCACATTGAGATTTAGTGGGCATTGTGCTGGCGCAGTCGGGGTCGGAGGAGGTTCAGGCCGGTGTGGAATTGCGGGTAGAAGTTTGCATACTTAACTCATCTAATTGCATTTTTGGACATCCTCCCAGCTCTATCGTTGACTGTTCGCTGCGAGCAGGACGAACTCGGTGTTGTCGCCATCTGAGGGGGCTCATCTCGCTAGCATGTCCATTCCTCCGGAGATTGTGATATCGACGCGTCCTGCGGTTTGGCTCGGACTACAGAGTCTCAGTCTTCGCTTCGTAACGATCAGCATTGACCCAGCATCGGATATTGCTCTCGGATTGCGGCTCGGAGGTCACTGTCACGCGCGCGATTCAGTCGCTCACGGTAGGCATCGGGACGATCGCGTCACGAAACCTTCTGCAGCCGTGCCGCCCTGCAAAAGCACGACTCATCCCTAACACTAGTTATACTATTTTGATAAAACAACGCCAGCGGGATATTACAGCTTAAGTATTTAAACAACATGCCCCTCGGGAACAGTTTACATGTACAAACATCTTCTATTTGTCTTTCCTTCTTGTCCTTCCTGTAGAACCAGGGTGTGAAAGCGGCGCAATCACAGCGCTCCTTGCTTCGTCGCCTGCAGGGCGGACAGCGCGGCTGGAGCAACAATCAGCACCTCTGAGCCACAGGGAAGTAGTCCGGGAAGAAGTACGTACCGCCCACCCCGCTTCCGTCCTTCGCAAGTCCAATTTCGATCCGCTGCTCAACGTTTGCACCGACGAGAATCCGCAGGGACTCGCGCATGCGGGCTTCGAAGCGGGGGTAATGTTGAATCAAGCTAGCACACATCATGAGCAAGCTTTTGAGCGGGCCGCCTTCCGTCAGCTACGACGTACCTTCCGTCTACACCAATCTTGACGTCCGTGTCACCGACAGGCTTGGCATCGCTCCCCAAACCCGCCACGAAACCCATTTGGTGTGCGACAGTGGCGACCGCGCAGCTACTTAGGCGCGCAGCACGGCGCACGACGAGTGAGCACGCCCACCGCACGACGGCGGCATCACGCAGCGTCACATCTTCTGCGGCGTATCCCAGTTGCGAGACGAGCACGGTCCGGATCCGCTGCAAGCGGTGCAATGTGAGAGGTGTCAGTGCCGCAGCGACCAGCGGCTTTGAGAAGTCGAGGAGTAGAGAATCGTCGATCTTCTCTACGTGGGCGACAGGAGCGGCAGCATCCGATGGGACTAGCGGAGCATGGGCGGCGGCAGTATCGGCAGGTGCGTCCTCGCTCATCCAAGCGGTCTCGATGAGACTGAGCATTTCCGTGTCCAGACCATAGTGTTTGTTTAATTGGTCGCTTGCTTTTCCCTTGAAGAGAATGGGGATGGGAGCGGCATCGATTAACGAGAGGAGGATGTTGCGCGTGATTTCCCCGAGATACATCCCAGAGATGAACTTCTCGAAGGCCTGGTAGTGCGGATTTATGGATTCGCGGTCAAGCTTGTTGTCGAACGGCGTTGTCGGAAGTGCCGTGCGCTACGGAGAGAGATAAGCAGGCGGCCATAGAGGGCGAACGACTGTTTTACCGAGTTGTTAAATCCTCCCCATTCTGTGTTGACGATCATCTCCCCACCTTTGGCAACGATGGGGTGATTCCCCAGCTTCGTGATGTTGGCCACCTGCTCAACATAAGCACCATTGGTCCCGGTACCGAAGATCGCGCCAAGAATACAGCCACCGGATGTGTATGCACGCGACAAGAGGGCGCCAACGGTCTAGGAGCCTGGGGTCAACGCCAAGACAGAATACCACCCTAATCACTTACATCGTTAACGAGAGCGACGCACTTGACGTGTAAGTGTTTCCTGTCGAATGCGTCTTGTAAAAGCTTGACAACATCCTTGCCGACCGCATTCTTCGCGGCAAAGCCTTTGGTCCATGTGAGCAGATACCCCTGATCCAGGGCTGTCTGTTCCACGGGGAAAGAGAAAGTGAGGCCGAGGGGGAGTGCGGGTGGATCTTGGCCAAGTTCTCCCGGCGTGTGAGGGTTTGTTGGAGATCCGGCAGAGGAGGTCAGAAAGGCGTCAACGGAGTCAGCCAGATAATCTATGCAGCATCGGGGTCAGACGATGAGGAAGTCGGATCTGTAGTCCTCACCAAAGAGGACCGTCGCTTCCCCGGTCTTGAGCTGCTCAGAGACCTTGTACTTTTGCTGCTTGAGATTGAAGGTCTGGTCACCGAATAGATCGACCTGGCAGACACGCCTGAAATGGACCGGTTAGCTACATCGCAACGGAGGAGTGCTGCGGACGCACAAGTTTGTTCCTCCAAGATCCAGGGCCAAGAAAGTGCTGCGATCAGAGAGCGTCAGCTTTACGGAGTGACTTGGAGCTGGATGCTCACCCAGTCTCTGTCCCGTTCGGCACACCGGTCACGAAGGTCGGACTGTCGCGCAATGAGTCAACAACGCGATCAACGATGGAATGAAAGACGCACATCATCGCCATTGCCTGGCCATACTCGCTGAGCCCGAGATTAAAATCTGCGAGGAACTGGCCGGTGATGGTCTTGAGAGCCTCCTCATCGAGCTCGAACGACTGCTCGATGTCGTCGAGCAGGGCCTTGATCTTTTCGGGCCTGGAGCCGTAGAGGGCGGTGGTGACGGGCATGGCGGACAGAGGGTGAGGAGGGGATGGGGGACGGAGGAGAGACGGAGCGGAATTTGAGAGTCGAGAAGTCCGACTTTGAGCGAGCTGGCGAACACAGTCGACATATCCGGTCGCATACGTCATCTGCGCTGACCTTTTCCGGAATACATTTCCTCAATCCGTCACGTGCCTTTCCCCGACCGCCCGCGGCGGCGCGGTCGTCTCTGCTCGTCGCCGAACACTGCGAGAAGCTGCGAGACCGCCTCGACGTCCCCAATGGCCATCGACGGCCTCATCATCATCGACCCCACGGGCAGGCCCATCGTCCAGACCGGCTTCCGCGCCTTCTCCTCGTCCTACCCCCTCCTCCACATCGACACCTTCAACAATGCCGTCGCCAAGGCTAAGCGCGCACAGGACATCGATCCGGTCCTCTACGTCCCGAGCTATGAAATGGACACACCGAGTGCATGTTGCCACGTTGAGCACAACGGTCTCAAATTCCTATGCCCAATCAGCGGTGACAGTGAGTTCTCCCGGTGTGATGCCGCGGAAGATACGCCTTGACTGTCTTCAGTTGACCCGCTCTACGCGTTCGCGTTCCTGCGCACCTTCATCGAGATTCTGCAAGATTATTTTGGAGACGTGACTGGACCGAGTCTCAAGGACAACTTCGATGTCGTGTATCAGTTACTGGAAGAGACGCTGGATTCCGGCGGACACCCACTAACCACCTCCCCGAATGCTCTACGTGACATCGTCATTCCCCCGTCTCTACTCAACAAGATTCTGTCTGTTGCTGGTGTCTCTGGCCTTGCGGGATCTGGTGCACATGGAGTGCACGGCATGGGCGCGTTTTCGAGCCCGATACCGTGGAGGAAGGCTGGAGTACGGTACAACACCAATGAGATCTATTTTGACGTTGCAGAAACGCTAAAGGCTGTTGTGAACAAGTAAGCAACACTCGAGAGGTTACCGATTCCCACGTGTTCATGTCCTGTCCAGAAGTGGTGTTGTCGTCACCAGCAGCGTTCTCGGAAAGATAGAAGCCAATAGCAAGCTCTCAGGTGTGTTCTCCCGCGGACAAGATTGTCCTACGTATTCACGGACTTGAAGGTACACCCGACCTCCTCCTCACGTTCACAAACGCGAAGGTTATTTCTGAACCCTCGTTCCATCCATGTATCCGGTTCGTGCTTATATTGTTTTCTCTGTCGATGTTTGACAACATGCTTTCCAGTCTTACCCGCTTTTCTCAATCGAAAGTACTGTCCTTCGTACCCCCCGATGGTCACTTCACTCTCATGGAATATCGCTATTCCCCGGCTGCTGCATCAGGCACTACCCCAGTCACAGGCGCGCCCCTCACCGCTGTTGCTCAGAACCAGACACAGGTCCAATTACCTTTCCTCGTCAAATCCGCGATGCAGTTGAATGAGACTGGCGGTAAGTATCTATTGCGACACCCTGAGCGTACGAGATGACGCGAACATACTTACACCCCTCAGGGACGTTCGACGTGTCAGTCACTTCACGCCTCTCGACTCGTGCAGTCGAAGATTTTGTGCTGGAGATATACCTTGGCGAGAGCGTCTCCAGTGCGAGCTGCAATGCCGGCAGCGGAGCAGAATGGAGTTATATCCCGTCCAGACGAGTCCTTCGTTGGTCAATACCGAGTCTTCCGCCGTCTTCAGGTCGCTGGACACTCCAAGGATCATTCATAACATCGTACGGCCCTACTGATCCTAATCAAATCTTCTCTCCATTTACCTCTGTTGTCCTAGCACCGGTCGCCCGCGTCCATCGCGGTCCATTCAGACGACGTTTTCCCTGTCGTCGCATCTATTTTCGGCGCTTAAAGTCGACCAACTGAAGCTATCGGGGGAGACCTATAAACCGTACAAGGGTGTGCGAGGACGGAGCGAAGGCATGATCGAGTGGCGAGTAGACTGGATTGGATGAGTGAGCAGTACTTAAATAAGACGAACGGAAACTAGCTGTAGCACTGCTGTAGCACTGCTGTAGCACTACAATCTAGAGACGGCGGGGTTTGCCGACGGCTGCGAGCGGGTGTGAGCGTCCACAAGCGTCCACACCGGTTGCAAAGCTGGCGATCGGGCGCATTCACAATGGACGCTCAAACCTCCTCATGGTCGCTTTGATGGTCTCTCTCGCCTGGTGCCTCTGCCCATTGTCAACCACAACAACGCTTCCCCTTGCATAACTTCTCTCTCTTCTCTGATACCCTTGCACACATACCAACTTGCAACAATGACTGTCTTTGCTCTCCGTCTCGCGGATCCCAACAGCACTCCTTCAACAGGCAAACAGCCTCCCACTTCGGACAACCAACGCGCCCGTCTCCGAGCGCAGAAGCAGCTCCAAAACGAGGAGCTCGAACGCAAAGAGGAAGAGGCTGCACTGGCGATGACCGAGGTGCGTCTCGCCGACGAGCGCTCCGACCTGCAGCAGCCCGGCTGACACGTTCCATACTTCAGTCACAGCTCAAAACACTTCAAAGCGCGTTTGAGACAGTGAAGGTAGAATTCTTCGATCTCGACGGGCTCTCGTGGCCGCAGCGAGACCTCGATTCTACCTGCGAACCGCTTCATGTCAACACGAGACTGTCTCGTCCGGTGAGCTACGGCCCTACTCGACGGTGCGAGCTGATTGCTCACCCCTCGTCATCAGGGTTATCCCGCAAACCTATCGGTTCAGCTTCCGTCCCACCCACCGACCTCCCGAGCCACGTCTGAGACCATCGCGTGCACACCCACCTCTCCAATCGCGCCATCGACGCCGCTCCCCACTTCCGCATCGGTTCGAGATGTGGTGGTCTCTGCAGACGACACGATCCGCGTATCCCGTCTGCGGCCCGCGCGACGCCCGTCCGCACCGCAGGTGTTCGCCACAGAGCTCGCCGGTAGGCGCAGACGCGACAGCCATGGCAAAGGTAAAGCAAAGGTCAAGCGCAAGGTCTCTGCGGATTACAAGAAGGCGAGCGAGGCGACGAGTCCCTGTGCGCCGTGACGTCTGGCTCACGAGCTTGCTTTGTATCCGTATCCGTTATACCCTCTGTAGCAAGCGCCGGCGGGCCCGTCCCTTGTATGTACGTGCTGTTGATTGTATCCGGCTTTACATGATCGTGGCGATATCTTCTCTACACTCGACGTGCCCGGCAAACTCCTTCGTTACTGTGCAAGAACATGACAAGGCAGCTTCCCTACTTCCCGACCGCGGGACCTGCCAGGAAGATATGTCAATACGCTGCCCGCGGTAAGGTTCATTTTCAGGCTTGTCAGGAACCTGAAGCAGCGAATCGGGCTACATGTGCGTGCATAACGGCGCATAACCCACATAGAGGTGAGTCAGTGAAGTAGAAGGGGTTCTGAGGCCCGGGAGCAAGCCAAGCGTTGCGCCGACGGTATCAGTCTGCCCTCCATCCTCCCATCGATTTCTTCCTTTCTCTCCGGTCTCTGCAGGCTGCCCGAGTTATCGGCCGGCTATCTTGGGGAATACAAAACTGAGAAACGCCCCTCGGACCCTCAGGCGATCGGCGATCGCCAGGTGCAGGCGAGGTGCAGGCACTGGGGTCAACGCTCCGCGGCGTGCTGTATCGAGCCTCCACCGCCGTCAGAGACCATCTTGAATACCTGCTACAATGGGGTTATTTGGCGGTAGACCCTGGGCTGTAAACGCGACAAAGCATGGTTCATACTTGAGGCGGACGTGATGGGCCGCCATGAGAGGCTGGTTACTCAGCGGGAGGATCTAAAGCGTGTGTTAACTAGCGAGTAAAATACCAATAAAACTGGGAGTGCCATGTTCGGGCACTGTGCGGCGGTGGTACGAGGAACGGGTCCTGGTTTGAAGGGCTAGAGGCGACCTGAGGCCTCCTGGGTGGACGATGACAGCTGTCTGGGACTGTCTCTGAACGGCGCGCACGATTACATACAGCGGGATAACAAAGCCGCCGAAAGCACCTTCGAATTTCCCACTGATAAATCCTTATCTAAGACGGTGCGTATTTACAGAGTCCAAACACAGTCCATCTCACCGTCACCCATCCGTCCCCGAGCCACCCGTTCCTTCTCTCTCCCCATCATCATGCCCAACGTTATTCTCGTCACAGGTGGACATGGCCTCGTCGGCAAGGCCATCAAGCATGTCATCGACACAGAACCCGTTGGCTCGCGCTATGGCAGAAAAGAGGGCGAGACCTGGGTGTTCGCCACCTCCAAAGAGGCCGATTTAAGGTGCGTCTTGTGATCGCGCAGAAGGGCAATGCGCGCTCGCATTGCCCTCTGGAGCGTCCGTGGCGCGTTGCTCATCATTCGTTTGAAGGGACGAGGCACAGACAAAGGCGCTGTTCGAGAAGTACAAGCCGACCCATGTCATTCACTTGGCTGCCCTCGGTGCGTTCCTGACGTGTGTTCTTCTCGACAAGATGTTCACATTTCTCCAGTCGGCGGCCTCTTCATGAACATGAAGTACAAGGTACGTTCTCTTTTGTAACTCCATCGGTCGGGCTGATCTCAGATTGCTCCTTGCAGCTGTCGTTCCTGCGGGACAACATCCTCATTAACAGCAACGTCCTGCACACGTCATATGAGACTCACGTCGACAAGGTCATCTCATGCCTTTCCACCTGTGTGTTCCCGGCGAACATCGATCCTCCTCTCGTCGAGTCCAAAATCCATCTCGGTCCTCCGCATGAGAGCAACTTCGGTTATGCACATGCGAAACGTCTCGTCGACATTGCCAACCAGTGAGTGTCTCTTCGGGACAATGTTCCCCTGCTTCGTATCGGGGAAAATCTAATCTGATTCGTACAGCGCCTACAAGGAGGAGCACGGCTGCAATTTCACTGCGGCCATCCCCACAAACATTTTCGGCCCTTATGACAACTTGTCAGTAATATTTTATCACAACTCACCTGTATTTTGCGTGCTGAAAATGCTTGCGACAGCGATCTTGACGACTCGCACGTTATTCCGGGCCTGATTCACAAATGCTACTTGGCAAAGAGTGAGTCCTATATATCGTAGGAAAGTTTTCGGGCGTTGACATTCTTATCTTTGCAGAGAACGGCACGCCTTTCACCGTGGCTGGAACCGGAAATCCCCTGAGACAGTTCGTTTACTCATATGACCTCGCCAAGATGTTCATCTGGCAGCTGCGGGAGTACGACGACGTGGAGCCTATTATCTTCTCCGGTATGTGTGTCGTTCATCGCGCCTGCGAGTTCCTTCTCAAAATGAATCATTTCGCAGTCGGCGAGAACGAGGACATCAGTATCCGCTCTGTGGCCGAGGCGATCGTAAAAGCCATTGGCTTTGAAGGCGAGGTCAAAGTAAGTCAGATGCTCAGTCATCCTGATTCCCGACTTATTGACTTCTATCAATCCATGCAGTTCGACACCACCAAGGCAGACGGCCAATATCGCAAGCCTGCCTCGAACGAGAAGCTGCTGTCGCTCATCAAAGCTGGCGGCGACCCGTTCGTTTTCACACCTTTCGACTCCGCGCTGAACGACACCGTGAAGTGGTTCGTCGAGAACTACGACAACGCTCGCACTGGCAAGGAAAAGCTCGCCGCAGCTGGCGCGGCAAGGGCGTAAAGCATGCTGTGCTCACGGACTTGGACAGAGGACAATGATTTGCGTTTCGATCTCCATGCTGGGCACTAAGTAGCGGTATACAGCGCCACTCTACGTAGGTGGCTGTGGAATTGAATAGCGTTTGGATATTAGATGATCTGTATACCCAGCGCGAGAGTGTCGCGGGTACCTTACTAAGGGTAGATCGGACTGTATTGACGGTGAATGTCCTATTGTACGATGTTCATGCACCGGACAAATCTACTTAGTAGTTTCCGACGCATCCCCGTCAACCGCACCCGCTTCGACTTGTTCACGATGGCACTTGTCTAAGTAATCTAACAGGGCCTGCTCGTATTTGACCTGTTTGCGGTGGCTGAACCCACAACAAGTCAATATGAGAACGCCACGGGAGATCGAGCACGTACGACCAGACCACACCCTGCACACCCCTCACAGCCGACGCAAGTCGTCCCGGGATCCCCGATTCGCGACCCAGCTCCTCGATCGGCGTTAGATACGTCCGGATCGTAAAGACGATCGCTCCGCTGCGCGGCAGGCGCCGTAGCGTCTGGTGCTCTGCCCGCAAGCGCATCGTCTGTGGGGTCGGGGCGGGGGTCGGGGTCGGGGCCGCGGGCCGCGCGACGGGCGGTGGAGGTGCAGATGCACCTAGGGAGAGCGCGTAGGACGAAGGGGGGTGGAAGAACTCGTCCTCGGGCCCGTACGCGGTCTCACTCCAGGCAAGCGCGTCCGGGTCGCCCACCCGCCCCGCAGCATCCGCCTTCGTCTCTTCCGCGATCTTTGTAGGGTCGAGCGTCCAGATGAGCCAATTGTCCCTGGCGACGGGGCCGCTCGGTGTGAGCCGCCGGAAGAAGCGGGTCAGCGAGGGTTGGAGCTTCTGTTCGTCTGTGTAGGGATGGTGCGCGTGGTGAGTGAGCGCTAGGAGCAGGGAGTGTGTGGAAAACGTACAGTGGGGCACATGGCCGCTGATGTGGATTTCGTCGAGCGGCATCCCGATCTTGTCTCGCAGACGCCAAGAGCCTATTCAACGAAGCAAAATTGAAGGAACGTCCCTGGCAGTGAATGCACAGACGTAAGGGAACACACCCGGTAGGAGTATAGCGCCCGCTTGAAGATAGTAGCGGCCGTCGCTGCCCTCGATCATGATCGCGAGGTCATCTTGTATGCTAATAGGTAGCATAACGCAATGCCATCAGATGTCCTATGGATCCGTCTGAGCCAGACACTCACAGAAGCGCACAGACTGTCATGGGATCTTCTTGGTCAAGGTGGTACGTTATATTCAGCGGTAGAATTGTGATGTCCTTGATCCTGCCCTCGCCGTACCACCCGAGGGCCAGCTTGTCCGAGGACGGGTGTCGTGAAACGCGATAGACCTTCGGACACCTGCGGGATAGGAACTCTGCGAGCTCGTACATCAGCTCACTTGCCGCGTCCGCGCCTCCCTTCACGAGTCCTGGGCGATCGGGTAGCACTTGGATGAGTTTGTGCTTCTGAGTTGCGACCCGGTGAGCGCGAAGACGGTGGAATGCAGGAAACTGGTGGTCAGGCTGCATAGCATGTTAAGGCTCTGCAGCTGTGGAGCGATCGCAATGGGCACTTACCTCAATCCAGTTGTCAAATTCCATGTTACGGATGCCCATCGTAATGCTGCACGTCTCATTCATCCGCGAAGATCAGCAGATCAAACCGTCAGACACGTACTGGTAGGTTCCAGCCCTGAACGGTCTATATGGCCGCACAGGCATATCTTCCAGATTCTCCTGGAGAGGAGTGATAGATGGGTATGTGAAGTCTACTGGTGTCCATTCTAACAGCAGTTAAGATTAGAGCGCGACTGGCATGATAGGTTATGCTTACCTCCGTGTGTCCTATCCTTGTTAGGATCTTTCTCATCGATGCTGAGAACGGCACTGCGAGAACGGTCACCATCATCACGCGCTGATACTACTGGTACGACCCTCGACTGCCGGCGATAACAACGCGCGAGGACAACGACGGCATACAGCAGCGCAACTGTCCCTACCAACACCACATCCCTTGAATGTCCTTCAAACGCAGGCCAGTACATGGTAGCCATGTCGATGAGACTGGAGATGATCGTGAGGTCTCTCAGTGAAGAAGGTATACAGCGCTTCGAATGCTCGGTCTTCTTATCCGACTCTCCGAATCGTCATGTGCGTATCTGTGACTCACACATTCGTATCTCTGTCGAGAATGGCGGGATCCTCAGCATCCGAACGAGTTGGGGTTGCTTTCCTTCGCATGCGGCAGCATTTATAACTTGCATGAAAGTTTCAAGTGTCAGTAAATTTGGTGGTGGTCCCACTGAGAATCGGAGCCAAGCCCGGAGAGAAGACTCAGCGTTGCTTCGTATGTTCTGGGTTTCCAATGCAGATGCTGTGAGTATATCCAAATATAGAAAAAGGTCGGTGTCCGTTGCGTTCGTGTGTATAGAGGTCCGAGCAAGTAAGTCGTTGCTGTGACTGGAGGTGCAACTCGTAAGAACATTAAATTGGGCGATGGGAATCGTGTCGGCAAATGCCGGACAACTGGAAAGGTTGCGCCGCTGCGGCAATGCTGTTGCTGTAGCGATTCAACTGTGGACTGTTACTTTGATGCTTGGACAATCTATACGCCTTAAGATAGAGTCGAGGTAGTAGCCGTGTTGATTGACTATTGAATAATGGTCCCGATCCATGTAGGAACTTGGGCAACGAACGGTTCATTTCGTACTTTCCTCCGACGCAGTCCCATTGACCACACCCGCTTCTACTTGCTCGCGATGACACTTGTCTAGATAGTCCAGTAGAGGCTGCTCGTAAGTCTCCTGCCTGCGATGTCTGTGGCCACCGTCAGTAAAAAAGCACACACAAAACAGTCACTTGAATCAAGTGCGTACGACGAAATTTCTCTTTCAAGTTGCACACCTCTCACCGCGGCCGCCAGCCTGCCCGGAATTCCCGGCTCACGCCCAAGCACCTCTATCGGCGTCGAATGCGTCCGGATAGTGAAGATGACGGCACCGGTGCGAGGTAGCCGACGTAGCGTCTCGTGCTCCGCCCGCAAGCGCATGGTCTGCGGTGTGGGTGTCACAGGCGCGGGACGCGTGTGAGACGGAGGTACAGGTAAAGCAGGCGTAGATGTACCCTGGAGAGACAGGGCGTATGATGACAGTGGGTGAGGGAAATCGTCCTCAGGCCCGAAGGCGACCTCGTTCCAGGCGAGCGCTTCCGGGTCACCCACCCTCCCCATGGCGTTGACCTTCTTCTCTTCCTCGACTCGCACAGGGTCCAGTACTTGGATGAGCCAGTTGTCCCTGGCCACAGAGCCGCTCGGGGTGAGCCGTCGGAAAAAGCGGCTTAGAGAGGGCTGGAGCTTCTGTTCGTCTAGTGACCGTGCGCGTAAGTAAGTGAGCGCTGGGAGCTTGAAGTCTTTATGGAGAAGAACGCACAGTGAGGTACATTGCCGCTGGTGTGTATTTCGTCCATCGGCATCCCGATCTTGTCTCTCAGACGCCACGAGCCTAGGCGCGAGGGACAAAGATGAAGCGGCTTCCCAGTCAGTGTATAGGGCGGTGCTAACATAAATAGAGCCCACCTGGGATGACTATCGCCCCGGCTTGAAGGTAGTACTGACCATCACTGCCCTCGATCATGATCGCGAGATCGTCCTGTACGCTAAAGACGCTACGGTCAAAGGCCTTGCAGATCCGATGGTGTCTCGAGGACTTACAGGAGCGCGGCAATTGTCATAGGATCGCCTTCATCAAGATTGTACGTGACGTCTAGCGGCAGGATTGTGATATCCTTGATCTTGCCCTCGCCGTACCACCCGGCATCTTGCTCGTCCGAGGGTGGGTGTCGTGAAACACGAAAAACCTTTGGGCATCTTCGCGACAGGAACTCGGCGAGCTCGTACATTAGTTCCTTCGCTGCATCCGCGCCTCCTTTCACAAGCCCCGGACGGTCGGGTAATACCTGGATGAGCTTGTGGCCTTGAGTCGCAATCCGATGGGCACGGATACGATGGTATGCAGGGAACTGGCTGTCTGGCTGACGAAAAAATGAGTCACAATGTTAGCTTAGTCAGATAGGACAGTTACCTCGATCCAATCATTTGAGTCCATGTTACGGATGCCCATGCTGATTCTACATAAGAATCTGCGTAAGTCACGAGCATACTTGACCACCATGGAAGATGATGCAGACCGATATGGGCCCGCTTTGAAAGGTCTGTACGGACGCACAGGCATGTCTTCTATGTTCACGCCAAGGGGAGTTATAGACGGGTAGGCGAAGTCAACTGGTGTCCATACTGATGGGAAGGGAGGTCAGAGACGAGTCAAGTAGATGATATGGTACCCTAGACTCACGTCCTGGAATGCGATCTTGCTTAATGTTCTTATCCTCTGCGCTGGGAGGACCAACGTCGATATCAAGTTTCGTGACTTTCGTCGCTCGATGACTGCGGCGAACGAGTACGACTGCAAAATACAGCAGTGCAGCTGCACCGACGAGTATTATATCCCATGAATGTCCCTCAAACGTCGGTAAGTACACGGCCATGTCGACGACGCTAGGGTAGATGATAGGTGAGTGGTCCTGAGCAAGAAGAGAAGACATATAGCGCTTATCCGACTCTCGTCATGTGCGTATCTGTGATTCACAGATCCAAGTACTTGGTACCCACCATACAGAGCTTTCCGTAATTCCCCAAAGACGTCGGACACTAGATCTTCCAGTTTCTCAGACTACATAAGACGATATTGCCGTGCAAGAGGCCCAAAGAAATGAGTTTTGGTGGTGATCGCACGGAGAACATAGCCAAGACGAGAACAACGCTGCGCCGAATTTGTCGTGGCGTGCGGGTAAAGAGGAAAGATTCTCTGGAGGATCAATTCGCGCAAAATATAGACGAGACGAAAGAACCATCGCACAAACCAACGTTGAACGTGGTTCAAATCGAGGGATGGGAACCAGTGGGAACCGTGCCGGGAGATGCCGGTCGCCGGGAGAAACCTGCATCGAACCGTGACGAGGTCCAGCACACTCTCCGACTCCCCTTCCCTCCCATTTCTTTCTCTGTGCGTCCTTTCTCTTCAGCCTTTGCTCTAAGTATGGTGGTACTGATGCGCATTTTTTCAGCCCTATGGCTTCGAAAGCTGCTACTGCCGCGGTTGTACGTGTTCATCCGCTTGTTTCCGAATTTCACTCACTTGCACACACACAGGACTTTACCCGCATTTATTCTACCCTTGGTCTCGGGAAAGGTGCGAAAATCTAATTACCTTCTAGCTCTATGGCGTCTCATTGTGCCTGCAGAGACCGTCGCTGCTCTCCAGGCTTTCCGCAAGCGGCACGCCGACGCGCAGCGCATCAGCGGCACGCTCAACGCCCAGCCCACGACGGTCGACTTGGAGCACTATCGCTCCATCCTGAAGAACAAGGCAATTGTCGACGAGGCGGAGAAGATTCTCAAGGATTTCAAACCCGTCACGTATGATGTCAGTGCACATGTGAAGGCTATTGAGACGTTCGAGGCTAAGGCGGTGCGCACCTTCCACATCCTTAGAGTCTTAGCAGCTTCACCTTACTGTATTTGCATGTCTAGGTGGCCAAGGCAAAGGAGACCGAGGCGCAGATTGATGTGGAGCTCAAGGACCTCCAGGCAACGCTCGCAAACATTGAGGAGGCACGTCCTTTCGAGGACCTCACTGTACGTCCTTGTCTACGCTCTGTATTTCCCCCTTTATCCTTAAGTGTTCCCATGCGTAGGTCGACGAGGTTGGCAAGGCACACCCACGCATCCTGGAGGCTGTTGAGACGATGGTCAAGAAGGGCAAATGGACTGTGCCGGGGTACAAGGAGAAGTTCGGCGACCTCTCGCTCATGTAGTCGACTTCACCCGCGACATAGAAGTAGAGAAAAGCGATGCGCTTGACGCGTTTGTGAGCTGTCGTCAGTCCACGAGCCGGCTACTAATCGTGCATTGTGGCTTGAGCTCAGACCTCGGTCTCTGCAGGAGATGTACAATATTATCCCTGTGCAACATGTCCTGACGAGTCACAAGCATCGGAGTACGTCTACGACGGGATATTAGTATGGCAAGATAATTGGCTGGACCGGCGTCGATCAATGACAGCAGGAGCGGAATTACGGCACTGCATGTCAAGTCCTGTCCTGTCCCTGACCGGGTCCGGAGCATCGCCTTGTCATGTCTTCGTATACAAAAGTAGAGACTGTAGAGTACGGTCAGCGCGTATGATGCGTTCCTACTTTCACTACCCCCGCAATACCTCAGACACGTGAGATACTGTGCAGAACGTCCCGTCCTTGAATCCTTCTATTTGTTGATCATGTCTGAGGAGTCGGACCTGGAGAATGTCATAGCGCTCGGTGAGCGTGTTTCTACACTTCTCTCTGTTTCCTTTTCTCAATGACCTTTATGCAACTTAGATTCGAATTTTGCTCGGGCAACCAAGGAGCGGCAAGGTCAGCACCTTTCGCCCTGGATGCGATGGATGTGCGACTGACTCGGAGATGCAGGCGACCGATATGGAGACCCATCTTCTAAGATATGGTCCATGTATTTGTCCGAAGCGGAGAAACACGACAAGATTCTCGCGGACAACTGGAAAGGCGACACAGATGGGATCCTCATCTTCGTGAGCACACTCGTATTTCCAGCTACGAACATCTCCATTCACAACCTGAACAATGGCAGACGGGTCTGTTCTCCGCTACGGTCGCGGCGTTCATCATTGAGAGTTACAAGAACCTACAGTCGGACGCCGGGGCTACAACCGTCACTCTTCTTGGCCAAATCTCGCTCCAATTAGCGGCTCAAGCGAACAATACACACATCACTATACCCCTCCTCCCCGATCCCAATGCATTCCAACCGACTTCCTCCGCCTTGCGCGTCAACATTCTCTGGTTTCTCAGCCTGGTCTTAAGCTTGACGTGCGCACTTTCCGCGACATTGATACAACAATGGGCCCGTCGATATCTCATGGCCACCCAGCGTCACGCTATTCCCCAGAAGCGTGGCCAAATCCACGCGTTTCTGTACGCCGGCGTGACGCGGTATCGAATGATGGCCGCTACCGAGGCTCTGCCCGCGCTACTCCATACCTCCGTACTCTTCTTCTTTGTAGGCTTGATCGAGTTCCTGTTCTCGATAAACACGACAGTGGGATGGGTCGTCCTCGCAGTCGTGTCCTTTGGCGCGGCGGTATACTTGCTGGTCTCCCTTCTCCCTCTCTTCTCTTTCAGCTGCCCTTACCGGACACCACTATCCGCGCTCTTGCGCACGGTCTTCACCTCCCTCATGCCCGGTATAACCTGGAGCTTCACGAAGCTTGCGCGTCGTTTGAAGACTCTTAAGCCTGGCTTCGCTGCGTTTTTGTACGATGTAGGCATCAACGTCGAACGTCGAAAGGAAGCCTACTTGGGTAGCCAAGCAGGAACTCCAGAGGATGTCCGCCAATGGACTTCCACGAATCTGGACCTCGAAGCACTTCGTTGGACTTTGGAGATTATTGACGACGACGACGATTTGGAGGCGTTCGTGGAAGGCATTCCAGGGTTCTTCTCGACCAAAGATTTAGTGCTGTCATCCGAGTACGACCGTCAGAGGGAAACAGTCGAAGCCTTTCTCTCCACGCCTGGATTCAGCAACCGCCTAACTCGACTCCTGGACACGTGCGACCCTCACCTACGCGTTCCAAAGTCCCTGGGAGGACCTGCGCGGAAGATCCGCGCGCTCGCATGCATGCAAGTAATCCGTTTCTTCACCACTAGGGTCAAGGACGTGGCTCGTGACGATTGGGACGAAACCCTTTGTGACATGATGTGGACGTTATACTCGCTCCGCGTGGACGAAGATCAGGACATAGCCACTGCCGCCGTCTGCACCACGGCAATGGCAGCACGAGTGCTACTCCGTCAGCTAGCTATGCTCCAGCGACTCTTGCAACTTTCTGGGCTGTCGGGTATGCGCATCGCCGCGGTCCTGCGGCCTCTGCTCGTGCTTCCTTTGAGACAAGCCGGTGAAGGAGACAATTTAGAGGTCGAGATAGAGGTCGAAGAGAGGGTGGACAGGAGTACAGCGGTGAGCATCTTGCAAGACGGTTATCTCGCCAACATCGCGGCACTCGTGCGCCATGCCATGTCATTGGTGCGCTTGGCGCAACCTGGGGCCCTCGCCGTGGTGTGGGACACCTTGAATGTCGTTATCGGTGGGGATCCAGCGACTCAGGTCAAGAACCTGTCTCCGAGACGTCGCCATGATTTTGAGTATCTCCGTCTGGAGATCGAAGCAGCCATAGAGGAGGAAGAGGAGCAGGAAGCTGTCGACGATACCCCCGGTGATGCTCAACTCTTGCCTCTTCCTCGACGTAGGCTTTCGGCAGCGGCGGGCTTCCAAAAGCTCAACGATATCCTGCGACCGGTATATTACGCTTTGCGGACGAGCAGCATAGCGCCATATTCGCTGTATCCGCCATCCATCCCATTGATACGGCGACCGGGTCCAATTCAACACTTACTTTTGCCAATGGATCAATCCTCAGTAGCTTCTGTCACCCCTGGTCCTTCCATTCCATCCACCATGATACCCTCATCACGATCTAATTCTGAATCTGACCGCCTCATTCAGCCGTCGTCTTGAAGTCATGTCTTTCAATCATTATCGTTCCAATCACAGCTAGCCGTCTTCGCGGACTCCACACTTACCAAGCGTCGTATTCCACATTTGTTCTTCCGCTTGTCCTGCCAATCTCTTAGTTCCTTCTGTTGTATTTCGCGCGTACGTCCTTTGACTTGAATCCGTGAACATCGAGATCTCCCAGACACACAATATGGCGTACGATGGCGTACGGTGCTCTATCGAACGTTGCGAGTGGAGCATACTATCCTCGGATCCTCGGTGCGTCCCCTATAACACCCGGTTTCAGTCAAGTCAGGTACTAATCGCACAACTTCCCGACACAGTCCCTGGTAGTATATCGGTTCAGTACACGCGCCTGTCACGCGCGAGAGCGAGGTTCGACTCCTCGCCAGGGAGTGCAGACACCGGACGATTTTTTTTGTCGCGTCCGAAAGGTCTTCAGGATCTCTGTCCTGGAGCTATATGCACATCGGAGCCACGAATTTGGCTCCGGGCCTTCCCTCATGCTTTGCCCTGCTGGCAAATTAGCTCAACCATGGTCTTCAGACATGTTAATCATTGGAAAGTTACGTTTGACGTGTCCCCTTTGCCATCCGTTTCCCGCCCTCTCGTCGAGGAAGAGTTGTTGGTTTGACGGCGACATCTGTCACGTTATCAACGTGACCTTTCGGACTCAGGTCCGGCTCTTTACTCCGTCTAAGGCCGAATCGGTCGCCCATTTCTCTTTCAAGCGCACACTAGGTCGACACGCAATACTGGGGCATATCATATCAAGCACACGCAGATATTTTCACAGAACTTATCTTTGCTGTCAACAATGTTTCTTTCCCTGTTTCCCTGTTGACGCGGACGACTAATCGGGACCTTACACCATTCGTGAGCGTCGATAGTCTGCGTTCCATACGGCAGAGTATTATTCTAGGTATGTTAGCCTACTTACATGGCTCCCTCGACGGGGTAAGCCGTGGCGTGGTACATGACAGCACGCGATCTGGTATTCTCCTTGTAACTCTGGTTTCTCCCTTCTACAAGACATGATGGCGTAAACGCGACAGTTCCTCGACCCGTCTAAAACTCGGTACTTTTTCTCTTTCTTGCAGTCACTCGAGCTCGATCGCAGTCGGACCGCTATGTCAATCTTAAGAATGAGATACCACCCCGAGAGATGTCCATTGTCGTGCTATGCCAGCAGTGTCTCCGAGTTGCAGGCCATCATCTGCGTCTCCCCCGGCCAAGTTGCCTGTTGCCTTTGGCTCATAGTGCGACTTTTTCGTGCGTCGTTGAGTTGAAATGCTGGTCGCATTGGGTTGTATGATGCAAAGATACATCTTGATAATAGACAAAAGAGTAATATCCTGCACTACTCTGACAGTGGGATTGAGCGAGCTTTATCAACAAGATGACTTCTTTCCACGACTTACCAGACAGGATATAGGCGCTAGATGCGACGTCTCTTTCCTGAAAGATGTGCGGGAGGTTCGAAGCCTCGTTTCCTAGAGGGCGATGACGGAGGAGGAGGCGGATCGTCAAGAATGGTAATGTACCGGATGTCAGCGTAGAAGTTGTCTGAACCCTGTATAACTTCGTGCGAGATTGCGGCGCAAATTTCCACCGTTGCCCCGCGCAGAGCTTTCTCGAAATTGTTGGGGAAAACGAGGTCTCCACTCGCTTTGAAGACAGGAATGACCTGTCCGAAATGCATGGCAGCATCGGGTATATCGGATCTGAGTATCTCGTCATTAGACTCGATGATCTCTTCCAGGGCAGATTGGGCTTCATTGCTCCTGCATTTCCAATTGCTCATCAAGAGAAGTTCGCTCTTCGCTGTGGTCAACATATCAGATATATGCCGAAGTAGTAGAGGGGGAGAAAGTGATCCTTGACAGCATTCTGTTGCTCCACGTAGACGTCTTTGGTGACTTCCTGAGGGTGTGAGTACGAAGATATCGTGTTAGAGACCAGTCGACGCAAAGATCTTCTGAGGGTGACATACCTCGAAAACAGAGTGACGGACTTTAATCTTTCGTGCATTTGGAGTGTCAAGAATGGAATTGTTGATTTTGTCCTTAAAACCGGGGACTGACTCCATGAGGGCCTTGGCGCCTAGAGTCATATCCTCCCAGTCCGAGTCCGAGCCGAAGCGTGGATTGCTGGGGCAGATAAGACGGGCAGTAGCCTTTGCCTTTGTGAAAGGGGTTGGGAAAGGGGGCTGCTTCCCGAGACCAAAACCTCCAGAGACATACAGCCAGAAGCCCTCCGTAGAGATTCTGCCGATCCAGCGAATCTCCGCTTCTGTCTTCTCGTTGTCTCCAACGCTGTCATCTGTAATCTTCAGTATAAGCTTGTGACCGTAGCGCCCGTGTTTTGACCACTCGACATGAGCCAGCAGATTCTCAGAGCCGAGATAGAGCGAGGAGGTTCGTATATCGTCGATAATGTCGTCAACAGACGGATTCTGGGCAGGGTCCGTTACGGTCCCGGATGTCTCAGATGACATCGTCTTGATCCAATCTTGATCGAGATGACCGGACAGATAAGGATTAGTGATCTGTTTGGTAGTTCTCTCGGAAAGAAGAAATCGTGGTACTCACTGGAGAGAGGGGTCTGCTGGTTGGCGATGTTGAAATGGCGGCGATATGAGTGGATGGACAAAGATAGACGACGTCGATTCGTCGAGTCATCGCTTATAAGCTTCGGAGATCACGTGATTGAGTTCTCAGGTCGTCTCAGGCTCCCGACTCCCGAGAGCCGCAAGTTATCATCCTCTGACACTGACAGTGAGTAGTAGACTACTGCCACGCTGCACGTACCACTAACCACGCCATCCAATTCCGAACACTGGTCACGATCGCACAAGGTCCAGAAGATGCCCGACAGACTAGCATTCCCGAGGAAGATTCTGTAACATTTGAGAGACCTTTACGCAATGCACCATTCTGATCTCGAACTCGTCAGCCTCCCCATTTACACTTCCCCTACATCGATACGGCTATCATGTCCCTCTTGCCACGCCAGTCATTCGAGCAGATCTTGGCATGACCCTCAGTACAAGGTACACGATCAAGTCAACATTAGACTTACCACTAGTCCACCTGGCCTCTAACAAGCGTAATCGATGAGTAAGAGAGCGAACGCATAGCAGCATATCAAAAGGCACTCACGTATTCTGCCTGGGACAGGCTCAACTCTTGCTCTCTTCCAGAGCCGTTGTAGGTCACCGCCTTGAACATGAGGGTTCCGTCATACCCCCATGGTCCGACGCGTACGACGCTGTTCCCTTCCCCGTCGGTCACCCAATTCGTTTGTCCAGGGTGGTTGGTCTGACAGGAGAGCGAAGCGACGCGAGAACCCTCGAAATACACTTGCACTGTCGTTCTCTGGGCATGGGCTGCGAGCTAGGGAAACCAGTAAGCAAGTTATATCGTCGTCGTAAGATTCCACTGATTCACGCACGGCATAGATGGTGGCGACACGTCCGGCGATGTATGGGACTGGGATAAAGGATCTGTAGTGGTGCGTGAGTGCACGGGCAATGGCGGAGTACTGAAGGACTGCGCACGTCATGTTGTTTGACGTTCAGGTTGTCTGAAGACTCGGTTGCAGTTCTGCTGGTGTTTCCAGAGCACTGACGAGGACGCACTTTATATCTGCTGCTCAAGTACTTCGACATCTCTTCCTGTCAAGCCCCCTCAGGAACGACGACATACATGCACATTCAGCGTGTGTAGGCAGTGTACCCCCGGGAGTAGGCAGTGTACCCCCGGGAGATGACCGGAAAGTACTGGTGAGCTTTCGAGCGTCCCGGTCAAGTTCCGTCGGACATTCATAATGACTGCACGTAGTCACCTGTCAAATCCTATCGCAGAGCAATCGGTGTTCACAGACAGATGGAGCAAGAAATTTTCTCTCAGGTATTCACGCACGTCTGCTGTATAGTGCTCTGTTGCCCGCTGTACTGGTAGCGCCTGTAGGCATCGGAAAGGCAAGGATATACTGTAAGTGCAGATGCGGTAGACTGACTTTTGGAGGCAATCCTCCGAGCTATGCACCCAGCGAAATGACCACTTCACTCGTCACTAATATCTGATTTCCACTTGGCGATTTCTTATTCCTGTAGTGCAGACGTGCCAGAGTCTCGGTGACGCTTCATTCCGTGACACAGCCGATCATAGCATGGTGCACACGTCAAGATTTCGAAGACTTCTCTCGAACTCTGCCAGTTCACGGCTGAAGCTATCTATGCTACCTCCTCTTTCTCCCCGGCGCAGAGCATGCACCGGCTACTTCTAAATTCTAGACGGAGCTACCCTACCCTCACCATCACCCACCTCTATCGATACATCGACCAAGAGAGCCAATGGCCGTCGCGGCGGTACTATTGTGTCTGTTCGATCTCACGTGTATCAATGTTGGCATCCTCGATATAGATATCCTCCCCTATGCGATGCATTCACTGTCCTGCCTCTTCGTCGAGGTACCTTGCCCTTCAACGAGATCAATTTATGGTGCCGACAAGCTCGACTGGGCACCGCCATCGACAAGGCCCTATGTATTGCTATCGACGCTGTGTCGACCGGACATCATAGCCCAATTTCACACACGAGCCGCAGGTCTGTCTTGAGCCCCCTCTCATTTCGACTATAGCGGATTATAGATTGGGCGAGCTGTCTGATAGCACATGCTTTTCACTGCCAGTGACATCGATTTCTTCATTTACATTGTCTCTCAAGGCCTCAAGTGTACTCGTCATGAATACCCTCGTCATCCCCAGATAGGCCAAGCGCCAAGTCCCTTCACCTCAGCCTCGTCTTTCTTCGCTTCTCACTAGAACGTCACCCTGACCAAATCCGTCTTACCGCGCCAGTCATACAGGGGAATCTGACGTAAAAATCATGTCAGCACGGCACATTACCAAGGACGCATTCGCTACTCACTACCATGGCGTCGGGCCTCTACCGCCACCAGCCAGTTGATGATGATGAGTAAAGGACCAAACCGATCACGGAAGAGGAACGTACAAACTCTACATCGCCGAGGTTCACTTCCACCGAGCTCTGTCCATACCTGTCGGAGGTCGTTCATCAGGAAACGGGACCGGCTCATTTGTCTCATGGTGGTCACCCCCATGAGACAGTGAGCCCCATGAGACAACCTGGCTCACCCTGAGCACGTTGTCTCTTTTTGCTGTCGTCCTGAGATGCCTATCTCCGGACAGAGTAAGCTGTCTCATGGAGGAGCCCGGATCTCGGCAAGATAGTCTGCTGGTCCCTGGGCACAAGTGGGCGCGGCAATTCAGGTAGCGAGCGAAGGTCTCCACCTGGAGACAATTGTCTCCGTCCGGAGACACGTTCTCCTGGCGGCCTCATTCGGAGACAAGAGACTCCACCCGGAGCCCGTGAGACAGCTGTCTCCTCCATGAGCAAAGCCGTTTTCCTGATGTTGCCCTGAACATCAGTCTGCCGTCTTCTGGGAAGGGGCCGACAAGGGTGAAGTCGTTCCCAGCCTGGTCCCTCAGTGGAGTTTGTCTGCCTGGACTAACGGTGTCACAGCTAAGCACTTGCACGCGTAGTCCCTCGAAGTAGATGTAAAGGTGGGTGCGTTCAGCGTAAGCGCCAATCTTAAAGCAGACGAAGTCAGCGTCCATCTAATCCGAAGGCAGGCAGATGATCTACGCACGGCGCGTATGGTGGCGAAATTTCCACGAGCAATAGGGACGGAAATGAAGCCTTCGCTGCGAGAGTGGGTGAGTACATCGAACCAGATGGATAGAGGACGAAGAGTGCGTACGCGCCCATTGTTTCGTTGTGTTGGGATTCGTTCGTAGCTCTGATGATCTGATGTTGATCTTGCCAGGCCATTCAGAACGAAGCTCCCCATTTTATATCTGAAGTCAACACTGCCTGACCTCTGATTCGCGAGTCTGGTTCACTGCGCCATCCAGTGCGCGGTTCGGAAAGTCAACGGAAATGCCGGATGCCTTCCTCGCGTTGTCACGCATTCCGTAAATATTCCGCAGAACACTCATCATATGCTTTGCTGAGTCTGATTTCCACAGATAGAGTCTACCGGGTCTTTTACATTCCCGTACTCGCTCATCCTTGCTGTGTCCTCGTATGCCGCTGGCCTCGGCATGAGGGCATTCGATGGCAGAAGTGGTGGCCAACATCACCGCCATTGCGAGCAACATCGGTACACAATTTCCGAACGATACACCTTCTCCCAGGGCCCCTTCGTCGACTGTGCTATCCATGTCTAGTGTTAAGCTGTGTTTTCCCGAACTCTACCAACGGTGTGTACTCACAACTTGGGGACGCTGACCCATTCTCCATTCTGGCTGCTGACACGCATCCCACCCGACACCGGGGCTCCTCTTTCAGGTCGGTTTTGTCAGATGGCACCCATGGAAGAATCATCACAGCACTTGCACAGTCGTGGTTGGTACCGTCTCTCCCTATCCCCCGCATGCCCGCCAAGTCGCTCCGGTTACATTCGAACGATACAGCAATCATTAATCATCTCGCCCTTGCTACGCCTGTCACTCTTTTCTGTCTAGAACTACGGCGCTCATGCATAGCATACGGAAGGTGTGGATCAGCTTACCACCATAAGGCCTGGTCTCCGACGTCATGAATTCGTCGACGAGCCAACAAGCGGCATATATCTGTCGCAGCTGTGCCAATGGAGAAGCCCGGGCTTTCCAGAGCTGCGAGCGTCGCATTTCACCCATTTCCCCTATACGCAGATATCGTTTCGAGTCAACGACGCATCAGTTAGCCGAGTTATCCTTTATGCACACCCTGTAAAAGTGTTGTGCATACGAGGCGGCCTTGGCAGAACAGACGGTATCGACGTGGCCGGCAGGGACAGACGGGAATGAAGAGCGAGCGAATGAGAGTTCGACTGTGAAAGCTGCGGTGAGTGTATTACACACGGCTAGTCTGTGCCGTGTCGGGTGTGAGTCTGGTGCCATCTCTGACAGGACACCGACATAGATCTCCATTTCCTAACTGTGTAGCCGACGTTGCCTCGTCCAGCAGCAACACCTTCCAATCCCACATACCCATCAAGCGCCCAACTCCCTGGGACTGCACAGGTTCGTCACTCCGAAGGGACGATCGACTCCCGATCCGCTCATCAAGCTTCGCCCATCCCGCACAAATTCCGTGTCGCCTGCCACACATGATTCGGGAGTTCGGCAGGCCATCCTCCCTGACAGTGTCATTACACGACGCTTGCTATCACAGCGCTCTGAAACCTGATACTCACTACGTTGTGCAAGGTCTATTCCGACCCTGCGTGCGAGGACGATGGATCTACTGGCAGCACATTTCCCTGATAGATATGCGATAACACCATCCTGTCGTCCTCCATCACGAATGCCGCCGGCAGAAATATCTACATCCATGGGCTACTATCACCTGGTTCCCCGTGTTCTCACCGCTATCCCTAAACGGTTACAGTACTTATGGCCCTTCTTCACACCATAAGATAATTGGCGTCGCTTTATCAGTAGCGCGACGTCCAGTTGCTTAGTCAATGCACTACCACACTCCCATCCGCCTCTGGCGACCACAGCACATCACATCTTCAGCCTGGTAGTGCCCTAGATTCTGCGGCGGCCTGCATCCGGTTGCTACTTCTGTTGACCGTCGCGGAAAGGGCCGAGGATCAGGGGTTTACAGAGTGGTATGTACACCATTTCGTCGGTGTCGTCTTTGTCGGAGGTGAAGGACTGACGATGGCTTTATACGTAGTGCCTATACATTTTCTACAGTGTTGCCAGCAGACGCGACATGCCCTTCGATCACCGCTCGCCATTGAGCGCACTATAGCTGGAGGGCAGAGTCAAGAAGGCCTCACGGAATGCATGCGGAACACTTGGAGGTCGGAAATGCGGTTAAGCAATTTCCGCCTGTTTTCCGTTACATCATACTCACACAAAGCACCTAGTGCCAACGCGTCCCCTTTTATCTCTTTCCTTCTTTCTCTTGGTATGTATCCCTTTGTCTTGACGCGACACTCTCCTGGGGACTGCTTGCGGTACGTATTGGTCTGGTTCCAGCTTACCCACTGATACCCTGACGGTTCAAACACAGAGGTTGCGACAAAACACCAGTTATTTCGATTAACTATACGAACTAGTCCGCCATCACCCGTCCCTAGGTGCGCATCCAATGACCATAATCTCGCCCACTACTCAAAACTTTGGCGTCCAGGACACTCAGTAGATCCCCATTCCACCGTGCGGCGGTCGTTTACACGCAAGACCCGCCTGGCAGAGGGGCTGCTTCAAATCGTGCGACTTGCCCAATCGGTTGCTTGACAGCGTGCTGAACACGAGGTTCGCACAGCGCGGACAGGGCCCTGCTTCCCCGACGTTGAAGACGTGTCGCTCATTTCGTCGGTCAGCCAGTTCGTCGTGCCAGCGTGCGTGGTTCCGTAGGACCTGCTAAATCCTTCAGCGGCGGCCCTACTTGTCTCCCCAAGGCCTGTTTCTTTCAATGGCCGTCTACCCACCGGGGCCAGGGATCGTAGTTGGTCCTGCTTGCAGTGCGGAAGGGGCAGAATCACTCGTCAATGTTACGAGCGTCCCATTTCCGGTTCGTCTGTTCCTGGGCATGATGGTCCTCTCACTGACTATATGCTTAGCTGCAGCCTCCGTGACGGTATACCCTGAATTTGACAAATAGTGCGTGTGCTGGGCCCTCGTACTTGGACGATTGCAGGCCGCTGGTCTGTAGCGAATGCGCCAAGCAGGTTACGTCGGTACTCGCACTAGACTCGGACCTGTGGGCTCAGCTTCTGATTCGGGCCGATCCTGGGATGTGAACAGCCCGCACACGACACGCTCGCGTACAGCAATACTTGCTGCGGGTATACTGGGGGACCTCTCAGTCTCTCTGGCAGTCGAAGCCCCACCCGCTCACGCCAATCAAGATCTTCGACTACACGTACACGGGTTGTACAACGTGAATATCCCGGCTACTTGCACCAATTCACGCTAGCGCGCGCAAACACGTACTCCCAGATCTCGCGACCTTCCTCTCGTCCGCTTCCTCGGTAACTCCCCAACGAAGACGACATCTTCCATTCCTCCAGGCTTTCGTAGTTCCTGAAGCAAACCGGACGCCCGATCACCCACAACGAGAGCGTTCGCCGGTTCATGCACCGGCGTTCATTCACGCGGAGCAGGTTCTTTCATTGTATGTACGTGAAGGGTATATGCATCGGGACATCCGCTAACCAGACGACGTCAGGGAGGGGAATGTTGTGAATGCACCTGGGCCTGGTCGAGTCGATGCTGCCCTGCGCCCTGCGATGCACACACGTTCTGGCCCATACCGTTCTGCCTGCAGGCGACGCACCCCCAGCTGAAACTACACATAGAACGCCTCGGCCAGCGATACGCTCGAAGCTCAAGCCCTCACGCCTCCGCGCACGCTCAGATGTTCGAGGTAGCGACCTGCGCCCCTGTCCCTCGAAGCTCCCTGAGCCCCGTCGCCCAGCCTGTCCTCTCGATCGTGAACTCGAAGCAGCTGTTTGCTGCGCCAGCATGACTCACCCACCGGCGTCCAATCGCAACATCCATTGTATGTCCCACACATTATCATCAAGGCACGGGCCCGCCGATCACGCGCGTCAGGATCTGCCGTCAAGTTGTGCATTTTCGTATGTCGCCCATCACGCCCAAGGCCAAGCTCATGACACGCCCCCTGCACAGGCTGCAGGCCCAGTGCCGGCATGCCTCTGGCACTCGTGCGTCCCATGCAATTTCTACGTCGAATGCTTGACGGGCGGGTGTACTGGCAGATATCCCGCGCATGCCGGCATTAGTAGTATCACGTCGCGGATTTGCCCTGGGCCTCCCCTCCGAGTCTTGTTGCCAAAGTGTCCCTCAGGGCCTCAAGCAAAGCCTCCGGCGGCGCCAGGCACCTCAGCGATCGCCATCGCAAGTTACTTTGC
This sequence comes from Artomyces pyxidatus, assembly GCA_022160305.1. Classification (NCBI taxonomy): domain Eukaryota; kingdom Fungi; phylum Basidiomycota; class Agaricomycetes; order Russulales; family Auriscalpiaceae; genus Artomyces; species Artomyces pyxidatus. The sequence continues at coordinate 1,600,884 of MU277187.1, forward strand.
TGCTGGCCGGAAGATCCCGCGGCGCCGTCATGGATACGCGGCGGCCACGGACGCAGCGCGAATTCGACGGCCATGCAGCCAGCCGGAACGCGGAACGTGGCCCTCCGCCGCTCGGCGACACCGCGGATGCACGACGTCTGGCCCTCCGAAAGGCAGCGATTCGTCGGCGCACGAACGTTCCTGCGGCTGTCGGCCGACAAGACTCGAGAGTCTCTCCCTCTGCGGCGCACGCCTAAAGCTTGATACGGCGGAAGGCGCACGGTACTTCTCCCGCACCTCCCGAAGGCCGCCAGCAGGATCCAAATCGAGGCCCGCAGGACCCAGACAGAGGCCAGGACCCAGATAGAGTTGCTCCGCCGCGCCCTATCGCGACGAGTCCACCGAACACGCGCTGTTCAGATCTCCCGCGCAATGCTCGCAGGTCGCCAGCAGGTTTGAACGGCGGAGTGGACACTGTACATGTGTCTCTGCCCGCGCCAAATAACTGTGTCTGCACCATCCGAACATGCGCCGTGCGCGGGCTGGCAGGCAGAGACAGATAAGTTAGAGTTGCCCCGCCTTCCAAGCTTCCCCTTCTCCGCCGCACAATCGACGCGCTTGCGATCCGACGTGGACAGATCACGGCACCCGCGCCATCACGTCTACCACAATGTAATGGGATGTGATATTGTCCATGTCCCGGTGACGCTCTGTCAATAATATGCGCTCCTGATGCTGCTCCAGATCTCACATTGTCAATGTTCTGGTGATATTCGACGCTCTCGTGCTGTCAATAATGCCCGGCGATACTCACATTGTCATCACAATAATGCCCCGTACGTCCCGGTGACCGTCCCCGCGCCCCAACCGCCCCATAACTCTCCACAAATTCCAATAAAACGGGCGCCCTCGCTGCCTCGTGCGCCCGCAATCTAAGCTCAAGCTCAAGCTCAAACTCCACGTCGCGCGCGATCTACGATCCAGGGTGGCCACCACACAGCCACGCACGACGACACTCGAGCGTCCATTCACACAGAGGCCCGCGCATCAGTCACCCCTTCCCCCTCGGCACAAGCATATCCCCATCTCGCGTCCAATCAACAGGCCGTCACAATTGCGCGCGATCACGATCAGAGGTACCGTCCCCCGTATCAAAACCTAGATTACATCTGTCTTCCCTTCCCTTCCCAGATTCCCTTCTCCTACAAGCCACGACCCCAATAATCTCGCCTCGCGCGGGCGTGGAGCGGCCGGGCGTGGGTGCACAGGCACGCGAACGTAAGGCCAGGCCAGGTCCGTCTCGCACCGTCCGTACAGTTCAGGGCTACAATGTCGTATCGTATCGGTATGCTGGTGTATGCACTATGAGTGTGTATGTATGCGTGCGGTGTGCGAGAGAATGCGAGAAAGCATGGGCAAGCGAGCGAATAGCCAGGCAAGCGAGCGAATAGCCAGGCAAGCAAAAAGGAAACAGAGCAATAATGGTAAGTGCGCAGACCCCTCGTGTATCGGGGCCGCGCTCGGCCACTGCACCAAAAAAAAAAAGTCCCGCACGCTGCGACTAGTACCCGTACCCCCGGGTGCCGCTGACGACCGCCTTTGCGCTCGCCGCGCCGGTAGGTAGACTGACGTTGACGCTGACGGGCGGGGCATTCGGCTGCTGTTGCTGCAGCGCATGCGGATGCCCTGCGGCCGCGAGACGAGCGATCTCCTCCCGGGCGCCAACGAGCGCCTCGTTGAGCCGATTGTTCTCCTGCTGGAGAAACTCGACCTTTGCCTGCAACTGCGCAAGCCATGCCTTTTTGCGCTGCCGGCACTTGAGCGCGGCTGCGGGAGCTAATGTGTCAGTGCGTGCCGCCTCGAGAGGAAACGGTGCACATACCTTGGCGGTTGCGCTCGAGGAAATTCTTGCGCTTCTCCTCCTCCGTCTCGGGCTTCTTGGGTGCGCCCTTCTTTCCGTTGGATTGCGGCATGTCGGTGGGCGACAGGGCTTCATCGTCGTCATCTTCTTCGTCCTCCTCCTCTTCGAGCATGACGCTCGCGCCGCGCTTGGAGGCGGCGCGAGTGCGCTTCGCAGGTGCAGGCTTGGCGTGCGATGCGGGAGGGGAAACGGAGACGTCGTACGACTTGCGCTTGGTGCCACGCTTCTGTGCCTCCTCGCGCTTTGTGAGCTCTTGGTGCGCCTGCGATAGCAGGAACAGACCGTTGGCGGCGGACGAGGCGGCGGAGGCTGCGCTGACATTGTAACCCGAGGTGGTGTCGCTCTGCTGGGAGGGCGGACGAGCGTCCGGCGGGGGCGGGTTTGCGGTGGCATTGTTGGGGACGTGCGAGACGGAGAGGGGGTGCGGAGCGGGCTGGTTTGCAGCGGCGCTGTTGAGGACGCCCGTGATGGCGTTAAGTGTGTTGGGGGTAATGGTCGCGCCGCTCGCGGCGGACTGGTTCATCATGTTGAGGAAAGCGGCTGTGTTGGGGCTTGGCGGGGGGAAGGAGACGGGGCCGCCGATGAGGGGCGTGAGGCCTGTGCCCGGAGTCAGACCGGTGCGGGGGGTGAGACCTGTGCGGAAGGAGGCGGGATCGAACGAGAGGCCCTGGGAGTCGTGCTGGTTCTGCTGGTGCTGGGGTCCTGCGAGCATTGCGGGGGAGAGGGGCCCTGCGCGGAGCGAGTTTGTGATGGAGGCCGAGGAGAAGCCCCATGGATACTGGTCTGAGGGGGACGCGATGGAGGCGAGCGGGGGGAGGACCGGCTTTGGGCTGGAGGGGCTGCGGGCAGCGGCGGGGGTGCGCGGGCGGGCGGGGTCGTCCGGCGGGGGGTCTGGGTTCGAGTTGCGGCGGGTGGGGGAGGCGGTCTGGGACGAGCGGAGGGACGAGTTTTGGCGGGGGGCAAAGGACTGCTCAAAGGGATTTGGCTCGAGGTCGAAGTTTGAGCGGGACTGGCGGGCCTGCTTGACGTCAGGCGGCGGGGACTGGGTTCTGGACATTGCGGGCGGGGGAGGACGTCAGTGGGCAGCGGACGTCAGTGGGCGGTACGCGGAGGCGATGACGGGCCAAAGGTGAATGACGAGCTCTGACGTAGCCAGTATATATCCCTGGCGGACTTCAAATACAGATATATAAGCACGTCACATGCAGTCACTCCGCTCCACACCCGGCCCCACAACCGCTATCGGCCACCGCCAACGGCCACCGCCATCGGGGAGGGCCAGCCTCTGCCACCGGCCCACGCCCGTCGACCACCCTGTGCCTCGCCCTCACCCGCCACGCTCTTTTCATCTCCCGTGCAACGTCTCTTCCGCGGACCCTCCCCTTCGTCGCTCATATCTGCCGCACACGCTCACGCCATCCCAAGAAGCATCACTACAAGATCGAGGGGAGCAAGTGCGGATCGGCACGCTATCAACACGCCCCCTCGCTCAAGATCGGCCGGGAACAACCGTATACCACCGTCTGCGCTGGACGGGGCCCCGCCGACGCGATCCCCTTGTCGCGCGAATGGAGACTCGACAACGTTCACAGACGCACGCGCGTGGCCTCTCCGAGGCCGGAAGAAGCCCACAAACGCGACAAGAACCCCGCCCTCATGTGCTCCCCGTCACACCACCTTCGCCCGCCCACACAGTAAGCATGAAAAACATTCGTGCTCGCGGCGCAAACGCGCGCATCCTCCCATCGATTTGTCTGCACACCGGGACGCCGCCCTTTCCTGGTCATTCTCATTCAACGGACCGAGCGCGGCTGTCGTTCCTGCATCACATCTTCCGGCCGGCGAACGACGTGCACTGTCAACCCCATCGATGCATCCGCGCGCCGGGGCGCCGTCCGTTTTCCTTCCTGCACGGTGCCCTCGTGAAGAGAGGACGCGACATCCCTGCCCCGTCTCCGTCCCCGTGCCGCCCTTGGCTGCCTAGCCACGAAGGACCAGACACATCCACTGCGCTCTCACCCCAGTCACAATCTCCCATCCACCGCCCACTCATCGATACCTTGGCCACATCGCTTTCTATACAGAATAGACGTGTCGCCCCGCGCCTTCTACGCAGAATAGACATGGGTCACGCGCGGCCACTTCCCCGCGGTATATGAGCGTCTCGCGAGTCCTGGCACGTCCGAATTCCCCTGCCGGAGCGCGTCTACTGTCTTCGCGCAGCGCCACGCCTCTAGAAGACGCGCCTGCTGACCGCGACGCGACGCGAATATGCATATCGCGTCGCCAGGCACGCGTGCGTGTATGCCGTCCTACATCGCGCATTTCATCGTGCGCGGATATATGCACTATCCCGGGGTCACTTGAAGCAGGAGCGTGGGCGCGCGAAACGTAGAACTGCACGCGCAGGGCGGACGCGATCTCAGCGGGATCTCGGACGTGTTCTGTGATCGGCGGGCCTCTTCCCTTCTTCCGGGAATGGCGTGTGCGGTGCCGGACGCGGACGAGGCTGCAGGCGCGTGCTCCTTGTGTTATCCCGGGCGGCGTCGAACGCTCTGCGCGGCACCCGTCGCAGGCCCAACGCCAGAGTCCGCCGCCGCGCGAGTTGGCACCAGGAGCTCGCGACGCAAGAGGATCGCAAGAACGCCCTCCGCGCAAGAGGCAAGATCGCGCCGACCGACGTACGGGGAACACAGGAGCGCGTCGTCCGCCCGAGAGCTCGTGACAGACGCGCCGTCGAGGGGACGTGGGGCCCCACGTTCTGGGGACCCGCAGCTGAGGGTCACGCGCTGTGGTGGGTGGGCGCGATCGGGACGCGATCTGGCGGGGCGCGATCGGGTCACGCACCTGCGAAGGACGTCTTGGAAGCCCTACGAACGGACGTGGACGTTCGGCGTTTGGGAAGAACCACAATGTCACTCGACGCCGCGAAGAGACGTGGTCACTCGACACCGTGATTAAGGGACATGGTTCTTCGACGGGCGCAGCTACTCGACACTTTGCGGTCGCACGCGGCGCCTCGGAAAGGGCATACACGCGCCGATCTCGGCGGGCCTGGCGCGTCGCTGCACCCGTGGTGGCAGTGGCAGGTCCCCGTCCTGGGAAGCGAAGACGGCGGCGCGGTCACAGGACCGCGCGCAAGCGCCGTTTCGTTTCACTTTGCTGCTGCTGCTTGCTGCACCATCACGGATGCGCAATTTCTTGACTTCTTGCGCGATTGCATTTACTTTTCTTGCCGCTAGGCGGCTGCATTTCGCTTGCGGCGCGCGAGGAGATTGCGCGACGGGCTATCGATGCGCGTAACTTAGGGTTGCGCTGCGCGAGCCCTGGATCGAATGTGCAGGCGCGCGCACGGATCACGATCAGTGCGGCTACTTATCGATATCGCTCGGGTGGGATCTTTGAGGGCGGGGGCGGTTGATGCATCTGTACGCCGGTGGTCCTGTGTGTGCATGCGAAGGGTGCACGGAGCGACGGAGATAAACTAGGGTGGGCCCTGGTCGGGTCGCGTGAGGCGACGCGGTGATATGTATGTGCAGGGCGCTCGGGCACCCGAATGACTGCTTTCATTGCGTGTTGGGTGCGGTGTCCGGCGAGACAGCGGTGGTGGGTTGAAGCCCCCGTCCGTGCGCGCGACGGTGTGAGGAGGGCGGAGCTCATGGATCTGTGGTTGCGTGAGGGTCGCGCAGATGACTCGCCCTCTGGGTCCAGTGTCATGTACTGTGCGTGGGCTTGGTCTGGGTCGTGGCGTGTGCAGCACGGGTATCAACTCTGTCGTATACCCTTGATGCAAGGGCGCCTGGCATACTACCAATCTCGTGGCGTCAGTCCGGTATGTGATGATTCCGTAGAGAGAAACAAGCGCTGCCGAAGCAGTATAAATAAAATTCGTAATCAAGGCCATTCGGTTTGTCCATGTAGGTGCTCACATTCGTGACAGTGAATGAGTCGTGCAGTCACAGTTGCGACTCGGAGAACACTGGCGGACTGGGACGATGATGGAACCGCCAGTACTCGGGATGGCTCCGATGTCATGTACTGTATGTGTGCTCGGACTGGTTGCAAAGGGGGTCAGTCTGGATCGTGGCGGGCATCCACTCGCCCGTGCACGCTCGATGGGACCGCGCCTGAAATCGTATCACTCTTGTGGCGTCAGCCCTGTAGGCGGTCATCCCGTAAAGAGAAAGTGGCACTGCCGAAGCGGTAGAAATAGAATTCGTCAAGACCAGTGATGTGGTAAGGATACAGTCCATCTGGTATGTCTATGAGTAGTATTAGTCGTCCCGAGTCGTTTTGGTGTTGAAGATGACGACTCGGAAAACACGGCCAGTAGCCGGGTAATCACCGGTCCCGCTGAACGGTCAAGAGGCGCGCTGCAATCACCGTCCGGCTATCGTGCACAGACAGCCCTACAGTCCTTAGGGTGCGTACCGTGGTACTGGCCGGCTACGGAGTAGATGTGTGTCAGCGGATTGTGCGCGGAACGCTCGAACACGCTCGAGCAACAGGTAGGCTCGCAGTTCGCCCTCCGCGGCACCTCCGCACCCCGAGCGACTCCGCACCTGGGCGCCTCAGGCATAGGTTTAGGCCATTTCGGGACGCACGGGCAGTGCCACGTACGCTACTAGAAATCAGAATGCGATGACGGATATCCGGTGCGGCTCCGGTATGTGAGTATACGGGATGGGTCCGCTGTGGGGTGCTGCGCACTGATACGAGTTGGGCGCAAGACTGGCATGGGTGACAGGCTCGGAGAGAGGGGATGGTTGCTGTGCCCTCTCAGACGGGCGGAAGGAGACTAGCACTGGGGGCTTGACGGAGTTTCTGCCGTTCGGAGTGTAGGATGAGTACAGCAGTTCAACAATGGGTATGTTGAGACCAATAACGCGTTGATTGAGAAACATACATGCAAAGATCGTATCCAGAGCCAAGTTGTCACGCGTGAAGCGGTGGCCCACTACTTATCCCCTTTATCCATCGACGACTGTCGTTGGAGTGGGTTGCATCGCGACAGGGACATTTAGTGCAGCAGGGATTTCAGTCTCCGGTGCATGGCCACGGCCAAGAGTCGTCGGCCCCGGCGGCACATCATCAGGGACGGAGTGCACAGACAAAACTGGTGTTGAGATGGATGACGGTGGGATGGAAACCATGTTTTTGATCACGGCGCCTGCCTCTTGATGCTCCAGTATGGCCTGACGAAGCGGGAGTAAGGTTTCATAGATCCTATAGAACATCGGATTCAACGACCGGGTTTCCTGGCCTGTGGAAGAGACGCGCGCCCCTGCCGTTCCTGCCAGCCCAAACTCGTCGACGGCTCCCTGCCCCTCCATTTGCTCACAGAGCGCGAGGAACTCCGCAGAAGAGCCAAACCTATCGCCTAAGCGCCTGCGGTCTGGCGCAGCTACAAGCGCAGACAGCGTGGCCAAAGCGGCGGCCAATGTGTCTGGGGATGCCGAGTCGATGAGGGGTAGGAGGGTGCGGACGAAGGCCGTGACGTTGGTGCAGTATCCGTCGCGGACGACTTTGTACAAGCGGACCCCCTCGAGGTGGCTAGACGGGGGGTGCTCGGGGGGTGGGGAACTATGCACGACTAGCGGGATGGCATCGGTGGGCTCCACGTGCATGAACACCGCTAGCACGATGACAAGAAGGTGCACCGTCCTGCGGGGTATCAGCAGGCCATGGGAGGTCAATCTGGGCAGGCGAAGCTCGTCGTCAAGGAGGTAGGACATCGTGAGTTCAGAGAGAGATACGTGTGCCGCTGTTGCTGTCGCGCACGCTGTAGCGACCAATATGTCTGGGTCCCCATCGTCGCGGAATTTCAGAAGCGTCATGACTATGTCGCGGAAGTTGTTGTCCCATCCCACGCGAGTTATGTCGTCTAGGCCCTTGTACAGCGTCTGGACGGCTTGGATACATAATATCGCGCGGCGGATGCGCGTCACCCCGTGTATACGGTCGCTCATGGGCGACGCGCCGGTAGTACACGTCCGCATCCGCGAGTTCAGATCGAGGATTAGCGACGTCGAGTTCAGGCACGCCTCCACCGTCATCGTGCGGGTCGTATCAGACATCACCTGGAAGAATCCCGGGATCCCTTCGACTAAGTGGTCGAAATCGTCCTCCTCGACGGCATCCAAGGTCCACCGAAACGCCTCGAACTCGAGGTTCAGCGGTGATCGCCATGTTGCGATTTCCAAGACGTGTGACCTGCTGTCCACGTACCAGTTGAGTCGCTGCTGCAGGTCGCGGCCGATGGAGAACAGGGACCGGGACACTTTCGGCCAGCGTTTTCTGACCATGTAGGATAGGTGGCGCAAGCACGCGACGATGGGGACGAAGGCGAGCGCGAGCGTGGGGCGCAGGAGCACGGAGAGTGGCGTTTGATACGGGCAATTGAGGTAGACGAGCGGAAGGACCGTGGCCGCGAGGTACAGGAACGCACAGACAGCGACGAGGGCGAGGATGACGCTCCCGACGGCGGTGTTGATCGGAAAGATGAATTCTACGAGGCCGGTGAAGAAGAGGAAGACGGAGGCGTGGAGGAGGGTCGGTAGGTACTGCACAGCGGCCATCATCTGGAAGCTCGTCACTCCGGCGAAGAGGTACGTGTGGATAAGACCCTGCTTCCGTGGAGCCGCATGGCGCTGGGCAGCCACCATGTAGCGGCGGGCCCATTGCTGGATCAACGTCGCAGACAGCGCGCATGTCAAGCTCAGGATGAGGCTCATGAACCACAGGACATTGACGCGCACAGTAGATGATGACGGTCGGAAGGAGTTGGGATTAGGCACAACAGCTGCTGGCAGTCGAGTACCATTGGTCGAAGCTGCCAGTTGCTGAGAAATTTGTGCAAGGAGAACAACGGCAGTATCCCCAGAATCTGGTTGGAGGTTCTTGTAACTCTCGACGATGAAGGCAGAGACAGTTGCAGAGAAGAGACCAGTCTTCGATGAAGGTTTAGACACGAGGACGGGCGAAAAGACACTTGAGTACTCACAAAGATGAGGATCCCATCTGTGTCACCTTTCCAATTCTCTACAAGCACTTTATCGTATTTCTCCGACTCGGACAGATATATCGACCATATTTTTGATGACGGATCTCCATATTGATCTATGAACGTGCAGGTGAGTGACACAGGGCGTCCGAGAGAGACGATGTGCAGACCTTTTTGGGCAGCTGTGTTCCGTGCAGTAAGCAATACTGGCCCTCAGGCTGAGTGACCTTGTCAGTTTTAGTGAAAAGGTAGTGATGCATCACCTGATTGCTCATCCCGCGGCCGCCCTGTAATACTGGTTTCCGACATGGGAAGAGGCGAGGAAAAGTTAGTGGGGGGAGCGACGGCTCTGCTAGTACTCCGGCGACTACTAAGTACGATCCTAAATCCGGACGGAATTGGATGCTATGCTTCTTTATTCAGAAAATGCCCGCTTAAACCTGATTTAAACAAGGACATTGTCATTCCTTACAAGCTTACGTTCTACATAGCAACACATTGGCACTGCGCGTGAACTATATGTAGTGATTCTGGCCAGAGTACAAGTCCCAAACTTACAAACCTACCGCGCAAAAGGATGAATATAAAAAATAGCCCAAAATCTCTAGATGGGTTACTCCCCAGCAAGGAGTCGAACCTCGCTCTCGCGCGTGACCGGCGCGTGTACTGAACCGATATACTACCGGGGAATTGAATTTCATCCCACGCCCTACTTATTATTTAGCAACAAGATAGTAGAAGAACGCGGCGAAGTAAGTTATCTACATTAACGAATGGATTGCAACGTTAGGGTGAAACTTACATGTTCCGAAGGCGACGACAGCGACCAACTCGGTGTCCCGTTTCCATCGCGGCGGAATTGAACATGTATGTATCCAATGCAGCCCGCGGCGCCAATGAGTCCCCACGGGGGAGAAGGAACATGGGCCATAAGGACAAGGCGGATAAATCCACTCATTATTCTATTGGTCTTGGGATCATTGAACACTGGCAAAGATCGTTGAGAAAAAGTATCGCAGTACAGATGCACATAGCGACGGTGACACCTCGTAATCCCTTTCGCGAAGCGAAGCGATCGAGTCGATGAGAGCGATTCATCTCATGCATGAAGGCGAAAGGATTGTTGGACCCCTATTTTGGACAACAATTCGACCACAACATCGGAGTTCGTGGAAAAGGGCACCCAGCAGAAGCTGGCACATCGACAAGGCGTTGGCTGGCTGTCTTGATCATCGCTGGCTGATCGAGACGGGATATAGCTATCGTCTGGAGATGTCGTTGCCGTTTTGCGAATGCAGGTGGTGAGGACGAGAGGCTCGTTGTCTTCATTGATCGTGGCTGCATTGTGGTCTGGAGTTGACGTTGATCATATCTGTTCATGTCCAAGTGCAATGTGACGAGTTGATAATTGGCAAGGAGTAACGGCGAGTGTCCGAGATTGCTTTGATGCTCTAAGTCTTTGTAAAGTTGAACGAGATTTGTGTGACGTCGAAGTCCAAGCGGAGAATACATCCCGAGTGCACGATGCGGATGCATTTATTTCGGCAAAGACGAGGATCGAGGAGGGGAAAGATTGCGAGGGGGAACGATGGAGAGAAGACACGACATGCCTGGGGGTGAATGTCTCCGTGGACCCAAAACATCGCTGAGTACAGCCGCCCTAGTGCGCAGCAATGATGGCACTCTCCAATCGAGTCCGCCGTGGATCCGTTCCTTTGGAAACTGCTCGCAGGCGCTTCAAATCCTTTCGGGCGTCGGGTGACGCACCGCCCTCTCGACATCGATGTCTCCGCCTGATTGGGCTGACAAACGTGGATTGCGAGGCGTTGCAACAATGAGTTGGGAAGAATACCTCTGGCTCCTTGTCTTCGCAGAGAAATTATAATAATTCTGCGATGTCGAAAATTCGGTTACAGTCGGTGTACGGAGAATCGAGCAAAGTAAATGTGACGGTCCGATCCGAGTGGGTACGCATACACGAGATGGCAAGTCGAATGTGGACATTTACCATCGCCTTACTCGCAGGCGTAGGTCCATGGAAGATGAACAACAGCGAAACGGGAGGTGGTTATTTCCGTGGTGCACCCGATCGTCGATTTGGTCTTCGTCTGCCCTTCAGCAAGTGCTTCCTGATCACGGTCCTCCTCCAGCCTCGAACGCGTGACTTCGTAGAGAATATTGTTTGATACTTGCACGGCGATGAGAAGATGTACCGGCCGTCATTGTGTGAGTCTATAGCTCTCCACCTCAAATAACCGATGAATGAGAGGTATGGTCTGTGTGAGGCGGTTTCGCGGCCAGAACGCCAGAGTTGTTGAGGATAGCCTCCTCAATGCGGCGAGCAGATCGAAGACTCGAGCAAGTACAGCGCGTAGCACTGCCGACAATGGAGTGTGGTAAGGGGAGTTGATAGAGATCAGCGAGAGGATTGTCAGGGACAAGTATTCCGAGACGCCGATGATGATGATGACGAATGGGAATAAGTACGACGAGGGCGGCACTTCTTTCTATTGACAGAGGGAAGTCGACAAGGCCGGCAGAGAAGGGAAGACCGAGTTATGCGCGTACATGTCCGCGTTTCTTGGGTGCATCGACTTTCAGGAAGCCCGATTTGTATGAGTGATCCCACTGTTGTATGAGCGTGGCGAACAACGCACACGACACGCTGAGAACGAGACTGACGCGAACTGCGGACGAAGTCGGATGGAAAGAGACTTGGACGGGAAGAATGGGGAATGAGATCGCTTGACAGCGCTGACATCTATTGCGATATTGGACATCAGAAATATGACGCTCTTTGCTCCAGAGTCAGGCTGTAAGGTCCTGCAACTTCAATGATGAACGCAGCGACGGTCGCGGAAAACACGCCAGTTTATACGCGTTGCGTAAGTGATTGTCAAGAAGAAGGAATAAGGTACACACCGTTCCATCGGTGTCTTTTCTCAGCCTTCCAACGAGCTCCCTGTCGCGTTCTTCTCCATCCGAAAGACAGAGTGACCATACTTACCTTCAAAGACAGCGCGGCAGGTAAGTCACTATCAGGCTCAGCTAATGTTTGTGCATCGGACACCTCGAAATCGCGGTACCGGAAGCTCATTGACTTCGCATAGGTGTCACAATTTGGATGTTGTCTCTAGTATAGATATTGGGGGCTTGGGGGACTCGGAGGCCTGAGAAAGCTAAGCTTGAAGATCGCACCTGCCAGAGCTACTTGCTCCACGTCGCCGTCTGGAATGTTTTCCTTGAGACAATTCAATATGTAAAGGACAGCAAAAGGAATGATGTGTCTGTACGGAAGGAGGGACGCGTATGATACGACGCGCTTGAAACCAGTGCCACTGCGGGGCAAGCTATCTCGGCATTCTCCGACTCCTACTGTCCACACAACTCTGACAAGCCTAAAAATTGTGAAGCAAACCTCGAAGCTTGACTGCTGCCTTTTCCCGAATTGATGCTACTAGCTAGTCTATGCACCCTTCATTCGATGACATCGCCTCTGCTGCCCTTTTGGTCGCCGCCTCTCTCCCTTACAAACCCCAACCGGACAAATTCACGATCCTAGCCTCTTTCGTGCTCGAGTCTCGGACATCCGGTTTGGTCAAAGTCATCTCTCTAGGCACTGGTTCCAAATGTCTTCCAAGTGGCCGTTTGCCACCCCGCGGAGATGCCTTGCACGATAGTCACGCTGAAGTTCTCGCCCGACGCGGAGCAGTTCGCTGGCTCTTGGAGGAGATCCTGCGTGACACCCGCCAACCCTCGGACTGGGTTGATAGACGCACGGACGGGATGTACGACCTGAAGGATGACATTATATTGTACCTGTATGTCTCCACGGTTCCTTGTAAGCTTTGCCCATCTTGTGTCGACCAGTTTCTCGTTCTCACCCGTTCAATCTGGAGGCGGCGATGCTTCCACGCGTCTGCTCGCTTCTCTTCAAGATCCCAATATCGCCTCGTTCAAAGATTCAACATCCTGGCCCATCCTCCCCGCTGGAGCGCCGTCGCGCGGCCGGGACGATTACGCACGTATTGGTGTGCTGCGCACGAAGCCCGGCCGTGCAGACGCGCCTCCGGTTCTCAGCATGGCATGCAGCGACAAGATCGCACGCTGGGGCGTCCTTGGTGTGCAAGGGGCTCTTTCCAGCGCTTTCCTCAAACCTGTTTATGTGACTGCCATCATAATAGGCGACGTAGTGGAAGAAATGAGGGAAATAGTGAAAGAGGACTGCGAGAGGGCGTTCTATGGGCGCATCGGCAATCTGAGTGGTGAGTTTCCATTTGATCGGTACCCTGAAGTTTATTTGACCGCTGTTTGACAGGGCTTCCAGATGGCTTTCGACTTGCCAGACCTGTGGTAGGATTCACGTCATTACCATTTGTGCATTCGAAGGCACAGCTGCCTGAATTGAGCACTTCCTCAAACGACTGTGCGTTTGTCCACACATTGGAAACACATCCGTTGTGTCTATCTAATCACGAATCTTCTAAAGCACTCTGCTGGATCGCTGATTCCGGGTACGAAGTCTTGATCAATGGTCTGCGACGAGGCGTACCGCCGAAGCATCGTAACAGCCAAAAATTCCGGTACCATTGAATCGTCCTTCGTTGTCCTCATCAATAATTAATGGCTTTTCCAGGCCAATGCTTTCGAAGGTGTCACTTTTCGGCCTGTACCGTACAGTGTTGACAGCACTTGCACTGCCGGGACCTGAGTAAGTGACCATATAACTGCAAAAACTTTCATCCTGTTTACATTTCATTTGCTAGGGACAGCGTCTCCTATCATTCCGCAAAGCAGTCCTCGGAATCCTATCAAATCGCGAAGCACGTTCTACTAGGACCAGAAGCGCCGTTCTCAGGCTGGATATACAGCGGCACGGAGTGGGAAAATTTCACTGAAGATGCCCACTGAAGTTTCTAGAACAAAGTAAAACCGGATGTCCGCCTCGAGCGAAAACTACAGGGACCTCAGAGTTGCTCTGGTCGTAGCTGAGGGCCTGAGGCTCGTCGTCGACCAGTCTTCTGCACCTGGACCAGCCGGCCCGCCACGGCCCGACGAGCGGTGACGGTGCGGTAACCGTCATGACGTGATGCCCTGAGGCTTCCCTTTCTGGCCCGCTCATACTCGCTCCAAGGCGACTCCAGTATCGCGCGGTCGAGCAGGTCAACTGGTAGACATGCGATGTTATGCTATGCGTCCACTCCACTCGCCCCTTGCTCTGGGCGTCCGGTGGCCGGTGACGTTCATCGCGCCAAGCAGCCCGAGCATCGCATAAAAGTGGGCCTGCTTCCCCCACAGGCCTCACCACCAAATACTTCCCCACTCCCCGCACACACTGTCACGTACCGCAAACCAACTACTCTGAATTCAAACCAAGTCACCGCACATCATGCCTTTCTTCAGCTCCAGCCGCCGCAATGCCGGAACTACTTCTACTACTCATCGCCGCCACAACTTATTCGGCCACAAAGATCGCGATCGTGTCGCAGGTGGCTATAGTGCGTGGCTATTTATCCTATAATATCGTTGCATTTACTCAAGTCATCATCGTATCTTCAGAGGCAGCCCTTGCGAATCCCAACACCACCCGTGATGGCCGGCGACGGGCGAAGTGGGAGCTACGCCGCATGGTCAGTAGTTGAGGAAATCCTCATCCGTTCGTTTTGCTCATACCTCTTGGTGATTTGTAGGGCAGAGGAAATGAAGCACACGTCTCTCTCATGACCAAGATCAAACGGACGCTCGGCATCAGGTCCACCCCGCGCACCAAACGTGAGCGTGTTCGCGAGACGGTGGGGTACGAATCGGCTCCGACGCGTCGTAGTGGTCGCAGCGGTCGCAGGCGGTTCTTCTGAGCGGGCTCAGACTTTTCTCTTGATCGATTCCCATACATCGTGATACCTCGCCAGATCATATAGGTCCGGTATAATGGCCAGCCCGCCTTTCTTGTATTCTAGTACTACTCTAACTTTGTAGCGAACATATCAATTGGATTATGTGTACATCCCATCATAATAGCTCACCTCCCACCCAGTGTCTGCAAATCCGCAACGTCAAGCAGCTCGCGATGTACCACACGTGTTTTTCCTTGTGCCCTGCCGCCACTCGTCCTCGTGTCGACTCAAACGTTTCAAGACGTTTCATCAATGGATCAAAGGGAATTGAATGTGCACGCGTAGTGGCGTACAGTACACGCTGCCTGGCGATCGACAATCGGAGCTTGGAGCTGGAGCTGTAGGGCTCGTGGTGCGTTCTATTTGACAGTTGGGTGCAGGAAGCAGGCGAGTGGAACACGGGTTCCGATCAATCAGACTGAGGCTTCAAGCATGTCCCGCGGTCAGCATCCGGGGACGGGTGACGGGATACAGGGCCAAAGTGCAGGTGAGCTCCGGCTTTCAGATGTATCAGAGTGGAGACAGAGGCGGTCTTCTAGTTCGAGTCGTACACCGAGTCATTCGGTATGGGAGGGCGTTCCGTGGGGCCTCGTTTGTTTCGGAAGGATGAAAGGCGACTCGCGATCTGTGCCATCCGATCTCAACACGCAGTCACACGATCGATCCCGCCAACGCCGGTGTGGAACGAGGCGCTTCAACTCCTTTTGTGCGCGAATTTCTGTTCGTGATATTTCATCGTGCGTCGTCTCCACGTGAATACGATACTACTGGTACAAGGATGCCTGACAACGCGATATCTACACAGCTCGGGAGACCCGCAGCCGACCTCAGACGCCTATAATGAATGCGGAAATAGAGACGGATGGATGCAGAGTACAGTACATGATGGGAGGCGGAAGCGGAAGCAGAGACAGTCCCAGACGCATCACAGATCCCACGGAGGTCAGTTCGTCGTGAGCACCGGCACCCACACGCCGAGCGACGTTTCTTCGAGGCGATGCAGCACTACGCGGTCCCAGGGGATCGCGATGGCGTTCGTCTGCAGCACGTCGGGCATGAGGTCGCGAGGGAGACAGGATAAAAGTAGGAAGACGTACGGTAAGGAAGTGCACGATCGCCCGCGAAATGCGCCGTGCGAGACTCTGCAGGTTCACATAGCGACCGTCTTCGTACCCGCTGACAGGGATCTCGTATGTGAGAGAACGGTAGCCACCCCACTGCAGAAAGAACTTCGGTGAGCACTGCCACTCTGTCAAAGGGTCAAAGAAAACTCACCCGGACTCGCAGAGTCAGGCGGCCGCGGCTGTCGGTGTTGAGCTCGTGGAAAGTGTATGCGCTGCTCGACGACAACCGGACATTCCCCATCGCCTCGCCAAGGGTGACGCCCGGGTGATACGAGCCTTTGACGCGGAACTTGATGTGCGTGCCGCCGATGCGGCGGAAGCTGTCGATGGGAGGCCCGTACGCGGCGGACGTTGAAGAGCGGCGGGACCTTTTGTTGTATTGCGAGGGGTATTGCGAGAGCGGGGGCGCGGTGATCAACGCGGGCGGGCCGTACGGGCCGGAGCTCAGAGTGCGCGGGCGCTCGTCGAGGAGCGGCGGGAAGTAGCTGTCCGAGAGCGGAGAGTCGTTGTACGAGTCTTGGTAGGCTGGGCGAGAAGGAGGAGGGCCGATCGGATCGATTGTCGACGGGGTGCCGAACGAGTCTGGCGGGGAAGAACGCTCACGTGTGTTGACAGAGAACTGCGGGTGCATTTGCCCCGGAGGTGGGAAGGATGGGTTGAACCCGCCCATTGGGGGGAACGACTGCGGGGGGGCAGACGGAGGTGCGTTAGGCCCCGGCGCTTTACGCGGCGGCGGACCTGGTGGTGGGCCGCTCACCTCCGGGAATCCACCATTCGAAAACTCGTTGAACTGGTTCATGTTGTTACCGCTGTACGGGTCGTTGAAGGAGGGGTTGTAGCCTTGTCCTCCGGAGAAGGACGGACGACGTCCCGACGATGGTGGACCGCGGAATTGTTGTTGATCGTAGAAAGACATTGTTATTCCGGGGGAGAGGTGTTAAATGAGGCGGGGGTGGGGGGATAAGATGACGGGATGGGGTTGGGATGGGAAGTGGGAGGTGTGAGAGTGGGGGATCGGTGAGCCGACTGGCACACGATAAGAGAGTTTTATATGCGAGCGGGGAGCCACTGGCAACAATGAGGATGAAGGCAGAAAAGCGAACTTCGCGGGGCAGCCTCGAGGACGGATGCTAAAGCAATGGTTCCGGGGGGCAGATGTACGTCAATGCGGATTCAATGAAGCCTGAACGCGGTCGAAGGGGCCCCTGTGAAAGCTTCTGATCCTGGTGACCTGGTCGCTGCTGCGAGGCAGATTCGAGAAGCGGCTACAAAGGCGCGCGGGGCTGGATGGCTAAGGGTGGAGGTTATCTGGCCGGAAAAGATATTGATAACAACGTGTGGGTAGACAGATTATATACTGCTTGTTGACGCTAGACAGGATTGATCGCCAGAGTTTGGGAACAGTGACCATCACGGAGGACAGTAGCGTCCTAGGACAGGAAGAGGAAATGGGCCGCACTACATTCCCAGGTCTTTGTTGTTGAAAGTTCATCTCCGGGTAACGGACGCGGCAAACCTCGTGTAAGCCTGATGTCGTGCCATGAGTCGATCTGAACCAGTTTTGCGGCCAATATAGACCAAAGACAAGAAAGGGAGTGCTGTTCGCGTGAGGGTCGTCTGCCGCAGTCCGGGCTCGCCTTTCGGGAGGAGAGAGCTTGCCAAGAACAGCACACGCGCCTGTGGCTGGTGGCTGTGGGCTGTCACGCGGTGCAGCCACCGGCGCGTCGTCACGGTCACACAAAGGATAACGCGTCAACCTGTCACGCTCATCGCCCTCTACTGTCAAAGCGCCTCCAACGCCGCCGCCGCCGCCCTGCTCAGGACAATATCCTCTGCATACTGCTCTTCAACCCGTCGTTGGGATTTTGCTGCTGTACGTCGCCTCGCCTTTCGGCTTATCTCGCGCTCCGGTGTTAGCGGGCTGTGGCGGCGGTCTTCTACCATTCAGTGAGTTTCTCTCGAGCTTGAACGTTTGAAGGTCTGTTCCACGGACAGAAGACGGCCATGCCAGGATAAATTGGCTACCAGGCAACGGGCTGTGCGGTCTTACCTCGGGGAGCTCATTGGCTTGGGCGCGAATCGTTCGAATCGCTCCACCAGCCCGGTGGTCCGATGCCATGATCCCCGCGCACCGGCTTCTCGCATCCAGCGCACTGGCGCAAACCCTCCTTGCTCTCCGTGCTTTGATTTCGAGTCGAATCTCACGTACGCACCCGACGTGTCATCCATACTGGGATCCTACTACCTCGATCTGCCTGAGCGCAGCAATGCTGCCCTGTGGGGAAGTTGCACTGTCCTAGGATTGATCAGGGTCCGTCGGTCGCGAGAAAATACCTCCCGCCAGGGCGCGAATTTGCTATCCCGTGCTACTGCCTTTCCACATATCCTACAGCTCTGGCGTCTATGGTTCTCCGCTCACCGAAGGGTCGTATGACTTCCTCGAAGCACCCCTCAGGTAGTGCGGCGCGGTGCTCCTACGGCATGCATGGCTTACTACGAGATAGTTGTCTCCACTTCTACTCCGCACGCTGTCCATGCGTCCTTCCGCGGGTATCAGTGTATCATTGACTCCGACTACTCTACCATACAGGCTTGATGGAACAGGAATACCTACAGGAGATAAGTCAAGAAGTCTCTTGAAACATTTAGAATCTCGCGCAAACACCATCTTCTTACCGTCGGGTCAGTCTGTCCAACTATGTCATGTTACGGCTTCCATGCTCAACGACGGATGACGAGAGCGGTTCTGTGTCCATGAACCTTCTCTACCTCCCGCATCATACCGCACAAGCGCCCGCATACCGTGGTGTCGAGGGTCTCCTCGCTGCTTGCCAGGAACGACCTGCTTCCCGGTCCGTTGCTACTTGCAAGCAGTGTCGGGCGCGCGACTCGAGGCGGGACCGCGCCACCCCTCAGGAAGGAAATTAAACAGCGAGTAAGATCTGCACATCTTACGATTGTAGGCAGACCACGCTCCTAACTGGTATATCAGCATCTTCCCGGATGTCTAGAAGTATATGAAATCTTTGACAGTGCGATCCCCAGCTGGCTCTGCGGCCTGGGCTCCCCAGTCTCGTTCCGAGGCCCTCGCCTTGCCATCTTCGCTCCCCTCGAGGACACTTCGTTCCCTGCTCTCAAACGTGCATGATGCACGACGCGGACCATCTCTTACTAACGTCCTGTGTCATCGGTCGCAGAGGCAGCCTGCCGGGCCTTCAAAGCCCTCTCGATCGCGACGCACGACCTGCCATCGGCCCATCTCTCTCAGCCCTTGCCTCGTGTTGGCAAAGGCTTCCATATCCGGCCTGCACGACAAGCTTTGAGGGGGGCAAGGTACGTATGCATCATCATAGCGATTGCGATCTGTGACGACGGAGAGTTTGAACGTGCGTGGCTGATCTCGCGAAGCCCACTCACGGCATGCTTCTGTGCGCGTTGCCGCCGCGGAAGCGCGTCATGGGTATGCGCCGTTGTTGAGGAAGGCCCTTTTCAAGGTGCGTCTTTTTCTCAAGCACTCGGGTGTCATGGTGCGTGCCCGGAGAGATGCTGACGCCTGGAGCACATACGATATGCACGGCATCGTTGGCTGCGCTGTGATACGACGATTAGTCGCGGTGCGTCGATGGCGTCTCACGCGGTGTGCTTCGTCGGGCTGGACAGGGCTGAAGTGGCGCAGTGTGTACGTCCGAGTGTTATCGTTCAATAAAAAATAGTCGCTGCCCATG
This sequence comes from Artomyces pyxidatus, assembly GCA_022160305.1. NCBI lineage: Eukaryota > Fungi > Basidiomycota > Agaricomycetes > Russulales > Auriscalpiaceae > Artomyces > Artomyces pyxidatus. Next base: position 1,620,530 of record MU277187.1, read on the forward strand.
GTATGATTCGTCCATCGCAGCGGCCGCGAATAACAACTCAGTTGTGGGCGCGTACGGGAACGAATCCAACCCCACTGGGATAATCTGCAGCACTATTTGACAGCCCCGCCTGCTTCGAGGCGAGATCGATTCGTCGTAGACGCTGTATCGTCGTTCATGCCACCCCAGTACTGTCAATCAACGTACATATGATGCGCCGCCATTTCGTGTGGCTTGGGAGGGATGGCTGTACGTGGTGGGAACTGCTGCGCACCTCAGCTGCTGGCCTTGGTGTTGCGTCAGTGAGATGAGTGTGAGAGGGTAGAAAGATGCATGGAAGCCACTCATCATTACTGGTCAGTTCTGCAAGCCTAAGCGGAGATGGCTGACGTCGAGAACAGAACAGAACGCATCTGCGGCTGTTGCCTTCATGTGCTACGGCTGTGAGCTTCATGTGAAAGGTCGCGGCACATAGAGCCGCCCATATCCCGCGGCCGAATGACGGTGTGCGCAGCTGGAAATTGAGTGGCGTCACCCTCGAGGTTGAACTCAAATACAGTCTTCATACGGCTTCAGGGTGCGCCCTTCTCGCACCTGCAGACCTACCCAGCAGTCCTCGTTGCGGCTACTTATACCTTCCGTGCGGCGTTCAATCTTAACGAGGACTGCTTATCTTCCCTTACACGGGAGACCCTTCGCCCTTGATGTACAGCGAGGCTATTCCAGAACGTGAGAGGTCGCGGCGACGGTGAGTAGTACAATACACGGCTGAATATGATACAATATACTCTGGGATTTTATCCGACAGCATGACATCGTTTTCGCGTGCGCGACTTCCGACATTGCCGAGCATCATTTTAATCGAAGGGCCGCATGACATCGTTTCCCCGAACATCCGTCGCAAAGTTGCTCTGGACGCCGTGCTTCCATCCGGGAACTTCGAAGGTCGAAGTGTGGCACCACGGCTTCAGCGCAAGCTCCTTCTCAACGACGCGCGCAAAATGCTCCGACCAACCATTGCGCGGATAAGCGGCCACCGTCGTCTTTATGAGGTCGGGGGAGATCAAGTTCGCGCGGCTAGGGAGGTCGACGGTGAATTCCGGTCACAAGAGATGAGAACTAGATCTTACATGCCGACGTTGTCGAGAATGGTCGCGAGTTGAAGTACTTGCCCGATCATCGTGATATTGCCGCTGGACACCGCTAGGAATTAACACTCCATTCTTCCGGCGATGTGCCGCGCCATGGTACGCACCCTTTCACGAAGATGTCTTGGTGCCTGACAATCGCATCGCATACGCTATCTGCCTGGTCCTCGACGCCACCGACAGACAGAATCAGATCGCGGGCAACGATCGCGCCTTTAAACTCAAAGGACATCTTCGTCGTCGCGAGGAAGCGGTCGGCTGTGCCGATGTCGTGGAGAAGACAGGCAAGATAGTATGTCTCGTTATCATACGACCACCCCGGGAAGTGCGTCTTCACCAGCGCAGTCCCTGCAACACGAGTCCGTTCAGAAGAACATGCGCAGCCGTCGTGGGCGCGACGCACCGTAGACATACACGCGGTGGCTGTGGTTGTACGTCTGCTCATCGAGTTCTTTCTGCGAGCGAAGCTTCGGGTCAGCAACCCTAGCCCCAGCGTCCGCTGCGGACGGAGCTCACCTTCACGAAGGCCTTCACTTCCTGCACGACCTTCGAGTCTGGAAGCGGGAAGTCGACGACGGTGAATGGGTCTTGCTTCGGGTGGGGTCCCATCGCTGTCGGATGGTCCTTGAACAAGACCTCTGGATCCCGAGGCACGGCGGTGAAGCCGTAGAACGTCACAGCGTCGGTGGACATGGTTGTCTAGAACTGGTGAAAAAGAGCCCCTGCGGTAGTGCCTCTCGCCGTACACGCACCTTGTAGTATTTATTATGCTGAGTGCGGAATAGGAGAGGTTCGGCCGGACATGGCTATGTCAGCTCCCGAGGCCGCCTGACTTGTGAGCGCTCTGTCCCTCTCTCGTTAAGGCTGGCGTTGCAGCACCGTCAGTAGGCCTTTCGCTGTCTGAGCAGCTCGGTGTCGGCCAGTCACTCGATGCTTGCAAGTGACAAAAGGTTGTCCAGCGAACTGGATAAAGAGAACAGTTGGCAAACAGTTGGCGCGTATGGTTAAGGTTGACGAAGAGGCGTCGGGGATAACCGGCCCAGACCTGGCACGCTCGCGTAGTGCTCGCGTGGCGCTTAGGCTGACGCGTCGCGCCTGTCTCACCTTCTTCAAGTCTTGTTCAAGTCGTTCCTGCCAGCCTATGGACTTCACAAATATCAACGTACTCTACCTTTCCTTCATCATCGCTGCTGACAGAAAATTCATTGGTCGCTAGGATCCTGCGGGTGTCAAGGCGCTGTTGGAGTCGCTACGTTCATCCCAAGCTTGGGCGGAGACCGTGAGCACAACTCCAAACCCTAGTACAGCTCTCTCTGGCTCGTCAGCGGTCATATCAAGCTCTCCACAGCATCAGAAACATCCCTTAATACCCACACCTTCGGATTCAACCGCTCTCCAGGATTCTGGCATATCGACCCCTTCCACTAGCAGCAAGCCTTCAGTCGCCCAACTACTGTCGCAGCTCCGAAATTCGAGCTCCCGAATCGCGTCTGATTCAGGTCCATCTAGACACGCCTATGCTCTAGCTCCAGCCTACTCTCCACCGCCCTCTTCTGAACCCTCATATGCCCCGCTATCCGTCTCGGTCGAGCCGCTCGCGTACGAGGACACTGCTCCTTTGCCCATACCCAAACAGGATGTCCGTGCTCTGACCTTCCAGCAAGCTCTCCCTCTCCTAGCCCAGCTCGTCGAGACATCTGGTTTCGTCGATGCTGTCACAACGGTAATGATCTATTCTCTTCGCTCCTTCCATATTCCGCCGTATTGAGGCCTACTATCAAGATTAAGCAAGAGCAAGAGAAGCTAGAAAGGCGGCTATGGGAAGAACGGGCAGCGATTCAGAAGAAACACGATGAGAAGGTTAAGGTTGCCAGGACTAAGTGCGCAACTCGCGCATCATCGCAGTTACTAGCTGATCGCGAATGTCCTATCCAGGGCGGCCTTGGTCGGAGCAGGCCTTTCAAAGCATGACGCCGATGTGCGTGTCTCGACTCCTCTCTCCTTCGGTGCACTGATTGTCGGTTGACACCCTCTTCTGACTGTCAGATGATGTCCGATTCCTTCCGCCAAGAACTGAGTCGGTTTGACCTCCAACGGGTCCTCCCCGCCTGGGATGGCTTGGTCGCGAAGCATCAGGGCGCGTTGGAGGCCCTTGGAGTTCCCACGATGTTCGTCACGAGCGCTGCAGCTGATCGGGAGGTGCGTGGCGCCCCTCTGTCTGTCATTTTGCCTCCTAGAACTCTCGGTGGGTATCTGTAGAAGCAGCAGAAAGTGATGCTTGTTCTGGAAGGCCTCGCTGGCAGTTCAACTTGACATTCTTAGACCCTTGGTGAAGTCTTGTTCATGTCCATATTCGATCGTGGACCCTGTCTGGCGAAATATGGAGCTCCGCACCCGAGGCACAGCGCCGAGCGAGGATACATCTCGACGTTTGATCTCCGTCTCTGCGTTCCGCGACATTGAGAACAGCACACGGTCGACGGTCCGGGGATGCCGGCCAGGACCTGTGCCTTCGCAATTCGTTCACAATGCTCACAGAAAATGGCAGAATCAGGCAGGATGCTCCATTTTTGCAGATTTTCGCCCTGTTCCATACGATGACAGCAATGCAGCCGTGTGGAGGCTCGGCTACTTCTCGCCCTATGATCTGGCGCTATCCCAAATGAATACCTTTTTATGTATCATACCTATAGACGTGTACCTCAAATAATGTTTCTCAGTGAGTTTTCAACACCTGTTGTGCTGAGGCGGTTCTCACATTTCGCTTGAGGCGCATGGGTAGATCACCATGGGACGGAAAAGATTTCACCGGTACGACCGTGCAACGTTGCCAGGGTCAACCTAAAGTCTATCCCCATACATTCGACGCCGCGGTTCTTGAAATATTCCAAAACAGGATTTGCGCCGTCGAATTAGCCTTTTTTGAGCCGTGATTGAGCCGTGACGAGATGTCGCGGTCTGTTTTCTAGGCGCGTCCTGGGCGCATCGTTGGTATTACAGCTGAGATGCGGGCCACCATCGGCAGGGCCTCTCCTCAACCTCCCATCTCCTTTCCTTCTTCTTCTCCTCCGCCGCCCTTACCTCGCAAGGCCATCTCTTCTCTCTTTCCGCCTTCCTCCTTCCCCTCAGACCGTCCTTGAGCCGATGCCATATGTCGATATCTTGGCCCATGACGACTACCTTTCGTTCTGGTACACCACCAACACGTTGAATTGCAACGTCAGCGGCTTCGACCCCGCCAAGCCAACCATCTTGTTGATTCCACCACTCGCGTTCGATTCCTCGTGGCTGAGCAACCAGTTTGGCGATCCCAGACTCAATGGCAGCTATAACATGATCGCGTTCGACTCGCGCTTTGCAGGGAGGACTAGGTCGCGACCAAATCCGAGCATTGACCTTTGGGTGGAGGCAGCAGATTTGGCGTTGGCTTGTCAGGTGCGTTCGATGACTTTTTGGGACGTGTTCCTTGAAGTGACGGGAATTGTTCGGATTATAGACCTTGCAGCTACACTCGGTGCATATTTGGGCAGAGGAATCACTGGCGGTCAATGTTGCGTTACGGTTTGCGCTGTTGTGAGTGTCCACAGACTTCCGTCTGCGATCTGCGAACCCATGGCATCTCCAGATTTCCTGACATGTGCTTGAGCCTGGCACTGATCACTGTGGGGCCTCCAACAGAGTTGGTTTGGTCAAAGCCCTCAGCTTCGTATTTGGAGCTCATATCATTCGGTCCAGGTTGCCGAGTTATCACTCCTCTTTCGAGGAGACGGTTCGTATGTGGAGCTTCGCGGAGGACCTCGATGGCCTCGAACATGCCGCTCATCTATTCCTTAATTTAACGGTTGGTTACGTGCGTGTTCCTTGTCTCTTCAGTGGACAACACGCTGAACATGTCTTTCTGTTTAGGATCTTGATCCTGAAGAAACAGATAACGTAGGGATATCATGCACTTGCATCCTGCGTCCTTACTAACAGAACCGTTCGTCTAGATTGTGTCATATTGGCAAACAACATACCCACCTTTCCAACGCGTCCGCCTAGCCGGCGCCATTAATTTAACTTCCAATGTGAGTCATCTACTCGCCGCTGAAGAGTTTGTCGTGACTTTCGATCCTCAGCGAATTCCACTGAGTAGTTATCAACTCTCATTGATCACTCAACCTGTTCTTATACTTCACGTGAGTCGATTCATCTACTTCCTGAAATGAATAATATTTACTCGGTGGCACAGGGCGAGAATAATGCTTTACATCCAATAAAACATGCACAACAACTGAGCGAAGATCTGCAGAATTCGAATGTCAGCCTGTCAGTATTGAAGGGTAGGTCATCGCCTGTCTACCCTCTGACATTATTGAATGCAAGCAACATATCAACAGGCTGCGCTGGGTACTTAAGTCTGATTCCGACATGCGCTTCTATCCTCAATAAAATCTACGTCAAATTTGTATCTCGCATTCCTCCTCCGGAATCCACTCCACTTCCAGTACCAATTCCAATATCAATGAAGAGAGCGTTGGCCACACTCGCTGGACTTGTCGACAGGCCCATGATCACCATGCGTGATCCAATGTCTCCGATGTCGTTCTCGGTTGTGACACCAGAAGTGGAGAAGCAGCAGCGAGAGGTGTTCATATCATTCATCAGGGGTCAGACCGCGGCGTTCTCGCCACTCGGTGAAGACGGTCGGCCTCTTCGGAAGTCAGTAGTCTTGCTTTCGATCAATGTCGTATTCCAATTGAAGGGTTTGTGTAGGTTCTCAGAACGGAAAGACGGACACTGGTCCAACGGCGATCATCAGGGCATGTCACACGCAGGTTCGCACCTCCCCTTATTGGCGTGGCGCATTGATACTGATCTTCGTTGACACCGCAGGAGGCCCGGACAGTGCAACACTCAAACTGCCGTCGAACAAAAGCAACCCTCCAGCACGCGAGAAGACCGAGACAATGATGCGGCCGCCCGAGCCAGTGACATTGGAGATGGTCATCGACAGTGGCCTGCGGCGCACGGGTTTCAGCACTTATTCGGTGGACAAGTTGTCCTTGCGAACTACACTTTCCAGGACCTCCGTGATATCACGCTTGCCTGTCAAGAACTGACTGCCCATGTCGCTCGAGTATACACCGCTCATGGCTGGAGGTGGTAGTCTGGGGCCGCGTTGTATTCTTATGGTAATTTACTGTGCTATTATACATGGCCCACGCGCAGTCTGTCATTTAACCGACCACACCGCACTCCCTGCCTGATGATAATGAGGTCATTGGGTGGAATTGAGGCGTTCATGCGCATGCAGAGAAATGCCGTAGGGCATTTCGCGCCTCGGTATTTATTCGATTAGGGTCTCGTGCGAGCAGTGTGCCTCGGTCGAGCCTCGCTATCGGTTGTACTAACTCATCTTGATCTCATTCGCCTATGCAGCTGTTGCCATCGTATCCGATTTCCGCTCGGTCGGCTTCTGTCGGACAGGGTTTCATAGACCCAGGCACGGAACATATGTGCCCTTCCGCGACGGAAACATCCTGCCATTCTGGTGATAGGTAATGAAGACACCGCTCTGTCGGCCACCACCTGGCAGCAAGTATAGGCATCGCTGAGTCTTATATCGCGACATGGAGTTTAATTGTACTTTGGAAGTTCGAAGACCTGCAGCTGTAAGTGCGAACGAGGCGCCGGCCAGATTCAGCATCGCTGTCAGGTCGCACGCTAGCCGGATGGAGTATCCGGATGACCGAAAGGTCAGCGAGCTTTTGAGTTGGCCATAAGATAGCAACTGGAAGGGAAGTAGCTGTCATGCAACCGAGGCTATCATGCGAGAGACCCTGTAGTATATGGGCGGCGAAGCACTCGCCACGCCCTAACTTGTGCTTGCGCGCCACCGGAATCATGTCAACATACATGGGTCCATGGATAGATATGTTACTTTACTGACTAACCACCACGAACAACGCAACGACGAGGTACAATTCCTGTTGCTAATGCATTAGCCAAAGCCACCAGGGGAAGAGTGCATTTCAAGCTCATGCATTGCAAGACTCTGTTCCGCGCAAGAGTCGGGACGATTGCCGTACCTAATTTACAATTATAGGAAGCTTCTTGCCGTTCTCCGGAATGATGTGATCGCCTTCGACGACCATCTACCGACCAGTGAGCGAAGAGACCGTCATCGCAGGGTCTCAGAGCAATATGTGCCTGACAACTAGGTAAGCACTTGAAAGGTCCTCAGGTATATCGTCCTCGAGAGCTGAGCATTGCAATATTGAGAGTCGTACTGGATGAGAAGGCAACCGCGTAGTAGGAAAAGGAGGGACGACGGTTGTAACGTACAGAGGCATTTGGTTTGAGGTAAAGGCCGTCGGAGGGTCGGTCCAGACGCTTTGCACAAAAGGGTCTATTTCGTTCTCCTCAGGGGTGCGAAGGACTGGCTCGGCTAGCAATAGTTTGGAGACACCACATAAAGCCTCCTCGCGGACGACGACCGCGTCCGCGCAAATTCAACCCCTTCCCGTCTCTCCATAGGCTCGCAGGTCGTCGCACTGGAGTCTCCACCGCTGGCATGCCGTACGTAGATCTCTCGTCCCGCGACATGGCGGACGACTATGCTGCGTTTTGGTATACAACCAACTCGCCGACTGGGTGGGTCGGCAGCTTCGACCCCTCTAAACCGACGATCATATTACTACCCCCGCCATATCTGGATTCGACATGGCTGAACACACAGTTCGAGGACCCGCGGCTGGACGCCAATTTCAACATGATCGCGTTCGACGCGAGACATACTGGGAAGACGTTGGCGCGGGTGCATGGAGGGCAGGATGCTTGGACGGACGCTGCGGACTTGGCGATGGCTTGCCAGGTGAGTACCCTGCATTTTCGTTACGCGCCATCCATTCAGCGCCTTGAAGGAACTCTGCTTACCACCAGCTCACGTGTGGGCTGCCGAAGCGCCCGCAACGTACTGCGCCCTTCGCTTTGCAACGCTGTACGTCCTGCATTCCTCTTACGCATGCTAGGATTAATTGACATGCTCCAGATTCCCCGATATGTGTCTAAGCGTCACCCTAATTACAGCACCGTCTGCCCCTGAGTTCGTCGTGTCCTGTGTGCTGAGAAGTATCGCATGCTCATTAGCATTACCGGAGTGTAGCAGCACCTCCACTCCTTTCTCCACATTACACGAGCTTCTACACATGTGGTGCGAAGCGGAGGAGCTCAGGACCCTAGAACACGCCTTCACAAACATCCTGAACGTATCGTTCGGCCCGGTATGTCTATTTCGCATGTCTTATCGTGCAGTTTGAGGTGATTCTTGTTACGCGCCATAGCACCTTAGCATTGACCTCCATGACGAAGTAAGTGATTTCCTGACAACATTGTATGAATACTTACAACCCTGTGACAGCTCATAGCACATTACGAGAAGCACTATCCGCCATGCAAGCGTGCAGCTATAATGCACATTGGAGCGCAGATCATAGGTGTAAGCCCTGAGGAGTGATTCACATTTCTCTTAGCTGAATCCAAATGAGCAGAGCGAAGCCCTAGGGGCCAAAGACTTCTTTCCTATAACTCAGCCTGTCTTACTCATTCATGTACGTTTTAATTTCGGTCATTCGATTGCTGTCCTGACTGGTAGCCGCACCTAGGGGGACCAGGATGAGTTTCACTCTGTAGCGCATGCCTATCGGGTGCGGGACGAACTCGTCAACGCCCGATATGGTGCACAGCTCTACCTCCTTAGAGGTCACAAACCTTTCCCTCCTTCCTTTGCGTCCCTTTTGAATGTTTTTTGATCGTGCAGGTGCCAGAGGTGGAATCGGCACGATCCCGGGACACGCCTCTGTCGCCAATCGCGTGTTCGCCTCCTTCCTCGACCGCCTCCCGCTCGCGCGCTCGGACATCTGCCCGCCCGCAGAGCCCATCGAGCAGCGCATGGCGCGCGCGCTCAAGATCCTCGCGGAGTTCACGGGCGACCCGCACATCGTGCACCGCGACCCGCTCAGCGCGATGGCGTTCTCGTGCGTGCCGCGCGACGTGCAGCGGCGCCTGACAGAGCAGTTCGCGACGCTGTCGAAGGCGGAGCACCCTGCGTTCTCGCCGCTTAGCTCAGACGGGCGGCCGATACGCAAGTGCGTCACCTTTGTGCGGGATTCGGTGGGCGTGCATGTACTGACGAGGCGGCATCTCAGATACTCCGAGCGAATACACGACCATTGGTTCCACGTGGACCACGACGGGATGTCATATGCTGGTGAGTTCTCCGAGGAGCAACCGCCGTGCTCGATGATGCTGAGAACTGTATTGCACAGCTGGAGTGGAGGACGACGAGTGGAGTCCCCCGAACAAACGGCAGAACACTGCCCTGCAAGACTTCAAGCACACGCGGTCGCGGGCGGCGAACGCGGTGCTCCTGGACGCCAGCTCTCTCGAGCATGCCGTCATAAAAAACAGCTTGTCTCGCGTCGCGAGCGCGACCGGAGTGCCTGTCACCAGGTTCTTCCGGATCTGACTTGGTACGATTTGGACTTGCGATTCACGAGCATCTGGGACTATTTGGAACACGGGATATATCGCATGCATTTAATCGTCATCTCCACTTGTCTATACACCCTCATACCCTGTCCCTTACTGTACCTACAGCATATAATCGCCGTAGAACTAATGTTGTTTAACACTCCTTACTTGTCGATACGTTTTCTGTTGTTCCCACCCTCAATCACATACCCCACGATCACTCCGTTCATGAGAGCATCCTCACATCCCTGTATACAAATGCGAACTAAGTACCGAATGACGACGACAAGAGTGGATTTATCAATATTCTACTGAGATGGTGCAACAACGCGCGACAAAATTATGTCTAAAAGCCGCGAAAACAAACCCGAAGATAGTCCTTTCTGTATGTAGTCGGAAATGAACGACGGCAAACGAGTCCAAAATATCGCCTCTAAAAACGGAATCCATGGGTTCTAAGTAGATCTGGACGCTCTGTCAATTTACAAGCTGCCCTCCGCCATCTTCGCTTTGTAGTACCGGACCATCTCCTCCAGGCCCATACGCACGGTCCAGCGCGGCTGCCAGTCGAGCGAAGCCTTCGCGCGCGTGGTGTCGGGGCGACGCTTCTGGGGGTCGTCCTGCGGGAGGCCCTCGTGGATGATCTGCACGCGGCGCTCGAGCTTCACGCCGTCCTCTTTCTGAACCTTCTCGACAATGTCGCGCACCAGGGTCGCAAACTCAAGGATCGTGAACTCGTCGCCATTGCCGATGTTCACCGGGCGCGTCTCGTCCGAGTTCATCAAGGCGATGAGTCCATCAACGAGGTCGTGAATGTACTGGAAGGAGCGCGTCTGCGAACCATCGCCGTAGACAGTTAGATCCTGCCCGCGAAGAGCCTGCACGATGAAGTTGGAGACAACACGGCCATCATAGGGGTTCACTGTCGGGAAGTTAAGTCTGAGGCAATCTAACTGTAGTTATGTATTGGGCTTACTGCGAGGGCCTAGTGAAGGACGTAATTGTGTTAATATAGCATTATAGGTAAAGGTGAAATGACATACCATAAGTGTTGAAAATACGGGCCACGCGGACGTTGACATTGTCCTGGTTGTGGAAGCCGTAGGTAAGGGTCTCGGCGACACGCTTGCCCTCATCGTAGCAAGCACGAGGGCCGATGGGGTTAACGTGGCCCCAACTGTGCATGGGCGTCAGTCAAGAGTGAGCTTACGACCAGGATCTCGACATACTAGTCCTCGGGTTGAGGATGCACCTCGGGGTCGCCGTATACCTCTGGACATCGAGGATCGGATGAGAGATAATTACGTATTTGACAGGAAGGTACACACCTGAAGTGCTAGTAAGCAGGAAGCGTGCCTTGGTGCGCTTGGCCAACCCCAACATGTTCAGGGTACCCTGGAAGGAAGTCTTGATGGTCTTGACGGCGTTGAATTGGTAGTGAACAGGGGAGGCAGGGCAAGCCAGGTGATAGATCTCTGCGGGAGGGCTAGAGCGTCCACAAGAATGTCAAACCTGAAGAGGAGGTAGTACTTACGGTCGCATTCAATCATGAAAGGCTCAACAACATCATGACGAACCAACTCAAAGTTGGGGTGTCCGACCCAGTGACTGACGCTGGTCTTTGAGCCAGTGAAGAAGTTGTCGAGGACAGTCACCTCATGACCCAAGAGCATCAGGCGATCGACGAGGTGAGATCCAACGAATCCTGCACCGCCGGTGACAAGAACGCGCTTGCGAGCGGATGGCGCGAGGAGCTTGACAGGAGGGAAGCGCGACAGGGTAGTGTAGGAAATGGACTGGGTCTCCGGGTGAAAGATGGATTTGGACTGGTACGCAGCGTGTCCCTGGGTGAAGCGCGCATGGGCGTCGGCCTCCTTGGTATCGAGCGCCTCGTCATTGCCAGAGGACGCGGTCATCACATAGTGGGGGCGCAGATAGAGCGCGCGAACGACATCGAGCGGCACTTCACAGTCAAACCCGAAGCGCTCGAAACCAACGGAGGTGATCTCCTTGCCGTTCTTGTCTAAAGTGCGAATCTATATGGGCGATTTAGCATCGCAACAAGTGAACACGATGGGAGCTCGACAGAACACGAGGAGCATGCCGCGCGGCTGATGGGAAAAGGGGAACAGAGAGGGGGCTCACCGCGTCGACGCTGGATGCGGTCATGTTTGGGAGGTCTGATGGGGGGAGGGAGAAGGAGGGGCGGGACATGTCGACGGGACGAACGCGGGCTTTTGTAAGTTTTTCTGGCAGCGGCAGAGACGCTCGAGGGAAATAGAAGGGAACCTAAGGAGACCTAAGGACCCTTCGCGAGTCCATCTTCAACGAGCAGCGCCGGATCGGGCTCCGGAGATAGCCGCCCTCCCTCAGATGATTGCCTGCTTCAGCCTGCCTGCTTCAGCCTGCCTGGTTGTTCTCAGCTCGGTCTCCACTCTCCACCATGCCGCGCGCCCAGAAACCCACAGGAAAGTCTCGCCACGACCCCCTCCACGTAGAGATCGGCGAGGACGAGGTCCTGGCAAAATACGGCGACGTCTCCAAGCCCGGCAAGCGCAAAAAAGCCAGGCACAGCCAGGCGGGGCCGGAGGAAGATGGCGAGGTGCGCACTCTCTATTCGTCTCACACAGTGTGCTCACTGTACCGCACGAAAGACGATCCTAGATCCAAGAACATCCAAGCGCATCTTTGAGCTTGCACGAGTGCAGCAGGACGAGCTTGACGGACCGGACGAAGACGAGGTGATCGAAGATGAATTCACCCGCCCTCGGACGCGCGACCTCGAAGAGGCAGACGACGATGAGCCAGACGAAGAATTCCAGGGGTTTTTGGACGTCGACGAGGACGAACATGAGCTTGTATGCGCTTCGTATATGCGCACTTCCCTATACTCACCTTCTTGCAGCAAATAGATTCCGGTGACATCAAAGCCCTCGATTCCCTTCTTCCCCCCAATGCGGGCGAGCGCAAAACGCTTGCGGACCTTATCTTTGCAAAATTGGACGGTGCGGGGAGCCAAACGGCCGTAATACACTCGTCCGGGGAACGTACGTACAGCCCGCCTTATCTCCTACACGAATCGCTTTATTCAATTCTTATTTGACAGCCCTTGGTGATGCGCCAGATCCCGCCGAAGGCCTCGATCCAAAGGTGGTGGAAGTCTACACGAAGTCCGTGTCCCTTTTTGTCTGCGCATGAGATTGTACGCTCAACTGTTCTTCTCTTTGCCTTGCAGGGTCGGCCTGTTGTTACACAGCTACAGATCAGGGCCTCTGCCAAAACCTTTCAAAATTATACCCTCCCTCCCTGCATGGGCGCGCATCCTCGCGCTCACGAAACCTGAGAATTGGTCTCCGCAGGCATGCCATGCCGCCACGCGCATTTTCATCTCAAACATGAAGCCTCCCCAGGCACGTGTCTTTCTCGAAGGGGTCGTTCTTGACCTCGTGCGTGAGGATATCGCGAATGCGGCGCAGAAGAAAGATAACCGCAAACTCAATGTGCATTATTATGAAAGTCTAAAGCGCTCGCTGTACAAGCCCGCCGCTTTTTTCAAAGGAATCATCTTCCCTCTGCTAGACGTGTGTATATTCGTTCAATTCCAAACGTGGTGCGGGCTCAAGGCCATGGTTTTAGAATGGGTGCACGCTCAAAGAGGCCGCCATTGTAGCGTCTGTCCTTGTAAAAGTCAAGGTTCCGCTACTCCACTCCTCCGCGGCGCTCATTCGCCTCGCAAGCATGGAGTATGCAGGTGCGTGTCTTATGCATCGGTTCACGCTGTCTGCGGCCCTAACTTCCGATGTCTAGGACCCAATTCCCTTTTCATCCGTGTGCTCCTGGACAAGAAGCACGCATTGCCGTACAAAGTCATTGATGCTATAGTCTTTCACTTCATACGCCTTTCCAACACGTATAAGACAAAAGACCGCAACTCTAAAGAGACGCTCCCCGTGCTGTGGCATCAGAGCCTCCTCGTCTTCTGCCAGCGGTGCGCCCGTTTCTCCACCAACTAGAAGCAAGGATGCTGATGTAAATACTGGCTCGCGCGTCTAGCTACGCGGAGCATCTCACGCCAGACCAGAAGGATGCCCTGCTCGACGTTGTCCGTGTGCACCCACACCCGCAGATTAGTCCGGAGGTGCGGCGCGAGCTGGTCAACTCTGTCATGCGCGGCGAGCGCGCCGCGCAGGATGCTATGGATATATCATGACACGTATATACTCCGCGTGCCCTTATGATCTGACATCGATGTACGTCTCGTCTTCGGAGCATCCATAGATCCAATTGGATACCTGATAGTGGTTGACCGGCACGAAGGCCGTTCTTTGCGCCGCTGCAATTATTATACGAAGAGAACGCAGCAACCTGCGACATCCTAGCATCTCGATCTACCGTACTTTTCCCGCGCCAAGGTCAGTGCCCGCGCTTCTTCTTCCCCCTATCCTCTCCCTTCGGTGCCGACTGTATCGCCCCGAGCACAGCCCCGAGCCCGTCCGCCTGCGCGCCTGCACGCCCCTTTGCTAGCGCAGCCTCCGCCGCGAGTGAGCCTTTCTTCACCTTCTTCCCCAGCGCGTGCTCGAAGAGCGCGTCGATCTCGTCGCCCGCGACCGCCTCGCGCTTGCGCTTTTTCTTCGGCGGCGCGGCTGACTCTGGTGTGGGCTCTGCGGGGATGGGGGCGAGAGCGGGAGCGGCTTGGGGATGCGAGCGCGACGCCTGCAGGGTGCGCCAGTCCTCGGGCCGCCGTTGGAGGAGGTAGAGGTTCAGATTGCGCGCGAAGAATTTGCCGTAAAAGGAGCCAGCCAGGAAGGCTTCGTGTGGGATCAGCGACCGGGCGATTTTCTCCTGAGGCGGGACAGTGGGTATTCGGCGGAGAGATGCGTGCGGTGCGACTGACCTTTAGATATGGATCCGCAGCCGCCCAACAGCGGTCGCCTACGTGGCTACCGATGCGATCGTCCACGAGCGTGTGGTAGTGCCCGATCAGTGAGAGGAGGAACGTGCGCTTCGACTTGGACGACACGGTGCGCGAGTCTAGAAGCATGTCGAGCACGCGGGAACTTGTGTTGTGATGTGCGAGGGCGATGAGATTGTCGATTGACATCGATTGTACGCTGCAAAGTAACTGTTCAGCTGGATGCAACGCAGCTAAGACGGGGAACGCGTCACCTGTTCAGGACGACATGATTGTGAGGGTCGGGGAGCTGAAGCAGGGACTGTAGCAAGAGTGCACCGGCCGTCTTTGGCTCCAACGTATCGTGTGCTTTATGCGCCCGCCCCTTCTTCTTGTGCCGCTCGCCCTCTTCTAGAGGATCAGGCTGCTTCTCGGCTGCAGCCTTGGCTTCTGTGTATTCCTACTCCGTAATTTTGAGAAGTTGTCAATACAGATGTTGTTTGGCTTTACCTGAGGTGACTTCAGATAGAGCACGCAAGAGACGAGCATTTTCCGGTCTTCGGTTGTCTGTAGCTCGAATGCTGAATATATAGCCTGTTGCAAACGTCAATGCCAGAGGCGCCAAGAAGGGACAGTCAACCCTACATCGAGAACTTCTTCCTCTAAGGCGCCTGATGCAGCAGACCTGTCGACCAAAGCTCGCAGCACACCGACCCTCGAGCCTTATGAATGGTAGTCAGTGTCTCCGCAGAGAAGCCTCTACAATTTCACTTACTTCGTAGCTTCATCCACGTCCCTCCCAACTCTTGCAAAACGCCACCCAACTGTTCGGCGCTCACCCTCTCGAGAATCTTCGCCACCACGAAGTTTGCCACTGGATGGATCGAGAGCTTCGGTAATCTTCCTTCGAAGTACGTAGCCCATAGCATGTGGAAGACTGAGTCTGGCGCCCGCGAGACCAGGGTCTCCAGAAGGTGGGATGATGTGGGGTCGCGCAAGAGGGTTGAGAGGAAGTCCGAAGATTCCGGCACAGCCGAGGGGTCGTTGTCTGGACGTTCGTCAATTAGGATGTCGCAGCCAAAGTCGAGTAGTGACCCACGCTGGAGAGTTATCAGACCGACGAGCGCGCGGTCCATCAGGGAATCAGGTTCGTCGGACATATTTTGGTCTGCTTCAATTTCAAGTACCATCTGAATGTCGTCGTTGACGAGTGGTCATTAGGAGTGCAAATGAGATTCACCTGTAATACGGGGCTGGCCACTTTATTTGCGGCTAGAGACCGTATCTCGTTCTCGCTAAGATCTGTTCGCAGAGCCACCACGAACCTCTTGGCTGCGTCCATGAACTCAGGTGGGCTGCTCTTGTCTGCGACACCCTTGCCTTTATCCTTACTGTCATTGAAGATCGACTTGAATGGGCCCTGCTTGGCCTTCCATGCAGCACTCTTCTTCGATCGGACAGCATATTGGGACTTGTGGGACGCGTCCAAAAGGAACAGATGAGGACATAGGAGGACAAGAAGGGCGCGCATGACATGTGAAGCAAATGGGTCCATGATGAGAGAGGAAAAAGAGGGCAGAATTTCCTGCGCAAACGTTTCAGTCAAGAAGCCTTGGACTAGGTTGACAACGCACCTCAATGAAATCAAGGATCAATTTCGTCAACGTGAGCAGTTCACCTTTGTCGGATGACTCTTCCACAGTCGGAAAGACGCCCCGAGACTGTGATGCTTTGTGAGTAGCTTGGGACGAATGTCGATAACTCGAATGAGACGCACCTCACGACCGACCGTGTCAACGGCGACTGTCAGTAGCGTCTGGATTACATGCGACGCAAAGCGATGCTTGACCAGTTGCTCGTACCTGTGCGGAAGCGATTAGATGCTGCCATGGCCTCGAATGACTCTCAACGTACGACCCGGTCAGACTGTCCACAAACACTCGGCGAACGAAGTCGTCCATGGAATGTGCCATGCGTTCCAAGACCGCTGCACATTCCGGGTCTGTTGCCAGTTCACGTTCCTTTCCCGACATCTCTTGAAGGGCAGCCATCAGAAATATTCGTCTATCTACTCCCATTAACGTCCCAGGAACTATCTCGAGGTAAAGGAACGCACTCTCGTTGGGATCTATATCCCCCTCTGCGTTCTCCTCCGCATTTTCCTGCCACTCCTTCAACTGCGTCTCTACTGTTCGAAAGTAGGCCTTTATATCCGCGTCTACATACCCGAATGGCGCTTCGCTGTCGACTCGGTTGTTGTCTTGAGCCGGAACGATCCACGAAGGCCCGCTCTGCTGCTCTTCGACCTCTTCGGGTTGGTCTTCGACTGGTCTCTGGACCTCGTACGCAGCCTCCTCGGAAGCGACTTTCTTGTGTTTCTTTCCTCGTTTCCTGTTTTCCCTTGGCATGTTGTGCGACGCGTCGAAGAGAGAAGACTAAGTGGCCCAGCGTCTTCGCAGTTGTGAGCAGAAATTGTTGCATGCCACTGTCGGCCCGGCTTCAGATCTTCAGGTCTCGTGCAATTGCCGATCTGACTCTTCCCCGAATTTCGACCGTTTCACCTTCACTTTCCCTTCCACTCTTTGCTTCCTCCTCCCCCTTGCATTAACTCATGGCCCCGAGAAGTTGTGCTCTTTGTAACGATGCGCGTGCCATCTTGAAGCGGCCGAAGACCGGGCAGCAGATCTGCAAGGACTGCTTTTTCAAAGTTTTCGAGACGGAAGTGCACAACACCATAACGGAAGCCAACCTTTTCAAACCTGGAGATCGAGTCGCAATAGGGGCTTCTGGAGGGAAAGGTGCGTTACTTTTCGATAGACTCTTTGGAATGATATTGAGTCCGTTGTAGATTCGACCGTCCTAGCGTATGTCATGAAGACTCTGAACGAGCGCTACCACTACGATCTCGAACTGTTCCTGTTGTCCATCGACGAGGGTATCACGGGTTATCGAGACGATTCTTTAGAGGTGTGTATCTAGGCCTTTAATTCAGCTCTGTATTGATGATCATTCGCAGACAGTCAAGCGGAACCAAGAACAGTATGACATGCCCCTGAAGATTCTGTCTTACGACGAACTCTACGGATGGACGATGGACAGGATTGTCTCAACAATCGGGAAGAAGAACAATTGTACATTCTGTGGTGTGTTTCGACGACAGGCCTTGGACAGGGGTGCTACAGCGCTGCACGTCGATCACATCGTGACTGGACACAATGCGGATGATATTGCTGAGACTGTTTTGATGAATAGTAGGTGCCACGAATCTCCCCGTGTCTTCGCATCTGAATAATTTTCCCCTAGTAATGCGAGGAGACATCGCACGGCTTGGTCGATGCACAGCGATATGCACAAAGGGAGAGGACACGATCCGTCGTTCCAAGCCCTTCAAATATGCTTACGAGAAGGAGATCGTCATGTCTGTTTCTGCATCTTCTCTTCAATTTCTTGGCTGAATGTCACTTCAAATCAGGTATGCATATTTCAAGAAGCTTGACTATTTCTCGACCGAATGCATATACTCCCCGGACGCGTACCGGGGTCACGCAAGGGCGTTTCTCAAAGATCTAGAAGCTGCACGTCCCAGCGCCATCATTGACATCATCCACTCTGGAGAGGCTTTTGAGGTCAAAGAGGAGATCAAGGCGACCCAGAAGGTACAGCGTAAGTGGATCTCGACACATGCTCTACATTAGTGGCTTACTCTGCACTTGCAGAAACATGCAAGCGATGTGGCTATATGTCGAGCAACGATCTTTGCAAGGCATGTACGTTACTGGAAGGGCTGGAGCGGGGGATGTCAGCAGCCGTGATCGTGAGTTCTGGTAGTGGACCCTGCATGGCATCATCGCTCAACGTATTGTGCAGACCGACCGTGCTCGACGGAAGCTGGAAGCTGAAGGCCCTACACCAGCAGATCTTCGGACCATACCATTCTTCCATCCTCCAACCGCGTCAGCATCGCCGGCTGTAGAGGTCGAGTCAACAGCATAGCTTGGAGCCTCGTCATGGCTAAGGTGATCCCCAAACATGCAATATTATCCCATCATGGTACTGACTGCAGCGATTCGAACGTCTAGATCATCCACATGTCGCCGAGCATCTTACCGACGCAGCGATACTCGATCGATACAGATCTCAACCTCCTCAGGCATGCCCAAAGCTTTCGTCTTTGTCGGAGACGTAATACCTCGAGAACCTGCAGCCCGGCCCACAGATACCATTCACCGGCCCGTAGGTCCAACAGGGTCAGTACTGCATCCAGGGCAACCAGCGTGTAAGTGCGTCGGGGTAGATGTGTCAGGGATTCCCTCCGTGTCATCCAAGCGCTGGGTGATTTTGAGCCGTCATGGTTGTGTTGACTTGTCCTAGGGGTTGGCGATGACAATAATGCATCAGAATACGTCGTTGTGTGCCCAGCTAGAACGAAATTGGTGGTGGCTCCCGCGAGCGAACGAATTCACAGCGGCCACCTGGCACTTATACATACGACAGTCACACGGAAGTCTCCCTTATCGGTGTCATCCCCAATTTGCAACTCTCACGACGCCCGGACGGAAACAATTACATGTTCGGATTGAGCGCCGCGTCCGTCACCCATAGTCAGGTGAGAAGACTGTCTGCTATAACTAGGCTGGACGCCACCACTGACGAGCACACCTCGGTGCTGGTACTCCATCAATAACGACAACCTCCTGCTCTCCCCTCGCGATCTGGCAGATTAGCCCTGAGCCTCGATTATACTCCATCACCCCGATGATAGGCCAGACTTCTTCCAACGAGAACTTTCAGGCCCACATGTGATGGACCTGATACACGCTTAGGCTTCTCAGAGGATGCTGTCGGAATTCGACTGGAAAGCTATATAAGCAAACATGCGTTCGACTTTGTCCGTCTTCGCACGACGCGATGGCCAGGTTCACCTTTCTGCAATTTCTCGCTAGCCAATGGGCACCTGTCCCTCCAGTCGAGACAGCAGATCTTAGTGGAAAGACTGTTCTCGTTGTCGGTGCCAACATAGGATTGGGCTATGAGGCCGCCAAGCATTTTGCATCCATGAAGCCGGCCAAGTTGGTCCTAGGATGCAGAACCGAGGAAAAGGGCAGGAGAGCAGTGGAATGTCAGTCATTGTTTGGTTGGTGAGTGTCCTGTCGCTGATCTTGGGCGACGCTCAGCCATCAGAAAGGCAACTGGCTTTGACGGCGTTGAGGCACGGGTCGTCGACCTCGCGAATTTTCAATCAGTGGTCAGCTTCGCTGAAGGGTATATGCGAGAAGGGAACCGACTGGATATCTACGTATACAATGCTGCAGTCGCAGTATACACGTACGCGCCCACTGTCGACGGCTGGGAGACAACGTAAGTTTCTATCCGTCCTTTGTGGTGGTCAGGTGCTGAACGCTGCTTTGAGGAAGTCTTCAAGTCAATGACCTTTCGTGCATGCTGTTGTCGGTTCTCCTGCTCCCATGCATGCTGAAATCAGCTGGCCCGTCGTGGAGGCCGAGGGCAGTCGTAGTCTCAAGCGAAGTGCACTACTGGAGTACACTGAAGCCCGACGAGCTTGCGAGCACGAGTCTTCTAGAGAAGCTAAACAACAAGTCGTACTGCACTCGCAAGTAAGCGAGAGTCGATGCTATGTCTTTCAAGCCGTCTAACTGAAGAAGTGTGATGTCAGGTCGATATGAGCTTTCCAAGTGTCTGTGCTCACAACATCAATATCCTTTATGATCTATCTGACGTTTAGACGTACAGTGCTCAACGTTTTCTTCGTCCGCGAACTGGCCGCGCGTCTTCCGCAAGACTCACCTCTCATTGTCAACGCTGTCAACCCAGGCTTCTGCAAATCCGGTCTTGCACGCAACCTTCCTTTCCTCGACTTCATCGGACACTCGGCATTCCAATTGTTCACAGCACGGACGAGCGAGCAAGGAAGCCGCATGCTCGTATGGGCTGCAATTGGGGGGCGCAATCGGGAAGCCGAGCTGCACGGCGCGTATGTCTCGGACGCTGGTGTAATGGAAGTCAGCGATTTCGTGCTCAGCAACGAAGGTGCTGACACGCAGAAGCGCTTATGGGTGAGCTGGAGCATTATTTCTTTTACGGAACGTGGTGCTCACAGGCGCGCCTGATGTGAAGGAAGAATCAACGGAAACTCTATCTCTGGTGTCTCCGACGTTCAAGACTGTCATCCAGGATCTCTTGCGGTAACCGATGATCTCTGTAAAGATTCACCGACGATGGTCAATGGCCTGGGGAACGTCACTGTTGGAAATTAGAATAGTCCCGTTGTCGGGATCGATCGCGACATCAATCGTTGTTCTTTTTATCCTGGTGTGAGTGTGATGTACTGCCCTGCTACGTATGCTGTGGAGGACGAACCTGAACTGCAAGGATCAAACGATGACGATACTGCTAGTGCTCGAAAGTCAGAACCACGACGACCGCTGCGGATGGTCATAGGGGGCTGCCCTATTTCGAAGACCAGTGGAGCCATCTTATTCTGAGAGCATTGAAGTCGAGTATTAAGTAGTATCTCGATCAGAGGAGCGTAATACTGTACCTGCAAAAAAGCTTGAACGAAGTTCAAGACACACCTCGGGCTCGGCTGCAAAGCGTGGCGCGCGCGCTGAGTTGAACTGTCCGGCCCGGAAAATGCGACATTTGCTCGGCACAGCCACAGTCCAAGCAGACCTCCGAGCCTGTCCCCGCCTCCGTCACTCAAACACAAAATAACCATGGCCGCAGAAGGAGAAGAGGTCGTCGTGAACAAAAATAAGAGATTTAGGAAGGAGAAACGTGCGCCCATCTGTCCCCGTGTTAACCATATTCTGAACCCGTTGCCGCGCAGCTTGGGACACAGACGACATCGACCAGTGAGCTGCTCAGCTTATGCATCCCCCCTTGCGCGTTAACTTACCCTCTATATAACAGTGTAAGCGGAGGTTATTTATGTTCTGCTTCTATCTGATCATTGTACGCAGTGGAAGATCGACCAGTTCAATGCCGCTGACAACAAGGGCGGCACATTCTTGGAGGAGTCCTCCTTCGCGACCCTATTTCCCAAGTACCGAGAGAAATACCTACGAGAGGCATGGAGTGCCGTTACACAGGCTTTGGATACACATGTGCGAGATTCCTCCTTACGGTGTTGTGGATTCTAATTCACTGGTTGCCCATAGCACATTGCATGCACGCTCGATCTCATTCATGGTTCAATGTCTGTCCGCACGACCCGTAAGACGTATGATCCGTACATCATCCTGAAAGCCCGGGACATGATCAAACTCCTCGCTCGAGGTGTAGCGGTGGGCCAGGCTGTCAAGATCTTGGACGACGCTGTCGCGTGCGACATCATCAAAATCGGGAATATTGTGAGGAATAAGGAGCGGTTTGTGAAGCGGAGACAACGTATAATTGGGCCGGATGGGAGCACATTGAAGGTGTGTCCCGTTCAACTGTACCCATTATCGGCTCTGATGGTCTTCATAGGCGATAGAGCTTCTGACGCAATGTTACGTCCTGGTGCAAGGGAGCACGGTCAGCGTCATGGGTCCATACAAATCACTCAAAGAAGTGCGGAGGATAGTCCTTGACTGCATGAAAAACATCCACCCTATCTACCGTATCAAGGTATCTCTCGGTACACTAACTAGATGCTAGTACATTCTCATGACAATTTCAACAGGAGCTCATGATCAAACGCGAGTTGGCAAAGGACCCTAAATTAGCAACGGAGTCATGGGATCGTTTCTTACCCCAATTTCGACGAAAGCATCTCAAAACCTCGGAGAAGACCGCGAAGAAGAACGAAAAACTACACACCAAGAACGAGGTGCGGCAGACGGCTGGCTTGGAGCCTGTCAAATCGACTGCGAAGCCGGAAAAGAGAGTGTACACGCCTTTCCCGCCTGCACAACAGCCACGGAGGGTATGGTATCTGCCGCATCCTTGTGGCACGCATTGTTCATGTGCAATGTCCACAGGTGGATCTACAACTGGAGTCGGGCGAGTACTTCCTCAAACCACACGAAAAGAAGCGACGAGAGGAACGCGAGCGCAAGCACAAGGTCTGTAGTCCACACCCTGTGCAGTCTGTCACGCTGACGCAGATCCGCAGCAAACGGAGACGACTGCCAAGCGCCAGGCAGAGCGCGCGGAAGCGTATGTGGCGCCGGTGGAGGATGCGGCGCCGACTGTCGAGGAAAAGCGGAAGCGCAAACACAAAGAGTTAGAACAGGCGGACGGCGACGAGCCACCAAACGAGGGCAAGGCCGGGAAGAAGAAAAAGAAAAAGGTCAGGGAAGGCGATGCTACTTGATCAGACTTCGGTCGTCTACGTTGAACCTTGTCTTTGGTCGGGATTTGGCAGCTATCCATATTGTTCTATTCTGTTTGCCTGAACCCGCCAGTCTGGTGCCTGCGACGAGTACAATAGTTCTATGTGTTAGAGAGCCTCGAGGTCGGAAGAAAGAGACCAGGACCACAATGAGCTGAGGCACGAACCTGAGATCGGAATAACAAATTCACGGGCCGTGGACGGGTTTCGCTTTGGCCGCCACGGCCTTCCCCTCACCTGCTCCTTCTCTCTCTACCTCCACCATCTCTCCACGATGGCGACGCCCAATACCCAAGAGAAGGAATGGAGGCTTGCCGCTGGCCGACACAAAGTCACCATAGGTTCATCTCTGGGGAAGGCGATCAAGGCGCGCAAGGGGGCGGCAGCTCCTCCCAGGCGGTCCAATCTCCCAGAGCGAGATTTCTTCGCCTTTCGCTGTGCGTTCCTTCTACTCTTCATGTATGGTGACTGATGGCTTCACAGATAACTTTGCGCCGCCCCCACTCGACCCGACGAGGCCGGGAGTCATCGACGTGGTGACGAAGGGCCCGAATTTAACCCAGATGTATGTTGAGCGGCCAACGGCCAAGGTGAGCATGCTGCGTGGACGCGCCGACGAAGTGTTGACGTCTTCTAGGCAAGCGAAGTTGAAGCACAGACCTACGACGGGCCCGCGAAGCCAGCCGCCGAGATCGACTGTGTACTCATCTACGACGAAGAGAATGCCGTGCGTATCGTTATAACCCGCTCTCTCGTCTCATTCTCACACTCGCTGCCCAGACCTTTACGCTTGAGAAAATAGACACCTTCGTGAACCTCAATTACACGGGCAAGCATCCGATAAAGTCCCGCCCGACCACGTCGCGTACGTTCGCACAACGCCCACGGAATCCGTCCTTCTCACACGTTGTGTCCACAGCCATCGCCACCCCCGCCGCATCCCACACGTCCAACACCCCGATCCAGCGTTCGCCAGCTCGCGCTGCCGCCGAAGAGCTCGAGGCGCAGCTGCTCGAAGGGCTTGAAGACGCCGACGGCGAACCTGACGACACATTTCCCTTGCATCCATCGGTCCCCACGCGAAAATCAAGCAGCGACGAAGAGGACATCCCCATCGCCGCCAAGCTCCCCGCAAAGCCCAAGCTCGCGCCTCCGAAAGCGAGACCTGTACAGAAGAGGGAAGGCGCTCCAAAGAAAGAGGCCGCACCGAAGAAGGAGGCCGCGCCCAAGAAGGCAGCGGCCGCCCCAGCTAAGGCGAAGGCGCCCGCGAAGGCGAAGGGCAAAGCCAACGTCCCCAAGCGCGTCGTCGACTATGAGGAATTCCCCATGCCGCCACCCAAACGCGCCCGCGTGCCAACCCCGCCGCCTGAGCCGTTCAGCCTCGCGCTCCCCACCTCCGCGGGGCCCGACCCCCTTGCACACCTCAGCAACTATGTGCCTCCGCCCCCGCCGCCTGCACCGCAGCCGGACTCTGAAGACGAGGAGGGCGAGTGGGACGAGGTCGCGGCTCCGGCTGTGCCGCCGCCCCCGCCTCAACTCACGATGGAGGTGGACGAGGGCGAAGAGGACGCCTTGGACCTCGTGGATGCGCTCGAGGCGCAGATGGAAGAGATGTTCTCGCAGCACGGGTCGGAGGACGAGGGCGACGGCGAGGTGGACGAGCCGGTGTACCCTCCTCCTGTGCCTGCTGGCGCCGGGCCCATCTCCCTCAACGCGTATGCGGGCGGCGTCGTTGTTGATGACGACGAGGACGATTATTCCAGCAGCGACGAGGAAGAGGACTAATTTGTGCGCATTCCTTGATCATGTTGTATTTCGCTTGTTTCAGCTATCGCGTTTCGCTCACCATCTTGTAACTTATCCTTCATCATCGCAACCATATGATTCGTCTCCAAAGCCCGTTTGATTTCCCCTTCCGCTCCTCGCAAGGTATATTGGACAGTGCCCAGCAGGTAAGGTAGAGTAAAGTAAAGAGCAGGGTACCCAGGAAAAAGCAACGACGGCAAAACATTACTGCAATATCAACCGTGTCCGACACCACATCCAAAACTGCGTTACATCCATCAAGGACAAGGGCCTTTCTATCTCAAAGCAAGAGTCCGCCTCAGTGAATAAATTAAACCACATCACCCCGCTGCGCTTAGGTCGGGACAGGGACCATCGACCATCCGTTCACAATGACGCCCGGGGAGGACGACACGACAGCGGCGTTGTTGTTCGAGCTCGACGACGGCGAAGGGGTCGCGCTCGAGGTCGCGCTCGAGACGCTGGCAATGATAGAGCTCGCAGCGCCAGGGCTGATGGTCGCGGTCGACGTGACGACTCCGTTCCCGCTGCTCCGGACGAGGCTGCCGATCACCTCAGGCTTGTTGTCCAGGAACGCCATTGTCGGGCCGGCAATGATCGTGTTGACGTTCTGGTCGCGGGCGTTGTTGTTCAACGGCTGGTCGTCGGATGTGATGAAGATCGCGACGGGGCCGGTGATGCCTGAGGGCACGACACACGCGTTGAATGGCAGGGAGATGGAGAAGGGCAGTCCGCCCGCGAGCATCTGGCAGAACAGGCCCTGGAGATGCAAAACGGCGTCAGTCAGCGATGCTCAAATCGTGAAAATCAATTCCAGAGATCGGTCTTACACTTGTGCTGCCGTTGATGGCGGAGGACGAGAAGCTGAGCGAAGTGCCGACTTGGATCGGTCCAGAGTTGGTGACCGTGAGGGCGGGGTTGGCTATTGCGTGATGGGTCAATCTCATGAAATTGATGGGAGATCGGGAGCGGACGCACCAGTGATGCCCAAGTCGCAGCCGGAGATGAATCCGCCGGCGATGGCCAGAACTTCTTGGGGAAGCAGAGGAAGATCGAACGCTTGAGGAATAGCAGTGCCGCCGTTCAAGATGTTCAAGACAGTCTGATGCCGTGCCTCAACGGTAACGATAGTAGCAGCAGCCGTCAAAATGACAGGGTCCTCGACGAGATGAGCGGCACCGAGGTACGCGCCAACGCCAACGTTCTCGACAAGACGCGCTGCGCTGGCCATCGTAGGGACATCGGACAAGACAGACGAGAAGTCGAACTTGCAGGTGGTGATTGGAGACGCGCCGAACGACTGGATGGTCTCCTGTATGGCGGTCAGCACTCCATACGATTCCAAATACCACATATAGTGTGCGCACCTGGAGGATGGTTTGGTGGGTCGACTCATCAGAAGCAATTGCGGTGAATTGTTCTACGGGGAGTTGCGCGGAGGTGAATCCTGCAGCGGTGAAGTCGGATGCCTGGAACTTCTGCAGAGCCTGCTGGTAGAACTGGGTCTCAAGCTGCTCAAGAACATTGGCGAACTCTTCCGGTGTCGTGAGACGTCAGAAGATTCCGTGGGTGTAGGCAGGAGTACGCACGGAGAACCAACAGGGTGTTGGGGTCTGTTGCTCGCCTCATGGGCAGAGCAGATACAAGGAGGGGGGTTGCGAGAGCAAGAAGCGATGACGCAGTGGAGAAACGCATTTTGAATGTGAAAATTGATGAGTGCCGGGATGCTTCAGCCTGCTGGATAAATGAAAGGAGCCGGAGGGAAGAAAAGAATGGACCAGGGGCGCTACCGGGCAGCCCAAAAAGAACTATGAAGAACACGAAGATGTCAGTTAGAACGTAGGGCAGATGCAGGAGGATTTATACCAGGAGAACAAGGGGGGGGGAGGAGAACGAAGGTGGGAAAACGGGCATCGCTGCGATCACGCAGCTTTATAGGTGACTGCGATAGGCCGCGAGCGCAGGCGCGCGTGATTGGCTCGGACGCTTCGGTCTCCCCGGATTTGGTAGCCGTAACCATGCCGATTGCCAAGCCGCTTACGGTTCCATCCTCCGCGAGCAATGTTGAATCAAACGGTCGTCTGGCTCTCTTCCACCGAAGAAACTGCTGGCTCGAAGTCCTCGACCCAATCTCCGGTCGGCGACAGTTCCTGACAATCGAGCACGCTCCGAGGCGGTCAATCTCCACACCTCAAACGGCACAGTTCGTGCAGACGCGTTGTTTCGAGCGTGCATTTGGCATTCCCGGAATCAAATGATGGAGATGTAGATCGCGGGTAGGGGTATGCTCACTGCCTTCAGCCGCAGACTGCCGTAGCGTGTGCTACCATGATAGGATCGTAACTGGTGAAAGGTGTCTCCCAAATTCGAACCAAACTGTAGAGACTTCGCGTCGTCGTCAGCCAAATGCAATCAACATCAGACGGTCCCGAGATAAGCACCCACATCGCACGTCATAATAGTGTCTGTCGATCAGGGAAGCCCTCGCGCCTTTCATACAACCTCAAAGCTCTCGATGACTCAACCATCTTGAAACCAACGCCAGCGACTCAGCAGGCTTATCGTGCGGGACGTAGAAACAGCAGAAATTATCAGCACAGTTCGTCATCTCAAAGAATGAGATCACTCATCATATGCCCTGCGCCTCTCACCGTCGCAAACGTCAGGTTTCCCCACGTCTTCGTCTCCCCGGCCGCACTGCCATCAACTTCCCAGTCACGCCATTCCGCGGCTACATATCCTGCCTGTCCGGACCATTCCAGCTTCTCGAGCCACAGCTGATTTGCAACCCAGCCGCATTGCCAGTCGTACGTTCCAGCGTAGATTAGGACCCGGACTCCGCGATCCAGCAGGTTGGCTACATAGTACTGCGTGGGCACGGCAAATTTGTCGAAGTGGGTATAGAACTCGGTGCCGACGTCTGAAGAGCAGGCCGTCCACTCAAGAGAATCGACACCCAGAGCTTGAAGAACTTCAGGTCGGGTGAAGAGTTCGTGGATGGCCTCCGGCTCAAGATAGCATAAATTGCCGCCTACACACATCTGAGTCGGAGAGAATGTCATCAAGCGGAGGCCGAGATCAGCGAGTGTCAGCTCGCCTTCGAGATGTCATAGTTATTCAGCCCTAGATGTCCAGTTCAGGCAGCTAGTAATCATAGATAGGAAGATTGCGAAGCTCACCACTACTCCACATAGGCTGGCTCAACTCGCTGTCACAGAAAGCGACTGCTGCACGGCAGTTCATATCGTCGAACATTTGAATGCAACTACGGTCCATGGCTGCCAGGCAGTGAGGCAACTGTCCACATATTTTGATGACCTTTCAGTTGCAAACAGGAGAAATGTGATGCGTACTGCTTTCTTCATCCTTACACAACTTCCGATCGTCTGGACCGGGATGTCCAGAGAGGCTGTGCCGCATTCGATGGCATACCTTCCTTGGTAGATTCTGTGGTAGGATTTAATGTGGGAAACATGATCTGTGTCACTGGACACGCACGTAGATATATCAGTTACACCGTTGCCGATAATCACACTCTGGAGGTTGATGGCGGGTCGCCCTTCAATCTCGGCGACTGCGTTCTTGTCATGGATCTCGCTCGCGAATACAGGCAGGTACCGTCCCTGGCGATCAATGAAATTTCAGCCGATGGCACGAGTTAAACAGTGAAAGACACGAACGCCGTAAGATTCCCCAGCGAGGTGCAGGGGCCGGCCCTTGAACTGGTCAAATATCTCAAAGAATATGGAGAGAAACGCGTGTATGTTTTTTGCAGCGTCTTCAGTAGTCCCGACAGACTCCCCATGATCCGCATAGGAGAATCCAACGCCGACTCTGTTTGGAACACTAGTCAGGTCGCCTAAACCTCTACACAGGAAGAGGCACTAACGGTTGGTCGAGGAAGAACACATTAGCCTCATTGGTCCAAGAGAAAGGATTCCAGACAGTGCCGTTAGGAGAGAGGATGAATTCATCAAACTCTGTTATATTGGACATATCGATATTGCATGGCCCTTCACGTCACATCAATGAGGAAGGAGAGCTCTTGGTGAGTATTAATCTGCCGTGGTCACTCACCGAGCTCCATGAGTAGACCCATGGCTGAGGAACAGCCCGGTCCTGACACGAACAAGAATGAGCGATGAGTCGTAAATAGTTCTGTTTTATAGATTACCTCCATTTATCCACATCATAACATCATCTTCCAAACATCGGCTCGTCTGTTGCTGCGCATATATACGGCTCGCAGTGACATACCTTTGTCTGGATCTCTCCTGCTCTCAAAGAAGTAGAAGAACAGATGCTTGGCCCCTTGGTCGACGTCCAGATAGCCAGTAAACACGCTGACTCTCGTCAACTCATAGCATACTCAATAGCGACGCCTGTACATACTTGACAGTGGGGTCGCAAAACTTCGTCTTCTTTACACGAACACCATGTCCGGGGAATTTCGGGTGCCTCAGAGTCGTGAAAGAGTCCGATGTTACGGCCGACAAGTACAGTGTCGACGCGACGATAGTCTCATTTGATTTGTCCAGCTGGAGAGCGCCAGGAGCTTGCGAGAGAGCCGCCGATGCAGAGAATGGGTGCTGCGACACGCAAACAGCGCCCGAGACCGACGCTAGAAATACTGCGCTCGTCCAGGAGCTGAACAACATGGCGGGAGTGGACAAGAATCAATTCCGTGCGGGTCTCCTTCTGCACGCGTTCCCAGAACTGGCTGGGCCATGGACCGCGAGTGTGGTCCGTGGACCGCGACTTGCAAGGTCCTCCTGTCGTCGGTTTCCCACGCATCGAAAAGTGCAAGTCGCTGGCCTCGCGGCGAAGGTGAAGCTGCTTCACATCCGACAGGATCTCTGTCCACCCCTTCCCTCCTTCTACTCAACAAAAGACCGACAGGATGTTGGTCCTTTACGAGACCGCGATGGGCTTTGCCTTGTTCAAGCTCACGGACTCGGCAAAAATTTCGAGCCCGGACCTGCACAAGGAGTTCGAGACACCAGAGGGCGCGAATAAACTGTGAGTAGCAGCGTATATCGCCGTTCAAGCGCGTATCTGATCTTGGAGGGTCGAATTGTGCCATCTGTGTTGCAACGCAGGTTGAAGCTCAAGTCTCTGCATCGTTTCACATCCACCGCGACCGCGGTCGAGGAAATCACGGCCATCCAGGAAGGAAAGGTTGGGAAGGGACTGAAGGACTTCCTCAACAAAGTCATCGTGGAGAAGGGGAAGAATAAAGAACAGCTCCTTGTTGTCGACCCGAAGCTCGGTCAGTTTCTCCGTCTCTACTTCTTGGTGGAATGTCGCCGACTGACGAGCCCGTGCAGTCCGACCGATCAACAAAAAACTCGGCATCAATGTCATCTCGGACTCGGACTCACTAGATCTCTTCCGTGGCATTCGTAGCCAACTCTCCGCACTCCTCGACGGATTGGACCCGAAGGATCTTGCCACCATGAGTTTGGGCTTGAGCCATTCGCTTTCACGGTGTGTCTCAGTGTCCACAAGCTTTCAGATACATATTCTCATTCCTCGACGGCAGATTTAAACTCAAATTCTCACCGGACAAGGTGGACACAATGGTCGTCCAGGCTATTGCGTTGCTTGACGATCTCGACAAGGAGATCAACATCTATGCGATGCGAGTGAAGGTTCGTCAATATATCCTGGTGTGAATATGCCGGCACTCAAGCGCAAGCTGTAGGAATGGTACGGCTGGCATTTCCCCGAGATGGCTAAAATTATCTCAGACAATATTGCCTACGCAAAGACCGTAAAGTTAATGGGTACGTACTCACATCCTTGTTCCCCCTGTAACACCTTCTTAAACGCCGCCATTCTCGAAGGATTCCGGACGAACGCGAGCTCAACAGACTTCGCTGCAATTCTTCCCGAAGACCTCGAAGCGACCTTGAAAGCCGCCGCCGAGATATCCATGGGAACCGAAATATCCGATTCCGACATCTCACACATCCACGCCCTTTGCGACCAGGTGATCGCGATATCCGCGTACCGGACGCAGCTCGCAGAATATCTGCGAAACCGTATGGTCGCGATCGCCCCCAATTTGACGGCGCTCGTGGGCGAGCTCGTGGGCGCGCGGCTGATCAGCCACGCCGGCAGTCTCCTCAGCTTGGCGAAGCACCCAGCAAGTACCATCCAGATCCTTGGTGCCGAAAAAGCTCTATTCCGAGCACTAAAAACAAAGCACGATACGCCAAAATATGGCCTTATCTACCACGTACGTTGTCTGGTCCGATGCATGACATCCATATTCTCACCTGCATGACAGGCATCGCTTGTCGGCCAAGCACCGCCAAAATTGAAGGGAAAGGTAAGAAACTCATTCATTGGTCGAAATTGAGGCTCATAGTAGCTTCGTCGATTAGATGGCGCGTATGGTCGCCACCAAAGCCGCCCTCTCCGTTCGCGTCGACGCCCTTACGGATGCCGATGGCAAGTCTGAGCCGACTGCCCCGTCAATAGGCGTCGAGAACCGGGTCAAGCTCGAGTCACGATTGCGCGCACTGGAGTACGAGGGCGATGCGTCTGGTGTCCGGAGGTTTGCGCAGAACGGCAAGCAACAGGAGCGCTTTGAGATGAAGCCAGGTGTACAGACGTACAACACGGCTGCGGACGCAGTGGACCTGGTATCGACACAACGGGAGCCGATGGAGCTAGCTGTGCAGGCCGTGCTGGACACGAAGGAGGAAAAGCGGAAGGCGAAGGAGGCGCGGAGGGCAAAGAAGAGGGCCGAGCAGCAGGAGAAAGGTGAGGGCTCTGACGTGGATGCGATGGAGGTCGATGGAGAGGATGCGGAGAGAAAGAAGGAGCAGAAGCGGAAGCGAAGAGAGAGCGCAGTGAAGGCGGAACACACGGACGCCGATGTAACGATGGTATGCGGTTTCTGTTACGGTTCTTTATATTTCGTTGCTTATCTTTCGGTTGCAGGAGGTAGAGGAGACAGAGGCAGAGCGAAAGGCGAGGAAGAAAGCCAAGAAGGCGGAGAAGGCCGCCGCGGCGGCTGCAGCAGGGGCAGACGGCGATTCCACCAAGAAGAAGAAAAAGAAGGCTGAGGCATAGTTGAGGAGAGAGTCCTCTACCGTGACGATCTTTTCTGTATTTTTTGGTATATAATACTATACTCTGCTACTCCTTGCTTGGGTGGCGAGTTACGCGCAAAGGCAGCGTAAAGGGTGCCAAACTCATGCACGTACTGTGATCGCC
Organism: Artomyces pyxidatus; assembly: GCA_022160305.1. NCBI lineage: Eukaryota > Fungi > Basidiomycota > Agaricomycetes > Russulales > Auriscalpiaceae > Artomyces > Artomyces pyxidatus. Next base: position 1,652,430 of record MU277187.1, read on the forward strand.
ATGCAAGAAGGGCGGGAGTTTCGGCGTCGACGCACTTGATCCTGGTACTTACAGTAAGTAGTATACTACTTCAAGCTTGTTATGTATCGGGAAAGTCGTACGATGTGGGGGTGTCCCACGCGAGTCGCAATGATTTTATATACAATCGGGCCTGACCAGAGACAGTTCTTTGCCATTCGCCTTAGCCGTGCTCGCAGCGTTACTTCCCCATCCCTTGTCCTGGAAGATGTCGGGGAGTTCGCGACCTATAGTCATCGTCACCGGAGCAAACAAGTGAGTAAGATTTGCGTCGCGCTTATTTCGACGCGCTCACGAAATACCTCGAATCACTCTTCCCCTCAGCGGCATAGGCTTCGGCTTCTGTCGTCGTCTACTCTACCAACTCTCGCAGCTGCATCCCACCGATGCAGTGCCCATATTTCCGCGTTCTAACGACCAGGACTCCGGGATAAAATATCCTTGCGATGGCCTGACTCTCATCATGGCATGCCGAAACAAACAGCGCGCTGACGCAGCCCGCGAGGAGCTCTTCAAGCTGTTCGACAAGGACGTTGCAAAGAGGGAACTGCAACCGGCAGAGGTTGCGCATCTCGAGACGTTCCGCAAGAACCTCATCGTGAAAATTCACAGCCTGGACTTGGCTTCCGTACACAGCGTACTGGAATTCTCGGACGAGATCACACGGACGTACGTTATGTCAATTCTTTCCTGGCTTCTGCGTTCAATCCACAGCCCAAAAGATACCCCTACGTCTCGCATATCTTCTGCAACGCAGGCGTTGCAACGTTCAAGGCGCTTGCGTGGATTCGTCTCCTCAAGCAGCTGTGCACTGACTTCGTTGGCGCTGTCACGAACCCAAACTACTACATCGAAGAGGTTGGGGTGGTGAGCGAGGATGGGTTGGGGTGGGTCTGGCAGTGCAATCTGTTCGGGCACTATGTTCTGGTGAGTACTTGATCCCTCTGGCGACGACGAGGTCATTAGAATGAGTACGTTCAGAGCCGAGCCCTTGAATCCCACCTCGCTGCCTCAGCCAGCGTCACAGGTGGTCCAGCGCGGGTCATCTGGACGTCCTCCCTCGAATCACTACCCGCATCTTACGACCCTGTGGACTGGCAATACATCAAAAGTTCGCAGCCTTACGAGGGCACGAAATACGAGATCGACATTCTCCGTGCTGAACTCGATCGTCGCGCCCTCTGCGATCCGTCTCCATCAATACGACACTTCACCGTGCATCCGGGTGTCGTATGGACTGCCATCGACGCAGCCTTGATCGGCTACGTCCTGCACCGCGTCAAAGCTGCTGTCTTCTATGTCGTAAGATAGCATCTCGTCTTCACTGTGAGGTGGGCTGATCGTCAGGACATTTAGGCGCGCTTCTTTGGCTCTCCCCACCATACAATCAACTCCTGGCACGGTGCGACGTCCGCAGTGCATCTCGTCCTCGTGTCACTGGCTTTCATCCCGTCATTTGTCTCGTTGGCGGCCCGTCGAGTCGTGCACTCGGAGGACACCGACGCTGCTAGTGGTGCGGAAGATCAAGTCCCCGTGCGTATACATTCGGTGACGGACCGATGGGGAAGGGACGGTGTGCGGTTGGATCCCGTCGCAGGCTGGAAAGAGCACATTGAAGAAAGTGGGAAGTTGGCTGACAGGTGCGAGCAGCTATATCAGACCTTCCTCGCAGCAGAGGGACGAGCGAAGAAGAGTGCTGCCAATGGCAACGGGGTTGCACACTGATACCTTGGTTAAGGGAAGGCAAAGCCGGACCTCTATCTACAACATATACGCCCATACCCCGCAATTATCTTATATATTATAAAGATCTTCTGGACTTCAGCGCGGTAATATGGTACGGGTGCTTTCCAATCTTCCTACAGGCCTTGGGCGCCGTCTCTGGCCCTTGTCAAGGCTCGGGATATCGAAGACATCTCAGACAAGACCTCCACATCCTCCTGGTATGCACCGAAGTAAGCACCGGAGCATCGCAGACACACACAGTATATGCAGCACTCATCCATGAACGCTTCCGAACTCGCTGGCCCTTGACGCTCATGCACAGAAGCAGGCTCCATTCAATGATACTGTTCTGCTTTGGGTTTGTCGCATATTTGAGCTGCAGGGCAATTTTGTCGATAATTATTGGGAGCAGACACCTGCAGAAAGCCATCTAGGAGCACAGCTAACGCGCTAAAGCCAAGGTGAAAAAACTCAAGAGTCGACTTGTCGATACCTGGCCCGCAAAGAACTGTACATTTCCCCGGCATTTCCCACGATGTCTTGCTCCTGCAGGAAGTTCGGGTCCTGCGAGCTCAGCGATCAAAACCTATGGCTGCTTCCATTTCTCGTACATCTTCAACTTCAACGTTCAATAACGTTGAGTTTTGGATGATGTTTCCCTACGGTCACTACTGGGGTCTCCGGCTGTGCACTGTGCTATACTACTTTATACTTGAAGAACGACTATCTTCTGTCAGCCTAACGGAGACTATCCTGTGATCATCTGTGCATCTGTGTAGTGCATGGTGCAACAACTGTCTCATCACTTACTTGTAGATCTGTCCTTGCTGTCTCCAAACGCTTTGGGATCAGTTTCGTCGACAATCTCGAAATCTTTCTGGTGCTAGCGCCCATCGCTAGCAGTGCCGGGCCGCCCATCGCTAGCAGTGCCGGGCCGCCCAAAGCACCACGTACGAAGTAACGAAACTGATGCCAGCTGACGCCAATGCGAGCACATGGATTGCGACGCTAGCTCGGACTTAGCCCACCCCACCGTGACATACCTTCGCCAAGTTCTTCCGAGCTCATGCATCCATACCATCTATCAGGGTACAAATAGACCGCGTCACGCCCCTGGCCATTCCCTGACAGATATATATCCATCTGGCATGTATGCCTACGCACGCCCTCGCTCGTCGCTCCCAGCATGTTGCCTTTCAATTTCGCGTCCTCGACAACGATTTTGGCGTGTCTTGGCCTGCTCGCTAGCTCCGTCGGTCTGAGCGTGGCGGTGTCTATACAGACGCCTGCGCTCGATTCACTTACCCCGGCAAAATTGGCGTCGGTGCGCACAAATGCGCTCGCGATATCTACTCACAGGTGCGTCTTGCGCCATCCAGAGTGCACGTCCTGTTGACGAGGAGAGCAGCTGGGAACTCGGTACGCTCACAGAAGCGCTGACGGAGCTCGAATGGCCGAGCCTGGCGGTGTTCGCCCCACACTCCATCCCGCCGCCGTCGCACCTGTCCAGCTGGGATAACGCGGGCGATGTCATCAAAATAGCGACCGAGTATGTACTTTTTCCCATGCTCGACGCACCGCACCCTCATTCTTGTCAGAGTTGTCAGGAACAAGACTGCCGACACGCTTCCATTGATCGATGGGGACGGAGCAGTAGGCGATCCAGCCAGTGCGTCTAAGTACTGCATATTGTGCGCTTTCGCGTATTTAACCAACGTACTTCGCAGGTCTTGGCTTTTCGGTTCTCTTGGCCAACTGGACGCGCACGAATAAATCGGACACGGTGTTTTCAGTCGATGCGCAGGAACAACTGGAGTACCTACTGACTGACGCGCCGCGGTCGCCCCAGGGAGCGATCTCCCATCGGGAAAGTCAGGTTCAACTATGGTGCGCACCTCGTTTACGTTCTCAGTGTTTCGTACATGTGCAAACATCCCAGATCATACGACAGGGCGGACTTTGTATATATGGCGCCTCCATTCATCGCGTATTATGGCGCCTTAGAGGGTGGAAGTGGTGGCCAAGCGTTGCTGCAAACCGCATACGACCAGGCTCGGCTGTATCGGGACGTGCTATATGACGCAGACGTGAGCTTGTGGAGGCACATTGCACTTGGGGACGGTACAGATCCTACTCACTGGGCGACAGGTGAGTGTTCGTGCGCGCATATCTCGTACGCGTGGCGCTGACATTCAGCATAGGAAATGCATGGGCTGCTGCGGGGATGCTTCGAGTGTTGGCGACGATTCGGCAGTCCGACTTCGCAGAGAAAATGCTGCCCCAGCAAAAGAACCTGACTATATGGGTGAACGAGATCTTCACCGGGGCGTGGAGTCGCCAGGTGAGCCTTGCCCGACCGCCCGGGTCGCGGTGCACTGATGTTCCCTGCACATTAGCAAACAAATGGCACACTTCTGAACTACCTCGACCAGCCCTCTTCGTTTGCGGACTCGTCGTCTACAGCGCTCATGGCCGCCGCGACGTTCCGTTACACGACACTCACGGGAGATTTCTCGCATGTCCCGGCCGCGGTACGCGCGCGCCAGCTCATCCACGAGAGCGTCGATGCCGATGGTTGGCTACTCAATACCGTTGATCCGGAGGTATTCAGCGCCCCGAGTCAGCCGGGGCAGCATAGTCCAGAGGGCCAGTCGTTTGTGCTACTGCTCGAGGCGGCATGGACCGCGTTTCAGGCGCTGTGAGGACGATGGAGGGTAGAAGCATACACACTATCAGCTGACGTGAAAGTTGGCATCATCATATATCTACAGTCTTTTTGGTCAAATTTAACGTCTTTATTCTCCACGTACCTGGCTGTTCGCGATCTTGAAAACCGGGAGCAATGGCGTCGATAAAGAGCAGGCTACGGCACAGCTTGAGGGTTATTTAAGTGCGAGGCTAGCTCAAAGCGGCGGAAAGAGGTGAACATGACGGTGATGGACTGGAATGGGAACGAGTGGTAAGATTTATGAGTGCAAGGGTAACAACACATAGTAGATGCAGGTATAAGACAGTCCGGATGTATGGGCCACTCAATCGGAAAGGATCATAGCCTCCGCCTTGGCAGAGCGAGGCTTGATGGTGCAGACGAAGTGGGCTGGGTGGCTGCACGGTTAATGACCTGGCGTCAGAATATACCCATATTCAATGCACGAAGAAGCTCGCCTGATGGTCCCGTCGGTATAGGCCGGCTCGGGGGAGATCTCTACTCCGTTGACGACTTTCTTCGACACGTTGAATACAGCCAGAGACATCACCATTGACAACCAGACAGTCGCGTCCGCGAGGTTCAAACCCGGGCAAATGCTGCGCCATACGTCAAACCGTGGTCAGCGTGGCTTGGGGACCGGAGCGATCGAGACAGCTTACCGCCTTCCGAAACCGAAGCAGCACTTCCTGGGGTCCAACTCGGCAGGTTTACCCTCGGAGGCGATGAACCTTTCAGGATCGAACTCCCATGGATTGGAGTACACTGCAGGATCGTGGAGCATGTGTCTGTAGATTATAAGTGAGAGGCAACATTCATGAGACAAGCCGACTTACTTGATGTTCGTCATAACCACTGTGCCTTTGGGGATGAAGTAGCCGTCGTGGATATCGTCCGCAGATACGATATGCGGCACACCTGCATAGATGAATTGCATCAATTAGACTACTCGGTGGAAGACCGACAACAGACGCTTACCGAGAGGGGCGACTGTGCCCCATCGCAAGGTCTCACTGAAGAGAGCCTCGACATACGGAAGATTTGGGCGATCTGAGAAAGTGGGGAGTCGGTCGCTACCGACGACAGCGTCGATCTCCGCCTGCGCCTTGCGCTGAGTCTCCGGGTAAAGCGTCATGGCGAGGTAAAGCGTGTGCACGGCCGAGACGGTCTGGACACCACGTATGAACAACGACACTCTCCGACGTCATGCTGACAGCGAGACTCACCGTATCGGCACCAGCTGAGGACGACGCGTGAGTATTGGTGTACTTGACTAAAGGTCGGCGTACTCACCGCTATACATCGAAGCTGTAGCCCATTTGATATTAATCTCCTGCTCGGGCGTATGCTTCGCTTCAAGGAGATTGGAAGCCAGGGAGGGGGAAGCGGTGCCAGCGGCCTGGGCGACGAGGCGGGTTAATGATCAGCGGAGGCCGCGACTGCATGCGCAATCGAAGGAGTCCCACCATCTGCTTTCTGACATAATCCAAAGGAACAGCTGCCATTTCTTGCAGGGTTCTGCGATTACTGGCAGCCGTCTTCTTGAAGCTGGCGCCGGGGAACCAGCTGGGAACGTAACGCACTGGAAGTGGTAGTGATCATTATCAAAGTTTGTGGCGCACGGTATGTCAAGAGACGCACATGCAGGGAAAAGATCGACGAGATAAGCGTTGGGCTCGGTCAGTTCTGAGAACTGGTGGATGGCAACGTCGACGAGGTCAACCAGGGAGTCGGACCCCTCCTTGGGTTTGTACCCGTATGTAACCTGCAAGATAATCCCGCCTGCCGTCCTAGATCTTGCCGTCAGCCAAGCTTATGCTAGAGCCACCCGCGACACCGAGACGTACTTGCGGATGTTGTCCGCCAACTCCTCTGGCTTCCACAACATGCGCCTGAGGAACAGACGCGTTTCTGACTCGAACAGACCATACAGTTTCTCGATACTGGCACGAGTCCCCATGACAGAATGGAAGTACTTGCGATACTCCTTGAAGCGCTCGCCGTAGCGGGTGAGGACGAGGGTGTCCTTCCAGCCGACAAGTTCGCCTGCCATCTGGAGAATCGGCCGGTCAGAATACATAGAGCTCTTCTTCTCCAGCATATCAGCAGCGATGTTGACATCGTTGAGGATGATGATCGGCTGCCCAAGCGCATTGGCGTAGACGATACCACCTTCAAGCAGTGAATACTGATAATTCCGCGAAACGAAGGACGATGAACGGACCATATTTGTTGCCCCACTCAGAAAACGTCTTCCACTGCTCCGTCTGCGGGAACTCCAGAGCGTTGCCTAATATCGGCAGACCCTTTGGACCGGGAGGAATAGGACCGAGTGGCTTCTTCGTCAAAAACAATCTGACGAGGTAGAGGGCGACGCCGGCAAGGAGGACATCGAGGGAGGTGATCGCCATGTCAAATGGGTGTGGAGAATTGAAGAAAAAGAAAGAAAGAAAAGATAGACGGGGGAGGAGAGATGGATACCGACATGGCGTTCTCTGCTCTATGTAATATCGTGGACGAATCCGCCCATCCTAGACTCAAGTCAAGAAGAGGCGCCAATCTTCTTCGATATCTCGAGTAGGGGATTCCAGGGACCAGAACGACGCGGCTCCAAGACAAATGGGGGTCCTCGGTTCTCGGGCGATGGATAAACCAGGGCCGGCACTGCAAGTCTGCAACCGAGTGTAGCCGAGTGTAGCCGTCGCTTGCGGACGGCGTTCGTACGTTACGACTCCGATACGACGAGACGATGGCAGACTTCTACTACTGTACGCCTTCCCGAAATTTGCGCGTGGAACGTGTCCATATTCTTCTAGATCCGCTAATATCATCAGCCTCGTTGCCAGACAGATCCCCGGAGTCCGAAAGCCGTTTAACCGTCTGAACGCACGAGTAGCATCTTGGCACCATCTCAGATTCTGCGAAACGATTTGCTCCCGCCTGTGGATTCCGGTAGAGTCTGTTCGGCGACGGCAGCCGTTGGCATGACGAATGTTGAGTAGACGGTATTCTGGTGGGGCAAAACCATCGCCCGCGGGCGCGGCTACCGCAGGATTCCGGCCGGATCAACAGTTCGGACGCTGTGTGCAGTATGCTTCAAAGGACGGCATGGACTATACGATAGAACGACTTTCTGTGTAAAGGTCTGCCAGGGTCTGCCCCGTAGACTAGGTATGGACCACGCTCAAGGTGCACGTTCAACAGACACATGGACTATTTACATCCGTTACAATACGGGCCTACGACTAAATCGAAGGAGATTCTATGTCACCGTAAACACACTAGGGCAAGCAACACAGTTTTAGAACCGGGCAAGTGCATAATCAGTACAGAACTACACGAAGCCAGAATCGTCATGCTTCCTGTCGTTTTCACTTGCACCCTAGAAATAGCAAATGTTAGATGAAACACTCGCATGGAGACGCCGGCGTATACGGACGTCTGATATATCCCTGTTGAACTCCTTCGTCGTGTCAATCTTGATCGCAATGTTGTTGGTAATGCCCCGGGATTGCTAGATCCATCCGTTAACACCGTAGTATGTTGCGATTGAAGGACGTCAGGTGCTCACCAAACTAGTTCCAAGAGCATTGGTGGAAGAGTTGTTTTGACGCGGCATCCCAGTCAATGATATCGACGAGGCGTCTTCACTTGGACTCCTTAGTGAAGCGCGAGCGTTGAGCGTGGCCAACAAAGAGTTTGCGTAAACTGCGCACAGATTATCAACGACGAAATATCAGACCGTTAATGAGAAACTATACTCACGGCGACCGAGCGCGAAGAAGAAACAAATGTAAACGAATGAATTAGGCAGCGCCGCGATCTAGCGTCACAAGCAAATTTTGAGTAAGAGTATAGACGGTATAATGGCAGGGGTTTGGTGAGAACTCACGGTGGCCAGAGAGCAGATCGCATCGACACTGTAAGGACATCAGCGGAGCCCGAGGGACGTATGACCAGGAATGATTCGGACCTCGTCAGTACGCCTGTATTAACAGTGAATAGGATCTATTGTCCCTTCAGAGCGGTGTCTTCTGCTGAATGGCGAGATGGACGTTACCAGTTTATTGATCATCGTATCAGACCTGCGCAAACATCAGAAGTCAAACTCGAAAAGCAGAAGGTCGACATACCGCCGGAACCCAGTCCTTGAGTTGTGAAGCAAGCCGCACAGTACAAGTGCGATCGCGAGGTCGGAGGCGGCCGTGGTTGCGTTGATGGACATAGACCAGCCCTTGGGAAGATGTCAGAACTAGAACCAGTCAAGTTGGCTATGTCTCACCTTGATAGTCGCAATTTCGACATAGGTCGTCATGCGGAATCTGAGGATATAGCCCTTAGTTGTCGATGTCGAGCACCCGAGAACAAAGCACTTACGCCTTTGAGCAATAGACTAAACGACAGAGTGTCAATAATCGATTAATCATCGAGAAGATGGCATGCGCACCGAGGACAGTCACTAGACACAAAATCATGTTCAGCACAGTCAGTACAGCTCGATAAACTATTCAACGTACTGAATTGCGCGACCACTAGGACGGCCTGTCGGATATGAATCAGCCAGTGATCGAGAGATTCTAAAGTTTGAACTCACCACTCCGCCAGTCAGAAACATGTTCTTCTTGCTCACTGAAGGGCAGGTGTCAAGGTAACGAATTCAACGTCTAAGCTTTATGAAACTCACGGGTGTAGATCCGAGAAATGAAGAAGCTGAATCGACGAATCACTTGATGAGAAAGTCGAGTAAAAGCCAATCCCGTGTCGACACACCTTTGAACAATCAGAGCGACGAGTCCCTGCGGACAGTGTCAGGTCAAGTGATCCAGCATGGCAAAGTGATACACGTACTGCGACGAGCACTTCGGCCTGAATTGGTACATGAGAGAGGGAGCGTTGTTTGTGAACTGAATATGAAACTCACGAGGATGCTCCTGTGAAATCGTTAGCATTGTTCATCTTCGCCGAAGCCAGCCATTAACTTACCAAGTCACTTCCCCGAGGAATGGAGGGTTGAAGTAATTTGTCACCAGATAGAGGTAGACTGCGGGGGAATCAGCCTCTAGAATAAAATATTCAAAACGGAGGCATACTCGTATGCGAGATGAATATTTGGTGAAGTGTGTCGAGCATGAACACGGAGCCAACCTATTTCAACCCAGTCGCTCGGCGATCAAGTCTGCACTGGACGAAGACAGAAGGGAACACACCAGCAACTTAAAATGCCACGGATCTGAGGGGTACTCTCGGTAGTAATACCATGTTTGGAGGAAGGTCACTGTTGGCGGCGTCAAAGGCGATCTCTGCAGAGCATTCTCGGATTCTGACCTCCCCACAAGCTGCACGACAGAAGCATCAGTAGACATCCTCGCTCTCCAGTACAGCAAATCAACACGTACGCCGCGCTCAGAACGACCCCGATGTACGTGGCCCCCATCCTAGCCGCGAACACTGTCAACAAGTTCGCCGTGGGGGATCATGACGAGACGTACGTTGAATCCAGTGAAGGAACTGCTGTAGCCATTGCGGATGATTGTGTGATACGGCTCAGTTGCGCGCGACGGGCGGGGAAGACCAGTTATAAGTACGCCGAAACCAGTGGGGAGAAGTGGCTAAGGCGAAAGAGTGAGGCGCCTCTGATATGGATCCAGACAGGTGAGGGTCGCTTCTAGAGGAACGGAGCTCAGCGCGCTATCGAAAATCCTACAGGCGTGGCAGAGAAGTCGTCATGGCGGCTCGCCCCTAAGAGATCCTGGCGCAACGCCTCGTAAGGCCATATGGCAAGAATGGGCAAGCGGTATTACGATCTCAAGATCTCGAGCGGGGTTCTTTTCAGATTTGATTTGAGACATCGTCCAATAGGATGAAGAGACCCTGAAAGTAGGCCGGCATGAGCTCGACATCTAGTTTACCGATCTACGGGTTCAGGGGCCATGCTGCAATCTTGCTGCAATCTTGCCGCAACTCCAAATTGCGTCGGCTCGCGCGAGGCCGCCTCAGAACGTTCTGCGAAAGTGGGCGATGCAATAGTGCAGCATCGGAATTGCCAGGAGAGAGAACCAGGATACGAGCACACCGTTTTTCGAAGTTTTTATCGCCGGAAGGCGCCAACAGTTTCCGCGGCAAGGTAGTTTTCACGCCATCCAATCATGTAGCCACAAATCCACATGGCATACTTAAAGCTTCCGTCCATTGCCTTCAGATCTAGAGCAGTCGGCTGTGGATCAGTGCGATGTTGAGACGACCAACCAAAAGTTGGACGACTTCATGATTACTGTGATATTTGGATATTATTATAGAAACAGTTTCCCGGGCCATAAGTTATGAGCGCGCAGCCCTTCCATCTCATCTGAGAGCCCAGCGGGTGCTGCTCGGTTTGCGCAAGCTGTCGGTTATTTCATTCGAAGCGGAGGAGGCTAATTATGGTTCCGAATGACGGCCATTCCGCTCGCGTGATGATCGCCCTTGGCATGCCGGCACTACTCACTGACTTCAGCGCGTCGAATTCACCATCCTACCCAGAAGGTGAGCTGTCAGGGAGCTTGAGCATGGCCTTGTCGTAGGTGTTTGTTGCCCAATTCCTCGATCGCGGAGGATCCAGGAGGTAGTGAAAGTGCAGGTAGTGTGTCGGCCGCGGACCACAGTTTAGAATATGGTCTCGCTGATTGGCGCCAGAGTCGGCCGAGCGAAGGTTCAAATGACGTCGATGAATTACGAATGTATAGCACTTACGTACAACTAGGACCACTCCCCGAATAAGGCCTGCCTGCCAGTAAAATCGTAGCACGACGCAGCAAGCATTCACGGACGACCCTGCAGACGGATGCTACCGTCGATGGCGACCGCTTCGACGAGGAGCCGCATCACGAACAGTGGAGTACAAACTTCTAGTGTGCTTTTGTTGAGTATCCTCAAATATCAGGGAAGGTTGAAACAAATTTGACGGAGCTTGGAGAAGAATTACTTTCTCCTGCGTTTCGATGGCAACAACCATTAGCAGCACGTCCACGGACGGCGGTGGCCGGTTGGAAGAGAATCTAACATAACGAAGACATAAGTCACTATCTTGAGAAAGCGGAAGAACGGATGATGGGAGACTCACGGCAGTGGCGGCCAACGTTTCATCGCTAGTTTTTTTTTTTTGAGGCGGCGGCTGTGGAACGGAGCGCGCGTTGAGATGAAGGGGTCAGGATCTTCATGAACCTACATTTCAGTGCTTGAGGAAAGGCATTAGAACTTGGAAGGGGACCTACTAGTCGATTGTGTTCTAGCTGAGAACTGTCCAAGCCTAACAAGCATGGCGCGTTATGTATACCACCCTGTTACGAGGCGTAGACGCCTCATTCTGTCAACCACGGTTTCATTTCTACAATTATTATCGATAGCTGAATTTGTTAGACCGGGTGCAAGAGGGACCAGCAGACTCAGCTCTGGGAAGGCTACCAGGGCGGGGACTGTTTCACTTTGGACTGCTCCGACTTGAGATGAGTCTGCAGACAACTCTGGTCCCGAGGCGTGACACTTTTCGACTTTCCAGAATGTTCAAGCTTCCAGTGAGAATATTGCGATAGTGAAGTATACGCATGCACGACCTTGCACGACTCGAGCGGAAGGAAGACCAAACCGCCAAAAATAGAATTATCTGAGGCACGGCGAGAACAGACGTTTGCAGAGTTCCTTGCATGCTTCATCCGGCATTGTGCTTCTCGACTCTCCAGCTGCACCAAAACGCTGTGAACTGGCCACTCAGCGCACGACCGACCGGGGAACGCAGGCTACAACCATCAGTTGATCGAGATGTAGGACCGACCAGTACGGGTCTAACGTTGAGAAGCGAATGATGTCTTCAGGGTGACTGCAGGGTAAAGTGAATACAAACCGACTGGATTGAACAAGAGCTCGACGTCGGACGAGAGTCGCGTTCGTCGTGGTCGACGACGAGGAATGCGTCGGGCTGAGTCGGCAGCGTGCGCACCAAAAGGGGACAAAGCGACCATCATGGGCTTACCTAATCCGAAGCTCGGCGCCGAACGTGTTGAGCGTATCCGCCGTTCGTTGCTGAGGTCGTCTCCCCACCGCAAACCCCCTCCTCGTCGCCCACCACGTTCCCCCTCTCCTAACTCGCTCGTCTCGCCTTCGCCTACGAGTGCCTCGGCCTCGCAGCGCCCAGTGCAGCAAGCAGGCCCGCCCATAATCACCGCGTCGCCACGTCGCCATGTTCGTGATGATCCTTGCGACTCTCGTCGCAGCCTTCGTCCTCCTCTGCCTCCGCATTCCCTCCGTATGGCTGGCATTCATGGCCATTGACGAGCCTTCAGACGCTCATGAATTGGGGATGGCGTTGGTCGCGACCCGTACGTTGTTCATATATCTCGTCACGAGCGCCATATGGACCTTTTCCCTAGGCAACCCGTTCCGCGAGAGTGGCCCGCCAGCATGTATGGCGAAGCTTATCATGATGCGGCACAAGGTTCGAAGACCTTCGTTATTATCGTCGTGTCGCTGGCCCTGACCTGTTGTACTTAATGTCGTCCAGCTCAACCAGACCAACTCTCGAAAACGGCGCACGAGCCCCGCAGCGCGCCAGATCCCCCGGGTATACGCCCTGCCATCTCCCCGTCAACGTCCATCACCGTGGATACGCATGCCCAAGAATTTTGGCAAGCAATATTATTGACGATCCGCCCTTTATCATGCCTTCCATACGACGACACCTTCTCTTCTACGCCACCCTGCCATCGTCTTCCCGCCCTAATGTAATCTGCGCCACATCTTAACGCCCCCGCCCATCCCTACGCCCGACCTATCATCATCCTCACCACGACGAACGACGGCACTTGCTTCGTATTTATCATTTATACCCAAGCTTATCATAGTTCCCCTATTCTTGGTTTCGTGTTGCGTCCTGTCCACCTTCTTGTCTGTTTGTTAGAGTTCTGATGATGCGTCGTGTGGGCAACTTTGCTATCTGTTTGTTTTCGAACTTCATGCATTCAACGGATTGGCGTATTCACAGACATTGGGTCTCGTTTGTAACACTTCTGCCTCGCTTTCGTCGCCTCTCTCTTCACGTTCTTCGTACTTTGGTCGGGCCTTACGCCCTATCACGGCGAGGCGATACCCAGAAGTACACTGAATTACGAGGGGAAGAATAAAATGTATAGAGCATGGCATATCGCTGGATTGCGTAGGATATAAAGAGCATGATGTGAAGAAAATGCCAAGGCAAAAGACATACAAGAACTATGCATAGCGAGGAAAGAGATAAACAAAAGGAACCTGCATGGAAACCGCTTCCCCGCATTCCCCAGAGAATAGCCACGTCCCCGACACGCGTGCTTCCAAGCCTCACACACTCAACTGGTACCGAAGCGTTCTTTGCGACTCGATACTGCAGACAGCATACTCGCAGCCTTTTGCACCGGTCTCCGCGGCTCCGCACTTCCGCTCCCACTGCCTGAAGCACCGGAGTTACGCTGTCGCGCACCAGGACGTGCGCCTGCTGACTTGGACTTCCCAAGGGCGGTGACGGATGCGCCTGCGCCGCCGCGCCCAGTATTGCCGACGTTGAAGGAGGAGCCTTCTTCTTTCCTCCAGCGCTGCAGGCGCAACCGCTCCTCTTCGGTCTCGACGGTTCGTGCCGGTCGCTTGCAGAGTAGAGCGTTATTTAGATGAGGGGGGACTTGTAGGGCGGAGACACATACGTTCATGGGTTCATCGAAGTCCGGCTGTATTCGTCGATCGACTGGCCGCTTCCCTGGCGCACGTTCCACCTCCCGAATCTTGATGTTGTGCTCGTCGTCTGAATTGTCCTGATCTACCCATTGGACATTGTCTGGGTCTAGATGTTCCACAACCTTTGCGAGTTCAGCCAAGTCAGTTTAGGTATGGCACTGGACCTCCAAATATATCCTTACCTGCTTCTGTTGAGCCATCACCTGCAACTCCTTGCGGATATCAGCAGCAGACACTGTTTCCCGAGGCCCAGCTTCCACGTTTTCCGTGTCACTGTCGTCGGCCATGAGATCGTCCTGCTGCAGATGCGCGAATTCCGTGCCATCGTCCACCAGACCATGATGGTAGGTGTTGTAAAATGGCATCGTCTCCGGCTGCTTGGCTGGAAAACGGGAACGCTCAGCTACCCACATCGATCGTCATTATTTGACGACACGCACCGAGGTCCTCGAGCTCGTCGTCGTGGATCTTCCGCTTCTTGGCCATACGTCTCCGCTGCTCACGCGCGTGCTCGTCCTCGTCGTCTTCGGAGTCGCTGTCCCCTAGGCCAACACCGCTCCGCCGCTTCGTGCGAAGCTTGCCCTCGATCGCGTCCCTAGCGATCTTCTCTAGCCGAGCATCATCTTCCTCTTGGTGCTCCCTACATAGAACTCGATTAACTCATGTCCGCCACGGAAGTGGATAGGGAAAGATTACGCACTGGTGTTTCTCCATCACTTTCTCCCGGGCAATAGCATCCTCACTCATCTCCGCGTCGTCCATCAGACCCTCCACCTCCTTATCATCTCCGTCCTCATCATCATCATCGTCGGCCCCTTTCTTCCTCACGCCACCAAAGCCGAGCATGTCGTCCTCGTCCGACTCCTCCGCCTCCGCCTCGACAAATTCCGACCGCCCAAGCTGCCGCTTCTTAGCTTTCTCCGCACGCTGTGCGCCGGCCTGTAACGCGTCGAACGCGTTGAGTTTGCGCATCGGCGACGGAGATGGCGAAGGAGAGGAGCGGTACCCCCCGACCGCATGCAGGCCTCCGATCGGCGAGTCGCCAGCACGACGGAGGCGGCGGAGCGGCTTGTGCGAGGGCGTCTCGTCGACGTCGTCGACGGCCAGCGTGCCGAGCGGCTTCCGCTGGACGGAACCGAGCACGCTTTGGGACGCCTGCGTTTGCCGGAAGATGCTGAAGACGTGTGCGGGCTGTGAGGGCGAGGGGCGATACAGCTCCGGACTGGCGACATCCGGACGCGTCTGGGTGAGGAAGCTGCGGGCGAGGCGGGGGCAGTTAGCAGTTGAACTTCCTAGACGAGACTATGCGCGCGCACCCGTTGTCGTTGACATACAGCTGTGGCTTGTGTTTCTTCGCCGCCACTGGCTGCGCAGCGTCCAGCAGGTACTCTTGCTCCTTCTCAAAGATCTGGGCTGCCTTTTGCAGGAGATGGTCATCAACTTCTAAGGCAGGTTGTAGGGCTTGGGCATCGAGCGTGAGGGAGAACTCCGTTGTATCTCGCCTCAGGACGTCGAAGCTGATTTTATCCTTCGAGATATTCAGCCATCTTGTGGACGGGTAACATATCAAGGACGCACCTGTGTTTGCTCGAATGCTTGTGATAGACCTCCAAGATCCATTTTCAAACCCTCCAGATTTTGGGTCTGCTTCGACGGAGAGCTGCCACTTGCGAACACATCGCCGAAGCCGCCGCCCTCCACCTCCGCGCCTGCATCATCGTCGAAGAACTGGGATAGTCCTGCTCTACCTTTACCTTTCTTCCCGAAGGCAGGGGACAGCGCCAAGGACGGTAAAGGCGATCGGAGACGCGTCAGCGCAGCCTGTTTCTCCTTCACAGGTGTCTGGGAAAACGAAAACGGGTCGTCCTCGAGCGGGGGACTTTGGAATAAACGTGCGGGTGACGGAAGCTCGTCGTCGTCGTCCATAGCGAGAGCAGAGCCGAACAGTCGATGACGCGCGACGGCCTTGTTCTCTTTGTCCTCTCCACGATCGAACATACGGTCCTTCATGTTCTCCTTGTCGGTCTCGTTGCCGAGCTCAAGCTCGGTCTCGACGTCTGGCATGGGTGAGGGCGACGGGAAGGAAGGCGACGGCGGGAATGAGGACATGACGGTCCCGTGAGAGGGTGGTGGAGGTGCCGCATTCTCCGCGTCGTCATCAGATTCGCCGTCGGAGTCAGCAATGGCACGACGGTGGGCTCGCCCGCGCACCACAGGCGGCAATATTTCTGCGTCGTCTTCCAGGTCAGCGTCCTGGCCGTCCACCATGGGGTTGTCGTCGCGGTCTTCTGGTAAGTTTTCTGCGTACTCGTCGTCCGGAGCATCTGGAGGCTCTGGACTGGCGCTCCCTCTCTCCTCCGGCACCCAATCCTCGTCATCGGCATCTTCGTCCTCGTCCATGGGCACGTCTCTATTTCTCCTCTCCAGGGCTTTGCCAAGCAGCTGCTCCATTGGATTATCCTTTGCAGGGGCTAGAACCCGGCTTACCGTGTGACCTCTCCGCTCCCATTCCTGTTCCTTGTCTCTCCTGACCTTCTCTCCGACGCTCTCCGCCTTGGTCAATAATACCCGGTTCAGATCCTTGAGGTCCATAGTGGGCCTCGTTGTCTTTGATTTGCCTAGCGAGAATGAAGGCTGGGCAGCCTCCGTCAGGAACTTTGCAACTTTCTCAGGCGACGGAGGCAGGCCCCCCTTTCGAGGTGACTTGGCAGCAAACTTGCGCTGGACCTCAGCACCCTTCTTCGGCGGGCTCCGCTTGAGACGGTTGGCGGCTTCTTCGCGTGCGACGACCTGCATGGTATCCTCGACAACAAGATCCTCGTCGCTTTCGTCACTGAGCACCAGGGCGTCCGGCCCCGCTTTGTACATGCTCGTCGTGGCGTGCTGCTTCCGCTCGTCCAGATAGGCGAGCTTCCGCAGCTTGAGCTCCTCTTTGCGGCGCGCCTCCTCCTGCGCTCTGCTGCGCGCGGTTTGCCGAGCTTGGACCATTTCGCTGAAGGTTTCGGGCATGTCCTCAGAATCCGAATCTTCACCCAGAGAGGGGATGGAGGCTTGTGGGCCAAGCAAGGATGTAGGTCGGAATGGGTCTGCATCTTCAGCAGGTGTGGGAATAGATGCGGAGGAGAGAAGGGAATTGGCTATGAAGGGCGATGTACTGCGCGAGCAAGAATATGCAGCTTCAGTGATAGCCGGAGAGGAGAAACTCTCAATGGGATCAGAAGAGGTCGACGGAACACTCTGATGCGCCTTCTGTGGTCTGTAAAGAAATATCAGTATAACGCGGTATAGTCAGAGACCTAGGAGATACTTGCAGTGTGTTTCGAAGGAGTTGACCGAGCTCCAAAGGTCGTGTTGTTTTCTCCAACGTGACGCGAGTATCGGAGTTCAGCCGTGCTGTTTCAAGCTGTGCTTCACGCAACTCTTTTTTGGTGGGGCGCTATGAGAGGCCGTGAGATACGAAGATGTCACGACCGACATGTCTGACCTTCTTCTTGACGGGGTTTGTCTTCTTCTCCTTGCCTTTCCTTGTCTCCATAGGTCGGCGTGACGCCCTCAAAGGCAATGACTCTTCTTGCTCGAAGGAGAGGGGCGGAACCAAACGCGCGGTCTTGCCCTGCGCCTTCCCTTTCCCTTTCTTCATAGCCATAGGGATGGAGTCACTGTCCGACGTAGGTGGAGTAGGTGACGAGCGGTCGTTGGGTGTCGTGACTGGAGGAAACACAGGGGACGTCTGTGGTGACGAGTCTGGGATTCTAGTCGAACGCAACGCTTTGAAGGGCGGTGGAGATGATCTCGACAGTGAAGAGCCTTGTGAAGAAGATTCTGTGAGAGACGGCAAGGAGCCACCGAACAATGTGTCATCGCTCTGTGAAGGGATAGGAGCGTGCACATCGCTTGGAGGGTACAAAGGGGGCCGTTCGGGACTGTGGCTGTCCGAGGCAAGTAAAGTGCGCCCTGCGAGAGCGTCGTCGTCGTCGTCTGCCTGATCGATGTCGGCCAGCTGCTGTTTCCAAGAGTAGTACGGCGTGATGGGAGCAGCGTCCGACTCGTTGTCGTCGGCATCGCTGCCAGAGTCCTCGTCAGCCGCCATTGGCGACGTGTCTGGAGGAGGTCGACACTCCTCTGAGTCTGGTACGATCTCCTCGTCGTGTTGGGGCAGGCTCAGGTCGCCGGCCACGGTTGATGCGACATCCTTGCGACGTGAATAAGTGACTGGGGCGCGGTGACGTTTCGGTTCTGGCGACGGCGACGGCGACGACATGGTAGAGTCCGCTGCAAAAGACGAGTCGTGGGCGAGGGTCTGCACCATTGTTGGTGATGAGCGCGCTGCACGGACAAGCAGCGACAAGCACACCAGACGCTCTCTCAACGGTCACGGCCGTGACAGACGCGTCCTCAACGCGTCCCGTCACATCCAGTCACACCGCGACGCGTTTCTCGGATGTCTCCGGACTAGAAGCAGCTAATTTACAAGACGACCTGTCCTTCGTCCTCGATTCGTACAAGGCGATCCTGCTCTGCAACCGTCACAAAATCATCTACACATTCATGGGCAGACATCACGCCGGCTCGGGTAACATATGAGGCGTCGACATATTCATCGGTCGATCACTCGCACAGATGAAGTGCGTGCGAGTAATCGCCATCGATACGAGACATTTCCGTCTGCGTCAAGTGAAAACGGTGTGCAAACATTGAGTCTATGAGCTTAAATTTTTGACCCAGAAGCAAACTTTGGTGCGGCGGCGAGATTGGACGATAGGCACGAATGACGGCTGGGTGACGTGAGACAAAGGATCTAGACGCACAGGATGACTTCGGATAAAGAGACCAGGAAGTAGTGAGTAACCTTGAGTAACATAAGAGTTGCAGAGGGGTGGGAGATCTTCCTGGGGCACCGAACTTTTGGGACAAAAAGTCGATATGCGACAGAGCTTATGGCGAGGGTCTGAGTAAAGTAGACCAAGATTGAGTGCACCGGTGTATCAGGGGTAGAACTGTCATTCCTTCCTTGAACTCCTACCGAGATAAAGAGAAATTGGTGAGCAAATGCGTCAACAACGCCCCGCGGAAATAGAAGGTTTGAACGCTAGCCTCGCGGAACACAATCTCGTGGTCGAGGCGAGGTGCCAAAGAAGTGTCGGAAGATACGTACCTCTGTGACTCGTCAGTAAGCAATATGATGCCCATGCCGCTGCCGTGGTCGATGATGTCGGAGAGAGACCCAGAGTCTTGCCAATGAACTTGTAACCGGGCATTTGTTCGAAAGCGGTGGCGTATATTTCAGGATTCGTGCGAAGTATCGAGAGGTCCAACGAAGTCGTTGATCAAACAGTGACAATTGACAACCATTGCAGGCAACGAGAGCGCTGCAGAGTCGTTAACCAGTTTGAGCTGAGTTTGAGTGTCTGACGAAGTCCGGCGCTTGTTGAGGCCAGAGTGTCGGAAGATGCCGAAAGCCTGCGAACCCAAAAAGGGAGGAACTGTACAGTACCAAGCCACCGCTTGGGGAGTAGAGCTTGAGCTCGTCCATCGTCGACTGTACCCTCAAGATTTCCTCAAGATGAGGTGAGTGCCCCGGCCGTCACTATCTTGCGCACAATCACTGACATTCTTCCCTTAGCCATCGAAAGGTCTGTTGTGTGTTCTGTGTTGCCAGAGGAAACCACTGAAGCGAGGCGTCGATCGTCTAGTACGAAGCGCCCCGCCATGGCTCCCTCGGCTTCCTCCCCCGGAAGCGTGCTGCCCGCCATCGCGGAAAGGTCAAGTCCTTCCCCAGGGTTCGTTTATCGTACACATTCGCTGTTTGCGTGGATTTCTTAGCGTTTTCTTGCATTAAGGACGACCCCAAGAAACCAGTGCATCTGACTGCCATCCTTGGCTACAAGGCTGGCATGTCCCATGTTGTCCGTGACCTTGACCGTCCGGGATCCAGTGCGTATACCCACTCGCAGAGACTCGAAATCGATACGTGAACTCTATTTTTCAGAGATGCACAAGCGCGAGGTGGTGGAGGCGGTCACCATCGTGGAGACACCTCCTCTCATCGTCGTCGGCGTTGTCGGCTACGTCGAGACGCCCCGCGGCCTCCGCACCCTCACCACCGTCTGGGCCTCGCATCTGTCCGACGAGCTCAAGCGCCGGTTCTACAAGAACTGGTACCGCTCGAAGAAGAAGGCCTTCACCCGCTACGCAAAGAAGCATGCCGAGGACGGCGGCAAGTCTATCGCCCGCGAGCTCGAGCGCATCCGCAAATACTGCACCGTCGTGCGCGTGCTCGCGCACACGCAGATCCGCAAGACGGGTCTCAGCCAGAAGAAGGCGCACCTGATGGAGATCCAGGTGAACGGCGGGTCCGTCGCGGACAAGGTGGAGTTTGCGCAGGGCCTGTTCGAGAAGCCGGTGGAGGTCAGCAGCGTGTTCGAGCAGGACGAGGTGGTGGATGTCATCGCCGTCACCAAGGGTCACGGCTTCGAGGGTGTTACTCACCGATGGGGTACCAAGAAGCTTCCTCGTAAGACGCACAAGGGTCTGCGCAAGGTCGCTTGTATTGGTGCATGGCATCCTTCGAAGGTCATGTTCTCTGTTGCCCGTGCTGGTCAAAGTAAGTTTTACTCGGGTTCGGGATTTGGGCATGTCTCATGCGCCGTTCCTCTTTAGACGGCTACCATCATCGTACGGAGCTCAACAAGAAGATCTACCGTATCGGTCTTGGTTCGGACGATGGCAATGCGTCCACGGAGGCCGATATCACCAAGAAGGTCATCACACCCATGGGTGGTTTCCCTCATTACGGCATCGTCAAAAACGACTACCTCATGCTCAAGGGTTCCATCCCTGGTACCAAGAAGCGTGTTATCACCATTCGCAAGTCACTCATGGTCCACACCTCTCGCCGGGATCTCGAGAAGGTCCAGCTCAAATTTATCGACACATCCTCGAAGTTCGGCGTACGTAGCATTCGCGTGTTTTCGTTTTGGGTGGCAGCTGCTGACTCCGTGGTTTTCTGGGACCTTACAGCATGGTGCATTCCAGTCGTTCGAAGAAAAGGCTGCGTTCTTGGGAACGCTCAAAGCCCGGGATTGATCTGCTTTGCATTGTCATATTATCATCATAGGCATCCATGCTCTTTCTCTGGGGTCTCATCCCCTTTATGCTATGCAATACTGCCAATGCCATCAGTTCTTGCATAAACTCTGTACAATCTGGAGCGTTGAATGTCGAAAGGGTGAGCGCCAAGCATCGAGACATCTAGCAGAAGGTATCGTTGGTGCATGCGCCATACTGAAGGTGGAGGCGGCGGCCTGGATCTAGTCCCCAGATCGCCGAGTCTGGATCCCGACAGAGGTAAGTAGATTGCACGCGTTGGATACACTGCAACACACACTGCACAGTCAACAAGGAAAACTGAGTGTGACGACTTGGCGGATGGCGTTCGCATCCGCATGTATCAAATAAAGGCTTCTGCGTGGATTTGGACAATACAGACTACAACAGCTCACAGCCGCATGATATGCCCACCTACGCGGTCCACACGCGCCTGATCAACTCAGTGAGCCCTGAGAACCAGTAAGCCCAGGATATCAGAGTGGTTCATTGACTGCACGCACCGACATCCTGCGTGTTGAACTGGTAGACACCAGCCAACACCCCGACGGTCGTCGCCCGGAGCACCCACTTGAGCATGGGCCCAAGGACGGAGAACTTCCGCGGGTGGAGGTAGTCGACCAGAAGCGCGTCGAACTGCAGGCAGACCGAAGAGTGAGTACATGGTGCGGGCGAGGGAGCACAGGAAGGCGGACCCCGATGTGACTGTGCATCACGAGACTGATGCCGAGGACGCCGTCGAGCAACGGGGAGGTGCTCCCGCTCGTCACGAACGCCGCGGCGGTGAGCGGGACGAGGCCAGCGGAGAGCAGGCGCTCGAACGACCAGTGGTAGGAGCCGTGCGACTTGGAGGGCGGCGGGAACGTGGTGGGCTCGTTCACAGTGCCCTTATAGATGGCTGCATGTGTGTATGGGGTGAGCAAGGGCCAATGATAATAGATGGCAAGCACGTACGCCCACCGGGAACATACGCAAACTTTGCGTTCGAGCGTGCTGTGGGGGGTGTGAGCCGGGATATCAGCAGGGTGCGTTGATATGGATTGTGGAGGTGCGTTGGACGCACCGAAAGGGGCGAGCGAGCGGCGTGCGACGTTGGCCGAGATGTGTCTGTTGATGGAAGAGCGAAGAATAGAGGACGCCATCGTTGCTGGACGCTTGTCGTGGGGATTTTGGGCGTCGTTGGTCGTTGAGCGGGGAGAGGAGGAGGACGGCCGACGCGGTCCCGGTATTGGCCATTGGCCAATCACGTGTCGGCAGTTATGTCCGTCGCAACCGAGTCGCGAGCCTTGCAGCAAGTAATTACCTCCTCGCCGTCTATCGCATCGCTTGGAACCGCCTTCGTTGGACGGGATATCGACTGCGCTCGAAGCTACAGGCCTCGCGCTGATCACTCAGACAGCGAATGATGCTGAGAGCGTCCTCAACGGACCTCAGTCTCTGCAAACCATGTCTGGCTCATCTGGCTCAAATCCGCACCAAAACAACCGCTTCTTTCGCGCATTTGAAGAGGCCTTACAAGGATTTGAAGAGGCAAGGCGTAGAGAGCAGGAAAGTCTTTCGGCAGAGACGAGCAATATTGCACGTCGCCGCGTCCGGGGGAAAGAGGCAAGAGGAACGGGAGGCCATTCGCGCGACTCGCTCTCCGTTCGTGGTGCCGTTCGTGGACCCCGTGGATCACACTTCTCTGCCCGACAATGCCGCCGCCTACATCCATCTAAAGCGACGCAACTTCCGGACAGTGTATGGCGACTCCGAAGCAGCCTTCACAGAGACGTTCTACTCGCAACTATCCTCCGGCCCTCTCCACCACAAAATCACGTCCGTAGACGACCTCTCAACAGAAGACCGCGCCGTTCGCAGGAAGCTCCTCGATATAATCGCTCGGACAGACTCCATCGAAGAGGCCTGGAAAGCATATACGGCCCTGTCAACCATCCCGCGCGACGAGCACTTGCCTCCCCACGTCCTCCAAATACCCCACCCATACCTGCGTCGCATCATCGAACTGTTTAGTATTGCCGAGCACACGCGCGTCACATTCACGCGGCTCCTCTCAATCCTCCCCCTACTCCACCGTACTGGAGGACTTGTGAGGAGCTGGCACTGGAATCTGCTTATAGATTGCGCGGGGAAGCCTGGGGGACGGCACCGAGTGTCCTTGCGAGACTTCAACCTCGCTCTGGACATGTTCACGGACATGAAAGACGGCCGCCGCCTTGGCGCGTCGGTTCCCGATCACGACAGCGAGGACGTAGCCCCACAAGACGAGCGCGAGGTGGTAGAGGACGAAAATCTGCGGCCAGACATCTACACTTACTCGGCGCTCCTCGCTCACGCCGGGCGCACGCAGGCACCTGGAGCTGTCCGCCGAGTGTTGGACCTTTTCGCCAGCTCAGGTCTCCCGCCGAGCGTCATCATGCATACCACACTCCTTGACTATCATAGGCGGTGCAACGATCTCGCGGGTGTGCGGGACACGCTGCGGCAGATGAAGCGGCACAACCTTGAGCTCGACGAGGTCGGGTTCCATGCAGCGCTGTGGGCGTTCGCGTACAATGGCCGGCTAGACATCGCACGTACGATGTACCGCATCGTCAGACACCGAGTCGTGCCTGAAGACGACGAGGACGACGTCACCGCCGCGATAGACTCGCTTTACGAGAAAGAGACGATCAGCATTCCTACCGACATCCTTCCGAACGAAATCACGTACCACATTATGGTTCAGTGCTTCGCGTACCGAGGTGACTTCTTAGGCTGCTCTGGAATCTTTCAAGATATGCTTTCGACGCCAGCGGAGGCCGGTGGCGAAGATGCGGCGTTCCTCCCCACGATGACTACGTTCCGTGCCCTCTTCCTCGGGTTCTCTCGTCACGGCGCGCCGGACAGCCGCAGCCCGCCCATCGACCCGCAGCAGCCGCACTTGTGGACGCTCGCGAACCTTGAGGATACTTTTGCGCAATTTCTGAAGACCCCGCTGGAGCGTCCCCCACGGCCAACGGTCGTGTACTGGATCCTGGTGGCATTTGCGAAGACGAGCGATAATGATGCGTGGAAACTGCGCGAGGTGTTTGAACGACTGGACGACCGCTTTAAGGTGCCGTCGTGGGGTGGGCGGTTGGAGAGGATGCGGCGAGAGATATACGGAGCAACGGGCGGCGCTGACGATATACCGCCAGACATTAGTCCGACTAGTTCGTAGCACACAGAGGGCTTAGCAAAATTCTGGGATGTTGTGCGAGCCGCTGTGCCGATGCATGACGGCTTTCTGCGATCTTGCTACTGTCCTCGACTTTTCCTCCCGTTTCGTCTTTCGACACCGCACGATGGCAAGACAATATAATGTTTCGACAACTCTACAGTCGCGGCCGAAGTCATTCTTAACATGAACTTTGCCAATCTCGAGACTTAGTAGCTGTACTCTGCGTTGTATCCTTCTGACGGCTTATGCGTCGGGTCGTTCACACTGAGATACGATGCAATCTCCCTCCAAACCAACTTCAAGTGTCGTTAGATGACAGCATATTATCCTTCCCTACTGCGCAACTACATCATGTATAAACAATTTCATCATTGCGGAGGTGTGGTATGTGCGAATCCGTGTTATGCGAAGCGACCGTAAGGTTCTAAGCAAGGAAAGGACAAACACAGAAGGACCCCATAAAGCGTACAACGTCATTGAACTTCTATCTAACTGGCTCCATTCAGATCTCGCCGCCGTGCGCGCGACGCCACTCGACATACTCGTCCCAGCCGACAGTGCACTTGCGGCTCTGGTACCTGCGCACCTTGACGGACCGGCGCAGGTCCTCGGAGATGCGCCCGGTCCAGCCAGCCTTGCGGATGGCGCTGTCGATGGCCTCGATCTTGTCCCAGCCCTGCTCTGGCGCGACCTCCGGGAGGTACGTCGCGGAGAACGGGTGCGCGCGCTTCGGGGACGCGAGGAGCGAGAGCGACGAGGAGAGCGGGGACGGCGCGTCGGACGGCGTCGACGGCAGCGTCGACGGGTGCGGGAACGAGATGTGGATCCCGTGCACGCCGACGGTCCAGTCGAGGTACGACGCGGCGTCCTCGAAGTCTGTGAGCAGCGAGATGCTGTGGCGGTCTGCGCGTGAGCGTCGCGGGGCAGGGCGGGCGCACGTACCCGCACTCGAGGCTGCTCAGCTCGCGCGCCTCGATCTTGCGGAAGCGGTGGTCCCGGAATGCGCTGATGAGCGCGTACTCGGCGAGCCCCTCGTGGAGGGGCAGCGCCTCGAAGTTGCCGATGCAGCCGCGCAGGCGGGGAGCGCGCCCGGGGCGCGACGAGCGTGTGTTCCAGGTCACGAACAGGGGGCTGCAGTGGGCCCACGTCGTTGACGATCTCCACCTAAAAGGAAAAGGGACGCACTACTTGTCGTCCGGGAACTGCGGAGGGATCGGCTCGCGATCTTCGTGGAGGGCGCAATATAGGGCATCGAAGGCGTGGAAACAGTGCTCCGGTGTGCAGACTGAGGGCTCGTCTTTCGCGAGTGCAACGTCTGGGGCAGGATTTGGAGGAACGAGGGCCATCTGAACGGGGAGAAACGGGCGTTGAAAGGCCTCACACAGACGCAGTTGACGCTGGACATCGTCGCCTGCGCAGCGCGGAGTTGCTCGCGCTCGGCATTCAGCTCACCTGCCTATTCCAGAATTGTGGCAGATTGTACTGTAGCTACCCCAGCACTGCGATCAGCCTTTACCGAGCGTTCAGGAGATTCGATGCGCCTGACGGAGAGCATTGCAAATTCACGCCGCGCTCGGAATAGAGCAGGGAGGCGATAGGGGAGGGGCGGACTCCTAGCCGGCGCAGATGTCACCGTAGGAAACTCTGAGGAAAGTCACCGTCGAACGGAAGTCCTCTGACAGGTCACAGCATCCCGCCCGGGGATCGACTCTGTCCGGCTGCATGGGAGAAAGACGCACAGGAAGAGCGCTGCCGTCGATATGGTACACGGTATATGTTCTGTATAGAATTTTGTCCGGGAAAAAGATGGATCGTTAGACATGAGCAGCGGTCACGAGCATAAAATCTACTCTCGACCGCGCCGCGTGTGCGTGGGTGATGAGAAAGTATCATGTTAGGTGACACATATGGTATACGGAGATAATTCAAGAGGAAGAAGAAGGGGAGCAGACAGGGGGGGGGGGCAGTATAATCAAGGCTGGAAGTATATTACGGGGTGATGACAGAGCATTGGATGAGGATAGCCCTAATATTGAAGCACTGATAAGTGAAGCGAGAACAGAGAGACGGTATATGGGACATGAGAGACATGCAGATGAGCAGATGGACAGCAGGCGGAACAGACATGGATCGTGGTGCAGTGAGTGGCCAGACGAATCTGGGGAAGTAGCAGTGTGGGGAATGGGGTGGGGAATGGTGAGGGGGAAAGGAAAGAGAAAGGTACAGGGCGGCGTTGGGCCTGGCGGGAGTATGCGAGCGGAGGAAGGGGGGACTGACGGAACGCGCGAAGACAGCCAAGGGGATCCACGGATATGGTCGCTATGTTTGGCAGCAGCTCCAGGCTCCTGACCTAGCGGCGGCCTTCTCCCGAGCCTCCTCTTCGTCGGCTTGTGCGGCCCACGTTGGAGGCGTAACAGGTGATAAGAAGACGCTGTCTCGCCGCTTCAGTTGGTTCTCCTGTTCGATACTGTCCTTCTTCGTGATAATCGCAGATATTAGAGAATCAAACAGGTGTTGGATGCCTGCGAAACAAAAGCCGGGTCAGAGTTGTAAAGTTCGGTGGCTAACCGGAGGGAAAGGTGGGCCGAGACACACCATAGTCGTCCTTCGCAGACACTTCGAAAAGCTCCATGCCCTTCTCCAGACCCCACTCCCGGTCGTCTTCCTCCTCTTCTTCATAATCGTCAATCGCGCTATGGCTGTCGTCGGCGATCTCCTGCCACGGCCGCCCTATCGCATACGACCCAAACCGAGCTGAAGTCACTCCATTTGTTGACTTGGCCCTATTGAGGCCGAGGGCCCCAGTCGACTTGGCTGCAGGGAACGCAGTGCCGGTCTGGGACCGCTTCAGCGCGGCAGCGCGGCTCGTAAGACCTTCAAACGAGGAGTGAGAGTCTGGTGGGGAAGGTTTCGTCGGGCTGCTCAGAGGAACGGAACGGATGGAGGTAAACGAAGTGAAACGCGGGCGGATGTAGGAGAATGTGGACGGCTGTGGAGGCGGAGGCGGCGTGGGGGGCCGTGGTGGGGGAAACCATTGGTGCAGAGAGAGTCGTGCCAGATCAGAGGAGACCTGTCGAGAATGTGTGAGGTCCGCCTTGGATCCAACGATGTAGATGATAAGGTCAGTGGGACAGTTTTTCTTGAGTTCTGGGCCGCACAAGTATCAGTCCAGGATCAAACTACAAACACTTCGGAGTAAGCGCACCTTCCAGCCATCCACGGATGTCCTCGAAGGAGTCATGACTCGTAATATCGTACAAGAGGAGAGCTGCATTCGCGCCGCGATAGTACATAGGTGCCTGCGGGGGCGGACGGTCAGCTCGGAATGAACAGCCGGGAAGCGGGGGGGACCACGCACCATACTTCGAAACCTCTCTTGGCCTGCGGTGTCCCATAACTGAAGCCGAACCTTGACTCCGTTGACGACGACCTTCTTAGTGACGAAGAACGCGCCAGTCGTTGACGTCGTATTCTTGGGATCAAACTTGTTTTGGGTGTAGCGCTGTAGCAAGCTGGTCTTGCCGACACCTGGGAGGGGTGTGAGCACGATGAACGGTCGACGAGCGGGATGTGAGCGGCCGCACCAGTGTTGCCCATGACCACTATTTTCGCATCAATCCCCTGCTCGTACCTGGACCTCTTGTAGGGATCCATGCGAGGATAGGCGGCCATCGCAGTCGCCCAAAAGAGAGGACGCGCAAAGGACGCGCAAGAAGGAGGAAAGGAAAGAAAAGGAGAGGACGTGAATAAGAGCGTAAGAGTTGCAGCACAAAACCCAAGCAAAGTCTCAATTTGAATATCCCCCTGACGCGCCCGTTCACGTGCCGGCCAAACTCCCGTCTCCGATTCAGGCCACACTCCAGCGTTCCGTCTGCACTACACTAGGACTGGCAGTGCACAGCGTCAGCCCCGCAGCCTCAGTGCCGCTCGCGACTTTCGGATGTGCGGATCGATGGTCACAAAATTGCTTTATCATACGGGCATGATCATATTTTCTGGTGATTGCGATAGAGGAAATCATATGGGCCCTGCGATACACATCCCGCCCACCGCGGACGCCTACTCCTGTGCCGCCTGCACCGGGAATTCAAACACAACGTCCTTCCCTGTGAGTCGACGGTACACCGACGAGAACGAGTCGAGCTTGTACTCGAGCGATGTGGAGTCCTTTGCGTCCAGGAACCTGTGCACCCGGGACACATCAGCGCGCGGTCCGAAACCGAACAGGAGGACAATGGAATGGTGGAGTGAAACGTACACCTTCAGCAGTTTTGATCCGTCCTGGTTGACGCGCGTCCGCTTCCCGACAATCTCCGTGGGGAAGACAAGGTCCTCGAGAATCTTCTCGTGGACATTTGTGAGCGTGCGGCTACGCGGCCGCTTCTGCTTCACACGCGACGTGCGGGTGGGTTTGCGCAGCATTCGGCGCTGGGCAACGAACACGACATGGCGGTCGGAGAACTTCTTCTCAAGCTCGCGCGTCAGCCTGCCCGTCCCGATTGTCCGTCAGCGCCTGTAACCGCGTCTGACCGCCTGAGACGAAACGCACCTGGCCTGGACCTTGTGGAAGGCCTTCAGCTGCGGGACGGGGACAAAGACGACGATCGCCTTCTTGCCGCCGCGAACATCGACTTCACGGGCGGCGGAAATTTGGAGGGGACGGAGCTCGGCCTTCAGCTCGGGAACGCCGTTTTCGAGGTCGATGAGGGCCTGCGCGACGTTGGTCTCAGTCTCATCGGGTGCGGTGGTGGGCGCGTTGGCCGTGCGGAGGATCTTGTGGTGGACAGACATGTTGGCGTTTTGAGAGGCCCTGGGGCAAACGATACGCGGTCAGTAATCCGGTCCCAGACTGACACATCCAACCCATTCTGCCTCCTCCTTCGCAACGAAATCTCCTCATAACGCCTCTCCGGTCCCTCCACTACCATTCGACCAGTTGAAAGGTATGGATATGTACTCACCGAGCTTGTCGCCGTCGTCACTGTGTTTTGTCGATGTCTAGCGGCCGTTACAGGAAAGTGAGTGTAATGCCAAACAAGGACAAAGTGACCTGTGGCGCGGCCTCTCAGCCACAGCTTCCCTCCGGTCTCCACCCATGGCAGATTTACAGCTTCGATCGTTCAAGACCGTTCAAGTCCTCGCTTTCAGAAGGTGCAGGCAGACACAGAACACCCGTCGAAACCGCTTGACCTCTAGGCTACGGCACTTCTCAGCCTGTGGTCCTCGCGACCTTTCTCCCGCTCTAACTTATGACTTCCTCCTGTCAGGAGGCTGTCGACATCTTTGCTAGAGCCAAGTAAACCTCAATATAACCACTGTCGCCCTTTCTTGTCTCTTCTGTGCCATTGTCGAGCCGCGTTGCAACCGATGCTGTCCCCTATCCTTGTCCCCGGAGCTCAACAGGCTCCGTTCAATGGCCAACTGAATATCACTGGACACCCCTTCACAATCGTGTCAGATCTTGACAAAGTTGACGCCACTGCCGCTCCTTGAAATTGCGGCTCTTTTCCAAGGCAGGCGGCGACGACATGCGGTGTCTCATCCGACGCTCGCTGCCTTCTTGCTACCTCCCAAACCAATGGTGTTGGTTTCTGTTGCCACGGCCACGCAACGTATGGCAGCCTACTTCAATAGTAGTACTTACATGTGAGTAATCTGTATTCAGCCATCTCTCCCCGAATCTGTCTGTTCATGTAAATTGTAGGTACGCGGACAAGACATCTGACTTTCGCGGACGTTTGGCGTACACATGGGATGCATGAGAAATGTATCCAGGGTAATCTCTAGTCATCTGCCTGTCTATCGCGCACCTTCCAAATGACTCCGTTGGCAGTGCGCGTGAGGTCTGCAACTGTGACTGTGACGTTACATCCGTATAATTGCCTTCGGGGCAATCACCGGCGCATTGAGCTATAGCCAAAGAGACCGGTCGCTTTCAAAAGTCGGCGGTGATGAAGCTTTGACTGCAGAGAAGAATCTGGCAGCGATATTTCCTCGGGTATCCGAAATGCCTGTCTAATGGAGGAGGACATCTTGTTCAAATACACGGACTCAGTCGTCCCCATTCTTCTATTTGGCTGGCGTCGAGGTTTAAGTTTATATCTTGCCGTCCCAACTGCTTCTTTTCGCTCGCCTTCTTCCACTGCGGACAGATGTCACGGCTGCCAGGCTATGTCGTAGTGAAGTGCCAGCGACGTTCCAACAATCTGCTTCAGCTTTTGCAGACAATTCGCGAAGGCAGGCGTTCGTTGATACCCGGTTTGCCGACAACTGAGCACACTTTTGAGCAATCGTCTCCATGTGGTACACACGCCTGGGGCTCAGTGCATATATGTCTTTCTTCTCTCTGAAATCACATATCCGACTTCTTTCCCTGTTCTCCACACCTTGTCTCCTAAAGGCATCTTCAAAGACGCGAAAGGAGCGGGCCCAACGGGCGAACTTGAGCTAGATGAGTCTGCATGGTAGTTTTCAGGAAAGAGAGGGCGCGCTCTGGATTGCCAGTCGGTGACTCCGTCGTCTGCTGCACGTACGGCAAGGCTCATAGACTCACGCGCATAGGTGGATTGGAGGAATTCGCTCACGTCCGGGAATGACTCCACGCGAAAGTTTCTCGGGGGATTCCACAAGACATTGTCGTCGCCTGCTTTGAAGGGCCGGTGACGACGATTCCAGTACTGCGACCTTGCTTGCCAAAGGTACATACCATTCCCCCCCCCCGCATTTATGGCTCACGTCTGTTCTCGTTGATGCCAGCCGGGGAATCTTGAATCTCGCTCAAGACCTAGGGTGGAACGATCGGATCCCTGGAGTTCCATTGTTCAACGTTCGGCGCTCAGCTCTACCCCGCCAGGCTACTAAATCATCGAGGATCGCTTAGCCTTGCCCATACAGAAGACGATGTCGTTCGCGTGCAGTCCTGTCATGGAAGTGAAGAGAAAACAGAACGCCGAGTCGAGGATCACGGTTGCGCGTCATGACTGGGACGTCCATCATAGCGCACAGCATCTCAAGACTTTGCAGCGAGTAGCCAATTGTTTTCAATTAGAATTCTAGTCAGTAAGAATTATCTGGGGGGTATATTGTTACGGCCGCCCGTCTCCCTGTAGATCTTCTGCCGCATCGCTGCCAACGGCCCACTCCACCTCTGCACCCCAAACCGGTCGTCCAGTCGGTCAAAGACCTCGCGCAGCTTCCGCGCATCATTATCGCTCGTCTTGGCAAACGCCACCAGTATCCAGCGCACGACCGTCGCCGCCGGGGGCTGCTCCAACGGGAGCTCCAGAAAGCGCGCAAAAATCAGGTCGAGATTCTCAAGCGTCCACGAGTGCGGCCGCTGCGAGTCGATAGAGAGGCTGCGCCGCGCGACGAGCTCGCTGCGGCCGTCCGCCGAGCCGTGGCGAAAGAATCCGAGGAAGATGGCGCGGAACACAGTCATCGTCGGGAGGAACGCCGCATGTTCGCCGCCGGCTATAGCTGGAGACCCAAGCATGTCTTGGAAGACCTCAAGGCAGCCAAATAAATCACCCCGGTATGCGAGACACTGGATCATAATGTGGTACGTGGTTTCGTCCGGAAAGATGTCGGCAGGGATGGTGATCGTCTCTTTCTCGTACAGCCAGTTTATCACAGAGGTGACGCCCTCCTCGTCCTCCTCGGGCGCAACTCGGTGTCTGACGATGCGGTACATCGTGCATGCGATGTCCAGCCGGTCATTGTAGGCGAATGCCCACATCGTGGCGTTGAACGCAACATTGTCGAACTCGAGGCCCTGTTGCCTCATCTTATGCAGCGTAGCCCGCACGCCCGCGAGCTCGTTGCGCATCGTATAGTAGCCAAGGTGCACGGTCTGGGTGACGATGCTCTGCGGGAGACCGGAGCGTACGAGGAGCTCCCCCGCGTGGCGGACGACGCTGGGCTCCCGCGTGCGCGCAGCGTTCGCAAGGAGCGTCGATAAAGTGTAGATATCCGGTCGCGGACCTCCATGATCCATCTCTCCGAGCGCGTCTTCTAGGGTTTCGTCCTCGCCCTCGTCATTGAAGATCGACGCGCCAGGGAAGTCGCCACGGATCATGTCCCTGTACACGCCCAGCGCGAGGCGGAAATCTTCCACGCGCCTGCCGCGCCAGTTCTTCCCTGCGGAGTCGAGGAGCAGGTTCCACTGCCAGATCCTCACTCGTCCTCCGCTGCGATGGAGTAACTGGAGAATGGAGATGAGACGTATGAATAGGACGCGCGTGCGCCTGGCAGCTGAGAACAGGCGAACAAGGCGGTGTAGGTATTCGTGGGGTATTTTGAGGATGTGGGGAGGTAGCTGCTCGTCGCGCGGGATGAGGGACAAGATGTTGTATGCATTCCAGGCTTCTTCGATGTCGTCTGTGCCAGCAATGACGCTGAGGAGCTTTTTGCGGAAGAGAGGGTCGCGGAATTCGGTTGGGAGGTCGTCCGAGGTCGTGATCTCGTGATTGAGGGAGAGTAGTTGCGCGTAGAGCCTCTCGGCTTTTTCGATTTGAGCTGGTTCTTCCTCGCTGAAATGGTTCCAACTTGGGGCCTTCTGTTCGTAGCCTGCAGCGTTCAGATATACGTAGTCGGCGAGGTTGTCTCCGCGAGGAACGTAATCCACTGGGCCCTCGAACGGTACTACCCACTGACGATTCGCGCGAAGGGCCTCCCGTTGGTCGGCAAGCTGCATTCTCTCCAACGCGTGTGCCTTTTCTAACGCTAGTTTCCGCTGCAAGGCCTCCCTGGTCTCCACACCTTGCCTCCTCAGATAATAAGAAGGCCTCTTCGAAGATGCGGAAGGAGCGGTTGCGATGGTGCGAATTGGAGCTAGATGGGTCCGACATGGTAGTTTGCAGCGACTGAGGTCCAGAGAGGACGCTCTCAGCATCAAGAGAGCACCCAGTCATCCACCGTCTGCTGCACGCGTGGCGATGAGCAACATACGGCAAGCTGTGTAGGACCACGCACCCGAGTACGAACGAAAGTGCTCGAGGACGACGCGACTGCCCGACGCGCTGTCGCTGTCTGCTGTCGGAGGTGGTGAGCGTTGGCCGAGGCAGGCCGTTGTTTGTCCTCGCTTGCCCGCCTCCAGAAATTATGCAGAGGCGCGTTCCTATTGGTCCGCGCGGTCCGCGCGACGCACCATATAATAATTTGAATGAATGTCTTGACCGTGTCCGAGTCGCCCCCGTCGGACACGACGAGACGAGGGCTTGGTCTCGGACTCCGAGTCTGAGAGACGCAGCCATCATCTGTCCATCCATCCCCCACTCTCATCGCCATGTCTTCTCCTAGATCCGCTCCTGGTGACTTCCTCGCGGCGCCGAACGAGGCGGTCGAGCAGTCTGACCTTGAATTGGAGGACGGCATCGTCCTAGCACAGACGGCAGATCAGGAGGATACCGCGATTGCTGCATATCTGCGAAACATACTGCTCGCATATGGGTACACACAGGAGAATGTCACCGAGCGTAACCTCCCGCCGTGGATTCTTACCTTCCTGCTCATTCACATCACCCGCCTTTTCAAAAGGAGCTGGAGACCGTCGACGAGGTGACGGCCGCGCAGCTCTTCCAAAATCACCCGGTTTTGCGTGAAAAGCTGTTGGACGCATGCTCCATGGGCAAATTCTCGGACCTCACAAGAATCAGTTCGTCCTCTGTACTTTCGACCACCAATGGGGTTTTAGTTGACATGTCGTTATCAGAAATTCTGCTGAAAAAGCCACCCTCTCTAAGTAAGCCGGGGAAAGCCACCCTCTCTAAGTAAGCCGGGGAAAGCCATCGGCCTGCACGATTAACCGATCGGTGCTCTCGACTGCTGTAGAAGAGCGTACACCACCGAAAGAAGACTACACTACCCCTGATCTGGAGGCGGACAAAAGAGGTGTGTCACCGGACGTGATCATCTCTTCTCAAACACACTGACGGCTCTCCTAGCCACCGAAGCCTCGTGGAATATCGAGTATCAGGCTGGTGACGCTGCCAAAACACTGTTCGAAACCCTAACATGGTATCTCGAAGTCAAGAAATTGTACGCGCGATATATTGCCCTGGTCCAGTCGTCAGGCACAGGAAAATCTCGTCTAGTCGACGAGCTAGGCAAACTCACCGGCGTCATTCCGTTGAATTTTCGCAGATGGTCTGCCATATTCTTCGTGCATGCTTCGACTACTGACACTTCTTTCAGGGTTTCCTCCTTCCGACAAGCAATTACTTCCCCCAATCTGGGTCTGTCGAAGATCCTCCAATCTGGGTCTGTCGAAGATCCTCCAATCTGGGTCTGTCGAAGATCCTCGCAACTATCTACAAGCCCATCGAAAAATCCGAACCCGACCGTTACAAGGCCATACTGCGTGCCTGCACATTGTTAACCTCCATTTTCATTGTGGCCAAACAACGCTTGCAAGACATCGATACCTCCGGTGACGCTCATGAGTCACCAGTTCAGAGAGCTCTCCGTTTCCGTGATCTCATGGCCGAAGGACAGGCGTTTGGGCATCAGGGCCCATACAGGGTGCGATTCTACAATGATGTGGTAGAGGCCGCTGAGCAGGTGAGTCGAGAGTTTGCGCTGTATACTCGGCTACGCGTATGCGGTGTTTCAGAACGCATCAGGCAATTGATCGGCTGATCCTATCCAAACCGACGGGTGAGAAAGGGTTGGATTCATTGAGACGTACGTCTAACTCGCCATCTAATTCTCAACGGCTGAAACGACCTCTTCAGGCGATGCCATCAAGGAGATGCAGAAAGAAGCCGAGTCCCTCGTTGCGTTCTTAGATCATCTGAAGAGTCTCGATCGTCCTGTTCTCGTACTCGCATTCGACGAAGCTCATACGCTCACTAAGTCTCAATATACGACTTGGTCCCCGTTTTCGGAAATTCGCCGACACCTCTCGGAGCTCACCCGCATGCCCATATTCTCTATTTTCCTGGCAACCAACGAAAATTTTCACCCGTTTAGGCCTCTTTCGTATCAAAACTATTCGAGACCGTTGAAGATGGGAACTTTCAATCTCCTGCCTCCATATACAGAATTCAGCTTCGATCTACTAGCGGAGAAGGCATCATCAGGAATAGCCCTCTCCAAAGTTACCTCAGATGAATTCATCGCCAGACTGGGCCGACCGCTGTGAGTCTAGCTCATCACCTGTCTCGAGGTCTGTGCTCAATTTTCTCCAGATTCGGTACAAGATGGATATCAGGAGACGTCAGGGTGCGAAAATCTATAATTGATTTTGCCCAGGTGAAGCTCCTGTTAAAAGATCCTGAGGGTGAGAAACTCGAATCCGAGCAAACGCTGGCCTGCCTTGCTGTTCGCCTCGCAGTCGAGTTCCAGGAAACGTCGTGGTCATCACGCGAGCAAGAGCGCGTGCAGGTCGAACGGCACATGCGGATATGCCTCGCAGCCACTCCTATATTTGAAGAGATGGTCACCATCGCACCATCAGAGCCCCTCTTAGCCGAAACCGCCTTCGTATCCATGCGAAACGAAGATGCCGCCTGGGCTTTGTTGGACCATCTCAAAGAGTCTGGGTTAAACCCTGGTCAACGCGGGAGCTCATCGGCGAGCTCTTACTTATGCTCGCGCGGGACGCAGCCATCACTGGCAGGAATCGTGTTGTCTCTGTCACAGATTTCCTCAAGAATCTCGTTTCTGACAAGTATGCTCAGGACGTCCTCTCTGCACTACCGGCGCGAGCGCGGGACGAAGGGGCAAGGGAGACAACTCTCGAAGCCAGCTTCAAAAATGTGCGCATCTGTTTCAATCACTTCGTCACAGTGCACAACTTGGACGTGCTCCACAGGGGGTACCTCTGGCGTCTCATCGTCCGCGGAGCTGCTGTTGTCTGCGCCAATAATCAGCGTGGAGTCGACATCGTCGTCCTGTTCCTCTACTGGGACGAAAGGATTCGACAGACAAACGTATCGGCAATTCTTTTTCAGGTGAAAAACGACAAGCGTCATCCGACGTAAATCCATTCGTCGCTTTTCGATCAAATGGATCCCTACCGAGTGGGCCTGTACTCCGCTGGAGAAGAATCCCTGCCTATGACCCGCCTGGTAATGGCATTGGGTGCCAGCCACGACACAGTCGCAGTCGCACGACGTGGACGTCGTCGGCGCCTCGATCTTTATACATCCTACGATATCTGATGCGCCGGGCACGGGCCGGATGTCTACGCACCAGTCAAGGGGAACTCTGGGTGGCAAGTGTACAAAGAGTTGTTGGATCGGTCCTTGAACATATTCTGCGCCTATACACTGCAAGACGTGCCGGATACATCAACTGTCGCGCGACAGGCCACCCGACGGTCAATAAACCCCGGCGCAGGATCCGACCAAGCACGCTGGCAGAATTTTGTGACAGATTTGGCGCCCGAGGAATATGGGTCCGATGGAAGCGCTGGCGATGACGGCTCTGAGTCTGAGGAAGACTGAACTTCGTGTTTGCGGTGGAGGATACGTGTATGACTTGACGTAGCAGGTCGCCGGATCCGACCTCGTTTCACTCTTGTGCCTCAGGTCGACAACCTGCCAAAGGGCAGCAATGCGTGCATATTCGATCCGTAACGCAACGTCGAAGGTCTGACATTGTGCATGCTGGGTCAACTCAACTGTATCACAGCACACTATGCATCTCGGCTCTTCTTAAAGTCATCCACCCACTTCTGTTCCACGTCACCCTTAGGCAGGACAACAAACGTCAAGCACCCGTCCTTCAATTCCAAGCCGTCTTTTGGCTCACCAACCTTCGCCTTGGCAGCCTGACACACGTCCCGTAGCGTCATCTTCTTCCCCACCTTCAGCAGTCTTTTTCTCCGTGTGATCGCATACAGCGCCAGCTTCCCGTCCACGTACTCGCCACTTCGGTCCCACTCAGGCGCGGGAACGCTGGGCGGGAACATTGCCGTCAGATGCATGGAAAATGGAGTTGTCTCGACGAATTCAGAGATGACATCGGACGTCGCGTGTTGCGGGTACAAGAAGAATACAGGAAGGATGAGGGTGCTGTCTGTAGGGTCCTCGACATCGAAGTGTGGTGAGTAGGGGTTTGCGGTGCCGTCTGGGTTGGGCACTTCGATCAGGTTGCGTTCCTGGAGCGAGTTGCAAGGTGAGTGCTGTCCGGATAGTGAGTACTGGAGTAAGGAGAGCGCACCGTGAACGCGGCTTTGAGCTTCCGCCGTGCCTCTTGCTCTGCTCGTATCCGTTCCTGCCTTTCGCGTTCCTTTCGCTCTTTCTCCCCTTTCTTCTTGGTAGCTTTTTCTCGGAGAGACTTGATGCTCGCGTTTGTGGGATCAAAGTGTGCGCAGCGATCGCAGCAATCTATACTTTCATCCACCCTATCTAGCGCAAGCAGCGCTAAACCGGATCGGTAGAAAGCTTTCGACGACCTGGAATTCAGGGTAATCGCCCTCGAACAGTCGCGGAGAACTGAGCCATAATTTTCTGGAGTTCTTTTGTCAAAGTTGCCCGACCCGACTGGCGAGGGAAGAAGACGCACGGAGCTCGAGATTGCATGCTGCCCGATTGCACAGCAGCGCCCCTTGCAAGGCGGGATCTGTCGGTTTGGCGTCGACGCCCTGCGTGTAGAATCCAAGTGCTTCGCGATATCGTCTGCCTTTGAAATAATCATTGCCTTGCTCCTTGAAGTTTTGCGCGATCTCTGTTCAGGGGGGATCAACTGCTTGCGCCGCCAAGATCGGAGGAGACGTCTCTCACCCACCATCCGGGGTTCCTTCATGCACGAGACTTTGGAGGGCACTGAGAGCTACGTTGTCATCCTCTTCGTCTGGGAGAGATTTCATGAATAGAGGGTGCGAATCGAGAGAGGCGAGGTGGTCCTCGAAGGAAGCGGGCTGGGGGAGCATCGGAGTGGCCATGGAGCAGGAGCTGGATCTGAAGTCGACGTATGGGTGTAAAGCAGGGCTATTTGGGTTATAAGACCGAGAAGTAGTAGTGCACTCCGATATCTCCTCCTAGAATTCCACGAAACATGAGAGCGTCGCGACCGGGTCCGTACAACCACGGCCTATGGTTAGGGTCTGTAAGCGGCCTTGTCGCTCGTATCAGTCTGGCAAGCTTGACCCAGTACTCTCATCGTGCAAGGCATATATGCAGGCGAGTTGATGCTGACATCTCGTTTAAGATGGAACTTGCAGCATGGCCAGCCCGCACTGCATCGACGGTATTCGACCGCCTACCAAACATATTCACACAAAGTGCGAGGTATCGGCCCCTTCAATATCCTTGAGGGTCTTTCTTCTCACTCATGAAACTGCAATTGAAAGCGATTCCGTTTCCCTATTCCTGTGAAGAGGCCGTCAGTCGCCTCGATCTCTTTGCCCGCACCGATTATGATCGCCTTCGTTGGCGTCCCATGGAACTAGCTACAGCATTCATCGCACATTTTCTTCCCATGGATCTACCGTGGGGAACCCCCATGCAGCCCCGGAAGATCACTGCCATGTATTTCCCCTCATGGGTAGTAGATGCGGAGATGCAGATGGACTTCAATATGCAATTTAAATCCTCCTCCTCCAGC